>CM056952.1:26728790-27328790 GCA_029856935.1 Cyclocarya paliurus
TTCTGTATTCCAAATGATGCCAGAGATTTAACTCCTGATATATGTAAAGAGAAATGTTATTTATTATCTTTTTCCATCGCTCTTCCATCCTCCATTGATATAGTATTAAATGATAGAAAAATTATTTATTGTATTTTACTCGTCTGCCAAGAATGTGCATATTATTCTTAATAATATTTTTTGGATAATTGTTCATAATAACATAGAGATGAGCCACATTGAATTCTGATAGCATTTTATTTTATTTCCAAACTACAAGATCTTGCAACTTCATGTTGTAAACAGCAATAAATTATCATCAAATATAAGTTAGGAAAACACTACCATGCCATCCAAAAGCTATTGCTTCATTTGACCGCTAAGTGATTTTTTTTTTTTTAGACTTAATGATGAAGTGATTTTAAGTGTATTGGAATTTTTTAAAAAAAAAATATTAAAAAATATGAATAGAAAATGAAAAAAAAAAAATTACACTAGCGGTAACAAGGAGCAGTGCTACTCTGCTGCCTGGGTATCACCGCTCTATAAGTTACTACTGCTTATCTCTCTTCTCAAGTCACCCACCCATGGTTAGCCCAAGTGGTAAGGGCGAACTTGTATGCATGTGCCCCAATGTCACATGTTTGATTTTCCATGGAATCAAATTGCGATTTAAGTGGAAGGCCGTGGTGGTGGGTTGCTGTGCTAGTCTCTCCTGGGATTTAGGTTCCATGGATGAGTTCTAAGGGCTCTATCATAGGGTGGTTCCTTGTTATAAAAAAAAAAAAAAAAATCTCTCTTCTCAAGTCTATCTTAATGACATTGACAATAAAAGAAAGAAGAAAAGGTTATTGGTAATCCTGGAAAAATTACTAATAAAAATAGACAATGAGTAGTATGAAGGATTCACCTAGTGCATACATCACAAGAAACACAAATGTATTAGTCCCTACTTTTGATTTGAGCAGATTTGGAGTGAAGATACCAAAGCCAGTTCTCTTAGAAAATGGTTGATTCTTGGACTAATTCTCATCTCTCTTCTTCTTAGACTCATTCTGAATCATGGAACATGTGCTTTTGCTTTCGGTAAGAATGGAACATACCTTGTCAGACTTCCAAGTCTTCCTCTTCCCGGCTGCCGAGTATAAAGAGATTAAAGAAGGACAAGGAATCCATCTTTGTATTTGTTTTGGCAAATAAGGACTTTTATTCAACAAATACCCCCTGTCAACTTTCCCTTTAATTAGAAAAGAAAAATATTTGTGTATCTTTTTCCAACATTATTTATTCCATAAAAAGAATTATAAAAAATACTTAAAAAAATTGATATAATTTGACGTGTTACATCGATTCTATTATACAATAGAAATAATATATCTATTCCACAAAAAGAATTATAAAAGCTATTTTAAAATTTGTTATGACTTGATGTGGTTCGTTGAATCTATTATACAATAGAAAGTATTGCAGTCTAAAATATCACAAAAAACTGCATCAATTAAGATAATTGTTTTCTAATTCTTTCTATAGATTTGACATTTTTTCTAAAGAGAAGATGGATTATAACTTGGCATATTTTAAAAGAAGCCAATCAAATTATATCAATTTATAAACTAATTTTTTTAATTTTTTTTTTTTTGATACATTTGGGGAGGGGGGATTTCGAACTCCTCCATTTTGGAGATTAGGGGTTATGCCAAACTATAAGCCTGTTGGCTAATTTCTTTTTATAAAGCAAGCATTAAACAAAACCCCTCACAAAAATTCCAAACTAAAGTTTTACACAAAACTCCCGGCCTTATCCAGAAGAGGCAAGGTTGAGAAACAGCCGGAGCCGCAGGAAAAAAAAGCAGACGGGCCCTGAGATTCTCTATGCCAAGATAAAAGCGCACCCTTTTTTCAACTCCCTTAGGAATCTCAGCTAAATCTACTGCTTTTTACCGTTGAGTTCCTTTGCCGCCAAAACTGGCAACCATCCTCAGCCGTTCGATCTAATGCCTCTTCTTAATTCTGTGGGGTCCCTTCTTGTTGTGACTTGCGAACCCCACGAATACGATTCCACAGGGCTGGAAAAGAAACAGTCTTTCTTCCTTCGCTCATTTCAGTATTGACTCTTGTCATTCCCACCTCGTCCGTTTATGGCCCCAAGTCTTCTCTAGTCTCTGAGTCCACTTCAAGCAATTGGGATTCTATAAAGTTTTGTTCTTTTTTTTCATTTTTTTCTCGTTTTGTAATTGATCTCTCCCAATCTTGCTCTGAAAACTTACTCTTTCTTGAAAAATCATTATCTGGGTCTTCGTCAATCTGATTCTTCTCTTTGGTTTTGGTTTCCATCATCTGTGGGATATCTTTTTTCGAGTACTATCACTATCTCATCTAGTTTTGGCTGTTGAACCTGCTGGTGTTCTTGTTTTTCTTGTTTCTTCGTCTTGTTTTTTGCTTTGGATCTGTGGGTGTATTTTGTTTCCTGAGAATTAAGTGTACGAAGTAGGGAAGTTGGAGATGCTGGGTGGAGGTATGAATTTGGTTACTACTATTATAGGTTTTGGCATGAGTGGAACATTTATTGTATTTGTCTGTACAAGAATAATCTGTGGGAGGCTCCGCAGGGCCGAACAACGTCCCATGTTCGAGATTGAATCAAGGACTGATCTTGAACAGGTACCTTATTCAATTCTCCAAGCTGTGTTTTTTTTGGGAGTATTTGTCTCCATTTGTAAATCCATGCTAGATTGTGCTGAGTCCTGCTTGGGGTGTTTTATTATAATGATAATTCTTTGTGGTCCTTTATTTCATTCTTATCTTATGCGATTGACTAGGATCAAATATAACTTTGCTCTTCCAATCCCTGGCCTCTTTTTTGGGGGATAGAAGGCTATGCCCATATTTTCACTACACTCTGTTTCTTATACCAATTTCATGGTAGCTCGGACACAATTGCGCAATTGGATTGGTGAAGATGAAGTTTTAAAAACTATATTTAGTACTAGTTGTTGAAAACGAAGGGGCAACACATTTTCTGAAAGAGAAATATGAAAACAAAATCTCGAGGAGATTTAGGGGTATGTGATGCATACATACATGTTTGAACATGACATGCTTCTGTCGTAATTATTTGCAAAGATGGCATCCTCAGGTTGTTTCTACCCTGCACTGTCAAACATCATGCAGACTATGGTTTTTCTTCTTCTTTTTCTTCCTTCCATTTTTAGTTAAAGAAACCTTAGAGCCTAAACTTGTTTTCTTCCCACTCACAAATAGGGTGCTTTTATCAGACCAACATACAAGAAAATTGCACCTGCTTGCTTTAATCCTTCTCTCAATGTGAGTATATTTGTAGTTGAAGTTAAGCTTGGAGCACCGTATTATAAATTTGCACTATTTGCTGACAGCCGGAGCCTCGGGTTAGTGGCCTTGAACCAATTTTGGTTGCTGCGATCCCCACCATGAAGTTCGACAATGAGGCTTTCAGTTCCATGGAAGATCCACAGTAAGTATAGCCACCAAAATATCTAGTCATTGAATAAGACATACCTTTTATCACCTTTCGTGGAAGAGAAAATTGTTCCTCCTTTTGACTCTTTTGACATTTAGGAACTGCTTGTTTCTGTGTAATAATTGATGTTTAGTTCTTTTCATTCACGAAGTTTTGAGGTTAGTCCTTTACTCCTGCAGGTGCTCAATATGTTTGGCTGAGTATCAAGAGAAAGAGGTCTTACGAATAATGCCAAAATGCGGCCACACTTATCATCTCTCTTGCATCGATGTTTGGCTCAGAAAACAGTCTACTTGTCCAGTCTGTCGTCTACCATTACAAGACTCTTTTGGAAGAAGACATATGAGGCCACCTTTGTTTGATATTCCTCAATCTTTAGATGATCCTGCCAACTCAATGGACAATTCCCAGCGGTGGCTGCTACCTGGCCTTGAGCGTTCGGTAGGAAATGTAAATACTGAAGAGCATAATGAATCTGTTCTTGTGAACCAACCGGAGTCAACACTTTCTCGAGAAGCAGAAAGATAGGCATGAAAGCTACAAAATGTACCGTGTTCTACAGAGGAATACATGCCTCTGCACCTGGCAAGCTTTTTTTCTTTTTTAATTGGAGATTCTTTTATTCCTAAATGTACAGAAATTTCCTGTCTCTTTTGCATGGCTCAGACTTAGTTATTCGGAATTGTTGTGAAAAAAGGCCTTAAAAATCTATGGATCAGAATGAAGTCTAATTGATATTTGAGATTCTCATTCAGGTATCGATCACTGTATTATGAAATTATAATTTCAATATATCGTGACTCTATATTCTACATATAATATGGAAGAAGAAAAAGTGAAACTTCCTGAGTTTTTCTGCATAGATGGTTTGGAGAACGCAGATTGCTACACAGTTGCAGGACTTTCTTTTTTGGGGGAGCAAAGATTGACTCAATTTGGAGGTTGCAACACATATGGCTTCTTTCACATCAGATCTTTTCACAAGTTCGACTTGCAAATTAAGATGGTTTCAGTGGCTATGCATGATGCATGAAGTTGATGGGAGACAAATCTAATCATTTGAGGGTAAATGTGGAGAGTCAAAATCCGAACTTAGAATCTCATACCATGTTAGGTCACTATTTGTCATAGAACTTTAACTTGATGGGAGGTAAATCTAATCATTCAATTATATTTTAAGACTTTCCTTCTCAAATTTGAGGACTAGATGAGTGCTTTGAAATACACCTCAATGGGTCAAGCAAGAGCAGGAAAATATGATGATCAACAACAAACTAGTTTTCTTAATTTAGTTCAGTTTAATTTTAAGCTGAGTCTAATATTTAAACACCTAACTCTCAAATCAGTAAATTCATTTCAACTCAAAATCTCTTTACATGTGAGATCCACAATCTTTTTCAATTCAATATCTCTTTACACGCCAGACCCATAACATTTTTCAATTTCTCATAAATATATCTAAACTCATCTTAACATTCAAACACATCTAAACTTATTTTAGGTGGGGCCTACAAAACTCACTTTACTATCTCAACTCATTACTATTCATAAAGAATTCAACTCATCTTAGTTCAGTTCAACATCTAAACGAGATCTTAATTGTGAAGCAACAAAGTTGCATTTGGATGTTGAGTTGAGTTTAGCTGGGTTGAGTTTTTTTATAAATAATAGTGAGTTGAGTAGTAGAGAGAGTTATGTGGGGCCATCTAATCAGAATTTAAAGTGTGTTTAGATGTTAAAATGAATTTAATACTTTTTATAGGAAATTGAAAAAGGTTTAAGTCCCATGTATAAAGATGTTTTAAGTTGAAAAAAGTTATAAATTCCACGTGTAAAAAGGTTTTGCATTGAGATGAATTTAGTAATTTGAAAGTTGAGTGTTTGGATGTTAGACTCATCTTAAAATTAAACTGAACTCAGCTAAGCGCAACTGAGTTTAGAAACTAAATGCAGCCAGTTTTCATCTCAATCATCCTTTTGCTCAGCAAACTGAAAATGCTCATCAATTCTACATCCTCCATGAAGGGCGCCCGCAGCACAGAACTAGCTTTGAACGGGCATAATCTCTTTTGAGACCAATTCATCATTGTCTTGTTTTCCATTGCAAACGTACCACAAACATCATACTCGTATTGCTGAATTAATTATTGGGAAGTAATTCACTCACAACTTTTATAGATTTATTTTACAACTTATTTTAAATTAACCAATATAATTGTGCCAAATTTTACATAAATACCCTTTATTTAAATAGAGTTATAAAATAGTAGTAAACTAATAGTAGGTACTAGGTTTATCATTTTCCTTATTGTAATACTTATTCCTCTGAAAGTGAAGGCATGTCTTTATCCAAAAAGGTCACATTTTGCAATATATCAATGATATTTAATCTATTTTTACTTATTATTTATTTATTACAAGAAGTAAAGTTAAAAGAGGATACTATTTGACAATTGATGATAGTGTTTTAGTTTTTAGGTTGTTTGTATTTAAAGAAAGCTGTAGAGTTTTTTTTTTTTTTTTGAAGAATTTGATTTGTATATTTTAGGATACGGAAGTTTTGCTTATTTAAAAAAATGGAAGTAAATTTAAAATTTAGATAAAAAAATTATTTTTTTATAATAAATTATATTTTTTTAATAGAAATGATATTTATAGTCGTAGAGCGCAATCTCTTTAAAAAAAAAAACGTAAATATAAAAATTTATAAAAAAAATTAATTTTTTTAATAATAAATCTAACTATTTTAAAAAGATTGTATAGAGCATGTATCTAGCATTATTATTATTATTATTATTATTTTAAAGAAAATGCACGACTCCAACTAGCACTCCACGAAGTTCTAAAATTATATGTTAGTTGTTTTTAGCAGTTGCTGAAATAAGCCTTGTTTTTTTTAAGGGACGCTCGGCTACCATTGCAAACACATCGTTATCTTCTCGTCACTGCTCAATCCGAAAAACGGAAAAGCCCAGTAACCACTAGAAACGGGCAAGCCAGTGAGCCACGGTCCACCGACCCAGTGGTGGTTTTTTTGTAGCGAGGGAGTGTGAGAGAGAGAGAGATAATGGTGGCACACGTGGGAGTCATCTCTCTCGGCTCTTGCTTCCCTCCTCTCCCTCGTCTTCCTCGGCTCTACTCCACCAAGCACAAGCTATTTGCCGGTGCGTACAAACATCACTGGAAAATAAATGTTTTTCTTTTAGAGACTGTTTTCAGCTGAATTTAGTTGTCCGTCACTAATTTGCGCTGTAATGGTTTTGCTATATGAATTTCTTGACACTGCCATAATTTATTGGTGTGAATATATGTTTTATATTTTTATATATGGGCCTGATGTAATCATAGAAAATCTATAATTTTTTTTTTTTTTGTCTGGAACATATGTTTTATTTGCGCTGGCTCAATTAATCGGTATGAGTTATTTTTCAGTGGCTGTAATGAGTGAAGATCCAGTCCGTGAATGGATTTTGTCAGAAGGAAAGGCAACCCAGATAACAAAAATCAGTCCCGTAGGCGGTGGCTGCATCAATCTTGCAAATCGTTATGAAACGGATGCAGGTTCTTTCTTTGTGAAAACAAACAGGTAGAGGTATATGTTAAATTGTCAATACAGACGGTCCAATTTTGCATCTGACATCTTCTGAGTTGTGGAAACTACTCGTGAATATACCATTTTAAATCCTTTTAAAATCGATGTCAAGATTCAAAGGGACAAATAAATCTTGATTTTGAAACACTTGGTCAGGAGTATTGGACCATCTATGTTTGAAGCAGAGGCTCTTGGTTTAGGTGCCATGTATGAAACTGGATCAATCCGTGTGCCTAGGCCATTCAAGGTGTGAAAGTTTATATTTCATATATATTATGCTAGAATTATAGCACCCAAACCATTGTTTATTGCATCATTGGTCCCCTATTTAGTAGAAAAGCTGAACTGAGCATGCTGTTAAGCATTGTAGGTTGGATCCCTACCTACGGGTGGTTCCTACATCATCATGGAATTCATTGAATTTGGTTCTTCCAGAGGCAATCAGGTGAGACTGGAAATTGTTTACGAATAGGAATTATAGGATGTAGGTTGTAAAAAAATTGTATTTTTAGTTTAACCGTTTGTTGGTTCTCAGTCTGTTCTAGGGAGGAAACTTGCTGAAATGCATAAAGCTGGAAAATCGAAGAAAGGCTTTGGTTTTGATGTAAATAACACCATTGGCAGGTACAATATTCTGGATGGTTGAGATTATTATCATCATCATCTGCTCTCTCTCTCTTGCATGCACACACACACACAACTGCACATGCAGATCCAGGCACATTTATAGTTCTTTGTACTGATTGAGATTTAATACATCATATATGCTACCTTGTAGTACTCCACAGATAAACACTTGGTCATCGGATTGGATTCATTTTTATGGGGAGCATAGATTGGGCTACCAGTTGAAGTTGTTACTAGACGAGTACGGTGATAGAAGCATTTATGAAAAAGGTTATATTGTCTTTAAAATAATATTTCTTTCCATCGGATTTAAATCATAACTTGATATACACGTGCACCTAAATCGATTTAAAGACATGGTTCAGACGATGAATTCAACTAAAAAATGAGTATGTGACATGGCTTGCATCATTTTCAGTTTTTATCATTACTATGATGGGACATTTTTCCTGTTTGGAAGTATTGCCCCCACGGAATGTTTACATGCCTCTGTTTTTTGGCTTTACTGATGCATTAATTGGTGCAAGCCAACTGTGAGTTAGTTGTAGGATCCTAAAGTTTCCCCTATGTATCACCTGTAAACTAATAGTTGTTGTTGTCTAGGATCTTGAAAACTTATAAATGTAATTTCCATTGGAAATGTAAATATATTATTTGGGTAAGCGCATTCCAAGTAATTTGAATTATGATATCTGACTGCGGTATCATGTGAGGCTGAGTCTTGCACTATGCATAAATTAAAGATTGTTGCTCAATTGCTTTTTAGCCTCCTAAGTGCTGATGATGCAGAATTTGGTACTTGAAATACCTGAATGGCTGCCTTTTCATAATAATGCTCTTTTGAATATGTGATAGCATTTCACCAAATACAATTCCCTCCCTGCTCCCTCCCTAGAGAGCATAAGAAAAAAGAGAATGAAAGAAGAAACATATGATATATGTCATTGCTGATATATTTGTAGCTAAACATTAATAAAAATGATTGATGGCATGTGACATTTACTCATCATACTTGATAGGACAAAGGCTGGTGAAGAGTATGGCACCTCTATTCGACAATGTGGCGATTGAGTCTTGCTTGCTACATGGAGACCTGTGGAGTGGAAATATCAGTTCCGACAGAAGTGGCGAGCCTGTTATACTTGATCCAGCATGTTATTGTAAGTCGTTACTCCAAATACGGTTCAAGAACAAATAATCTTGTTTAAAAATAGTTACTTCAACATTGAAAATCAAGATTTGATAATGGTTGTGCGAAGCTTTGTTTTTCATAATTTTGGTCTCTGATGTTAGCTTTTGATATTAATTACTTGTGAATGGGAATTTGGAGATGTGCATACTCTGGCTGGCTTCAAAATGTGGAAAGTCAAAGATTTCAAGTTAGCTTTTTCTTAGCCAAAGATTTCAAGGCTTCTTCGGAACTCCCTTTCTTTCATGCTAATAATAGGACACAATACGTTATTAACATTATTTAGTATACCCTTAGACTTTACTGTAGAAGTAAGCAGATAAGACACCTGAGGATCTTAGAGGAGGCTTCCTTTTTTTTTATAAGTAATAAATTATTTCATTGATAAAGAAAATAGGCATAGCCTAGGTACACTGGAAGTATACATGTGAATACACCTATTTAAGTACTAGCAGCAGTTACAAGGAAATCATGGAAGTTAAGGCCATTCCAATCTAGAGCAATGGCCCACAAAAACAAAATCTTCCAGAAAAAACTCCTAAACTCTTCCATGGAGCGCTCATGATCCCCAAAAAGCCTCTCATTTCTTTCACACCAAATACACCAAAAAATACAAATGGGAATCATCTTCCACACGGCCGCGATCTGTGGTGTTCCAGTGATCCCTCTCCAGCTTGGTAACAGTTCCACCACCCTACCCAGAATTACCCAAGCTATTCCCGTTCTGCTGAAGAAGTAGTTCCAAATATCTCGAGTAAAATCACAATGTAAGAGTAGATGGTCCGTCGTTTCACCACTATTTCTGCACAAACAGCACCAATTTGTGATGATAAGGCCACGTCATCTAAGATTATCTATGGTCATAATCTTCCTTAGAGCTGCTGTCCAAACAAAGAATGCGGCTTTGGTTGGTGCTTTACTCCTCCATATGTTCTTCCATGGAAAATTATGCCTTTGTTGCATGGTAATAGAGTCATAGAAGGAGCGTACCGAGAACTTCCCTTTCCTAGAGGGTCTCCATTCCAACGAGTCTTCAATTGTGGCCACAATGGGAGTGCTGTACAGCAAGTTCAGAAACTCCACCAAACCAGTCACTTCCCAATCATGCGCTTCTCAAGTAAGGCTAATATTCCACTCCTGTGAGCCTTGGTTAATAACCCGCAAATCAGCCACCATAGCTTCCTTCTCCCTTGCAATACTGAAAATCATAGGATAAGCCTCCTTCAAGGCCGTATCTCCCACCCATATATCCTTCCAAAAGTTGATCCTACTCCCATCCCCCAAACACAACCGAGTATTACTAGCAAAGGAGCACTACCCTTTCCGTATATACTTCCATAACTCCACTCCATAAGACCCCCTACCTTCTTTAGAACACCAACTCCCCCGTTCACGACCATACTTCAAGTCGATCACCCCTTTCCATAAGGCTCCCCTCTTATTGTTATAACGCCACAACCGTTTTCCTAACAAGGCCTTATTGAAATCCCTCACATTTCTAACCCCTAAACCACCATCCCTCAAAGGAGAACATACCTTGTCCCACCCCACCAAATGGAATTTAAATTCATCTCCTATTCCACTCCATAAAAAGTTCCGTTGAAATTTCTTCATTCTAGTTGCAATGCTTGCGGGAAGAGGGAATAAAGATAAGTAGTATGTGGGAAGGTTGGATAAAGTACTTTTGATAAGAGTAATACACCCCCCCTTTAGATAAATACAACCTTTTCCACCCGGCCAGCCTCTGCTCAAATTTTTCCATCACCACCTCCCAAATGGACTTAGCTTTGAAAGAAGCCCCCAACAGAAATCCAAGATACTTCAATGGCAATGAAGAAACCACACAACCCAATATGTCAGCCAACGCTCTGATATTGTTTACATGACCAACCGCGACCATCTCCGTCTTGACGAGATTAATCTTCAGCCTGGATACCGCTTCGAAACAAAGTAGGATGGCCTTCAAAGATTGAATATACCCTGCATTTGCCTCACAGAATAGCAAGGTGTCATCTGCAAACAAAAGGTGAGAAATAATGGTAGAGCCGTAGATATCTCCTACTGAGAAGCCAGAGAAAAAACCTCCCTCTATTGCAGCCGACACCATTCTACTTAGCACCTCCATAACTAGAACAAACAAGAGGGGTGATAGCGGGTCACCTTGACGTAGCCCTCTCGAACTATTGAAGAACCCCACAGGGTCCCCATTTACCAAAACTGAAAAGCGAGCCTTTGACACACAATGCCCCATCCATTTCCTCCATCTCTCCCCAAAACCACATCTCCCCAACATATAAATCAAGAAATCCCAATTAACATGATCATAGGCTTTTTCCATATCTAATTTGCATATAATACCTGGAGCTCCCAACTTGATCCTGCTATCCAAACATTCATTAGCAATAAGGACCGAGTCCAAAATTTGTCTCCCTTTCACAAAGGCATTTTGTGACTTAGAAATGATCTTTGTCATGACCGAACTCGTCCTATTGGCAAGTACCTTTGAAAGTATCTTATAAACACTACCCATAAGACTAATTGGCCTATAATCTTGTACTTCTATTGCATCAGCCTTTTTAGGGATTAGAGCAATAAAAGTAGCATTTAAACTTTTCTCAAATTTGCCATAAGTGAAGAATTCCTGAAAAACCAACATTACATCCTCCCTCACCACCTCCTAACAAGATTGGAAAAAAGCCATAGTGAAACCATCCGGACCTGGAGCTTTATCTTTATTCATTTTCCTGATGACTAGTTGTACCTCTTCCTCTTCAAAAAGTCTTTCCAGCCAAGCCGAACTATTTTGATCAATGGCCTCAAAGGCTAAACGATCCACAGTAGGCCTCCAGGCATGAGGTTCCGACTACAGATGTTCGAAATGTCCAGCCACATGCTCCTTTATCACACCCTGATCTGAGGATGCACCACCATCTATGTTCAGGGACTCAATGGAATTGAACCTCCTATGTGCATTAGCAACTCGGTGAAAAAACTTTGTACATTTATCCCTCTTCCGAAGCCACAATGCCCTTGACTTTTGCTTCCACGAGATCTCCTCCATTAGAGTCAGGTGTTTAAGTTCAGAAACTACTTGATCTTTTCGGTTGTTCTCATCTCCTACACCCTCCAAACTTTGTAATTCTTGAAATAAGCTTTTTTTCTGTAAAGTTACATCAGCAAATACCTGTTCATTCCATGTTTTCAAATCCTTCTTCAAAACTTTCAACTTTCCAGCCAATACATTGCTCGGATTACCCTCAAAGAGGTATGAATTCCACCATTGTCTCATCAAATCCACAAACCCCTCCGTTTTTAACCACATATTCTCAAACTTGAGCGGCTTTCTACCCCCTTGAATGCCACCATAGTCTAACATGACAGGGAAATGATCCGAGCATATCCTCGGGAGCCTTTTCTGACTTAGGTCTGGATAATGCAGCTCCCACGAGGGAGAAATGAGGAATCTGTCTAATCTTGACCAAGCTTGATAATTAGACTAATTATAATCACCTACCATTAGAGGAATATCCATAAAATCTAACTCGAAAATGAAGTCCGAGAAATCCACCATAGCTTATTTTGTCTTCCCCCCCTGATCTTTCACTAGGAAATCTTGTCACGTTAAAATTCCCACCAATGCACCAAGGAGCCTCCCACCAAGAACATAAACCAGCTAGCTCATCCCAAAGCAACCTCCTCGAACATATACCCCAGCAAACGCCCATACGAATCCATCCTCAATATTTTTATAAAAACACCCCATCGAATATTCTCCCACAAACTCATCAATGAGCTCCACCACCCTCTTATCCCACAACACCAACACTCCACCCGAGGCCCCTTTCGAAGGAAAGTATGCCCAATCTACAAATTGACAACTCCAAATACTCCGAATAATCCTTCTATTGATATACTTCAGCTTTGTTTCCTGCAAGTAAATAATATCCAACTTCCATTGCCTTAATAGGGCTCTTATTCGAAGGCGTTTATTGATCTCGTTCAGCCCCCTAACATTCCAACTCAGAATTTTTGGCTTCATTTATCAACTGTTCCAGCCCTCCCCTTGTTTCTACCACGACTTGCACTTCCCTCCTTACTATCGTAATTAATGGAAGACTCCAACCTCTTCAACTCCCTCTCTGTTTTTACCCTTGCTCCTTGATGTTCTGCCTCCATGGCTATAATCAATGCCTTAAACTGATCTTCATAGCCCACACACGAAATCTCCATACAACTTTGCAATTCTTCTACCTTTTTCAATACCCAATCAGAGGAAACAATAGGAAGGATCATACTTATAGGGGTAAGATCCTCTCCTACTGATTCCTCCCCCTCTTTTGAGTTTACACAAGGGTCATAAAGTGTCAACTGCTGACCTTCATCTAACTCCCCCATTTCCAACATACCCCCACACTCCATAAGCTCACCGTGATCCATATTTGCCCCCCCACACTCCAGAGCATTAGAATGGCCTTCTCGGACTCCCACCAAAGGCTCACCGTGAGCCATATCTGCCCCCCATCACCTTAAGGGAATAGACATATCCAAATCTATGACAAGTCTCGCCGGAAACTTCTGTGGTAACCCACCCGACGACGGCCGTCCCTGAGCACCCCCCGATCCTTCCACTTCAACAATGCTCAGTTCCCCTACAACGATTTCCCCCACCTCCACCTCTGGTGACCGTAAGACCACCGACGGACCTCCACCTGAGTCGCTGGCAGTGGTAGACCCTTTCTGTGTCAGACCCGACCCAAGACTTGACCCCAAGGTAGAAGTATCGGGCACCTCCAGTTGACCCGATACTCTGCCCGATACACCTCCAGTTCCAGGCCCTGTCGGCCCTTTCTCCTTCCAGACCCTACGTGGGCTTCTACTTGGGCCTAGCCCATAAGCAACCTTCTTCCCCTTCCAGTCTTCTTCATGGCCCACGAAATACTTCATTCTAAACTGATCCCTGCAAAATACTTCGGGAGTATATTGCCTTCTTCCCTTGCTGGACCAACCTTCCTCTTATCATCACTTGGACCACAACCCACTCCCAGTCCCAAGCCCATTTGTCTTTGCTCCTCTACACCCCGTAACAACCCATTGATATTCAATTGCAACAAATCTATCTGACATTTCATCTCCTGTAGTGCACTCAACTCTTTTTCCTCAAACAGATCGACAACCCTCCTTTGCTAGCCTGCTCCACTAGCATCATTCCCCACCTCTTGAGCATGGCCTCCCCTTATACTGCCTTTGTGTAGCAGTGCCTCCTGGTATGACCGAAGTGGTGGTTGGGACCACCTGACCAGGCAGCCTCCCTCATAGTCTCCACCAGCTTCCTCCACCCCCTTCCCTCCCTATCTTCAGGTATGAATAAAAAGTTTCGATACCCACCTCCACCATACTCCATCAATGCCATGAAGGAACATCTTGAGTTGTGACGCCTTTGTGCAACATAGCCCCTATCTCCTTCTCTATGTGCAGAATAAAACTCCTTCCTCACAGTTTTCAAGCAATCCTCTATCGCTTTGATGAACCACCTTGTCATGCCTAACCCTAGTCTAATCTCTTTCACCACCTTCCATCCTTTCTTAGTCAAGAAAACAAACCTCCCATCCCTTACTACCTCAAAGACTTTAGATTCAATGAGAGTTTGCTTCACTGTACTCATAACTCACTAAAATCAATCACTAACTACCACTACATACACCAGAAAATCACCAAAAGAAAAAGTTTTCCTTCATCGAAGTTTTGGTTGTACAGAGAGCTATCTGAATTTCAATTCTAATCAATTTAAGAACAAATTCACCCTTAGAGGAGGCTTCCTTATCGTGATTGAGACAAAGGTGACTCTGATTTGGGGACACAACTCCATGTTTTACTGGCAATTTTCTTTGGAGAATGTAACAGTAGGTGGTGGGGGGCATTTTAGAAATACATGTTCTGTTTTTTTGATAAAAGGGAAGTTTACAAAAGAAATTTGTATTGAGCGAAGAAAAGTGCTAATTGTAGTTGCGTTTATACTCCAAAAGGGCCACTCAGTTTACACTTAGAACTTCATAGAGTCATTTATAAAGCTCAGTTCCACCTAGTAATGAACCAATGTGAGATTTGACACTTAGGCACCGTTTGATACAAAAACTGTTTCATCTAATCTCATCATTATAACTTTTCTAAATTTTCACACAAAATATAATAAAAAATTTAACTTGTTCAAATCTCAAAACAATAATAATATTAAAAAATAATATTCTAATAATATTTTATTCAACTTTTAATTTTCATCTAAAACCATCTCATCTCATCGCATCTCACTATCCAAACGGGACCTTAGTATACCCTTAGCCTTTATTGTAGAAGCAAGCAGATAAGACACCTGAGGATCTTAGAGGAGGCTTCCTTATCGTGATTGAGACAAAGGTGACTCTAATTTGGGGACACAACTCCATGTCTTACTGGCAATTTTCTTTGGAGAACGGAGAGGTAGGTGGTGGGGGGCATTTCCAGAAAGAGAATTGCTACACAACCTCCACCACACTCCACACTCCACATTTTTTTAAATTTTTAAACTTTTTAATATTTTTTTTAAAATTTGTTTTGAGTTTATTCTTTTTAAACTATTTTAAATTTTCTATTCATTATTCATATAATAAAAATTTGATAAAAGAAAAAAATAATAAAAATAAAAAATGTGGTGTGTGGAGGTTGTGTGAATAGTAGGAGGTTTTGGAGATTTTTTGTTCCAGAAATACACATTCTGTAGTTTTGATAAAAGGGAAGTTTACAAAAGAAATTTGTATTGAGCGAAGAAACGTGCAAATTGTAGCTGCGTTTATACTCCAAAAGGGCTACTCAAGTTTGCACTTACAACTTCATAGAGTTATTTATAAAGCTCAGTTCCACCTAGTAATGAACCAATGTGAGATTTGACACTTAGTAATCAGCTCTATCATTGAGAATAAAATTTAAAATCACACCCCAAAGATTTCTGGGATTTGTACTAGTTGCACATAAAAGTTGCAATGGATGTGAAAGTATTTGTTTGCAGTTTATTCTGATTATAATTTTTTCTATTCTCTAGTGTGTTTAGTACCTCTTGAATCATGCTATAGAAATCGAAAACATAAAGCACCACTTGTGATGACACACTGAACTTTTGCTATAGATGGACATAGTGAAGCAGAATTTGGAATGTCTTGGTGCGCTGGCTTTGGAGGATCATTCTATAACGCTTATTTTGAGGTATTATCATCTTCAAACAGACAATTCAAAGTATTTTTGTAGATTTAATAAGCATTTAGTTCAAACGTAACCCTGTGGCAAATTGCTTAATAGACTTGAATTATAATTTATATCTTTCTATTAATATATTCAATTCAATTATATATTACTTACCAAATAAACTGGCCTTGTTTTCTAGAGAAAAACTGACTAACCCAATATCAAGCTTGCGCTTGTGTAGTGTATTCTCCTCCCTTCACAATCAAAACCTTCTCAAATTTAGCCTTTTAATATCCTTGTCGATATTATCTACAAGTTGTCTTTTGTTAATAGTTTGTGTCTTCTCAGGTGATGCCCAAACAGCCAGGCTTTGAGAAGAGGAGAGATCTTTATATGTTGTATCATTATTTAAATCATTACAATCTCTTTGGTTCCAGCTACCGTTCATCTGCAATGTCTATAATAGATGAATATCTCCGGATGTTAAATGCTTAGCATGAGTCTAAAATGATAACCACGTTTATTCTACATTACTACGATAACTCCACCTGCATGTACATTTTGCTGCTTCCTGGGGCTCTAATATTTTCATGGGCTGTTCTGTTGAGTCGTACTCGCTTCAATTTTCTTAACTCTCTCTGCAAGAACAAGTATTTGAATAACTTCATTGAAAATTTGAAGGTACATAAATTGTTTACATTGTTTTTAGAGATTGGCTTCCTATTCAAGTTTCTTCATATGTTGTGATCCCTGAGAAGAAAGGAAAAGTAGTGATGTTCTCTTGCAAAGGTAAAGCACTACACAAAAGAATATGATATTCTCTTACCAGGGCATCATTTTGCTGGCAATTACAAAAAAAGGGAATAAATTGGTCCATATAACATGTACAGCACTGCTCCGAGACTTGGACTGGACAAGCTAATGGCCTAATACATCTAGTTAAATATAAGACCCTATGGCTATTGGTTTGAAGAAAAAAAAAAAAGGAAAAAAGAAAAAGATTAATATCCTATCCATGAAAGCGTTTTATTTCATCAAATTTTATTATTATAATTTTTTTAAATTCTCATACGAAATATAATAAATAATTTAATTTTTTTAATTTTTAAAAATAATATTAAAAAATAATATTTTAATAATATTTTATTTAATTTTTAATTTTTATCCCAATTTATCATAACTCACTATTCAAAGGCACTTAATTCAAACTAATTCAAATGATTAGAGAGGTAGATGTTGATGGTAATTATTGTTGCTGTGTGTATTTTTTAAACTGTATTATCTCTTTCGTTTCAAGTCATCAAATTCAATAAATAGTTGTAAAAAATTTGTTCTACGAGGACAGATTTGTGGAGTAAGATAAGAATTATTGATCTCATCATAAAATTTAAAATATTATGTTTTAATATTATTATTATTTTAAAATTTAAAAAAATTAAATTAAAATTTAAAAAAGTTGAATTATTTATTATATTTTATATAAAAATTTTAAAAAAATATAATAATAAACTAAAATGAGATAAAACTTTTTAAGAAGTTTGAAGATTTACCACAACCGAACCCACATACATGTAATTCCCACGTCAATTTTGTTCCCCAGTAGTCAGTCTCCAACCCTCGTCTTGTTTGTGGAAGAGAACGTTCTAGAAAGAAAAGAACCTAAAAACTGAAAAGAGAAAAGCTTTAACTTTGTGAGAGAGAGAGAGCGAGTGGGAAAGGTAAACAATCATGGAGGAAATGGCAGGGGAAGCAACAATGGTAGAGCAGGTGGTAATTTCTCTGGAGCAAGCCACCCACATGTCCAAACAGCTCCACACCACCACCGACCCAACTCACCTCCTCCAAATCTACACTTCCCTCCACCAAGCTCACCACCATCTCTCCGCCTTCCTCTCCAAAACCCAACTCCCTCTTCCGCCTCCTCTTCTTTTTCCTCCGCCTCCTGCCGCCGCCGCTAACTCCCTCTCCTCCGCAACCGGTGCCGCCACAGCTACCGTCGCCGATGGCAACGATACCCAACCGATGCAGATCATGGATGGTGATGATGATGTGGTGGAAGAAGCTGGAGAGAATTCGAAGGGCACGCTTGATAAGGTCGAGGAGAAGATGCGGGATTTCTTTATAAGGAATAAGCGGCCGAAGCGATCGTTATCGCCTTCGGCGGTAGCTGAGGATAGAAGGCTGTACGATGATGGGTATGCAGTGGGAGTGAAGGGTTTTGATCCTCACGCGACGAGGTTGAGGGCTTTGGACTTTGTCTATCAGTTTCATGGCTAAGGGAGCAAAGGAGGATGGAGAAACAGAGCAAAAACAGGGCAGAAACAGAGCAAAATCTCCATTGCCTATGCTATGAACAGACCGTAGAGAAATGATTTTTGGGCAGTGTGGATTAACTTATTAAATGCAGCTCCATTTTCTGTGTTTTTTTTTTGTGTTATGGGGACTGGTTTTACATTTCAATTGATTTCTCAAATGAAATAGGGACAAGAATGGGTTATGGTAATTATTGGTCACATTCGATAGTACAACATCATGAACACGTTGAATGAGCAGCAAATTCTGGAACTCACTCTAGCAAATTTTGCTGGTAAATTGTTTAATATTCTTTTAAGAGTATTTCACTTGTTAGAGGTTGGTTTACAGAAATTGTTCATTTAAAACCATTTGATGTCCCTGTTTTCTTCTCGTAAGAGCATTACAAAATCATGACATCTCTAAACTTATGGTACAATTCAACTTATGCAGGGGAAGATGAGTAATGGTGCCCACCATGCTTACATTCATTGCATGAGCTTGACTTCCGGGGCTCATAAATGCTGTTTCAGCCACAAGTGTGCCGCTTTGGCCCTCAAAATGCGTCCAAGTAGACTTGCCCACAACCTATTTCATCTCCAATTCACCTTTCAGCCATGGACGATGACATGATGTTAATCATCTGGGGCAATTTCCACAATGTGGTATATCAGGCCGTGTTGGGACTTCAGCCTTTTAAGTTGCCGTTCATAAAAACCAGAAGCACTATTCTTTGACAATCAAGTTATGCAGATTCACGAAATCATCCAATGTAAGCTCCTCTGGTCTGGACTGCAAAAACCATGGAAGATTAATTAAGAGAGATATTGCCAACTTAAAGAGCTTTTCGGAGAGAAAAAAATGACCATAGCACTAAGCTATCAACTCCTCAAATTCCCAATACTTACGGTAGCTGGAAGACCAAATCTTCCCAAAGCTTGTTCAATTTCGAGGGATGTGCATATGTGCTGGAGTGATCTCCGTAACATCTTACGTTTCCCGTTGAAGGCAGAATTTACCTATATTCCCACAAAAAAGCAAAAACCTACTTACCAGAATGAAATAACGAGGCAGTCCTCAAACTGATATAACTAGAAGTTAAAAGAATAATCAACAATATAGATGGCCTTGGTTCATGTGGTAAAGGCTGGATAAGAATTCTAGACAAATGATATAAATACTACATTTTCATCAAATTCCTTTCCCGTTATGATGATGATGTGACATCATTTATCAACCTTAGAATTTGTTATTTTAAAAATATAAGAGCAGATCTAATTGTTGATGGATAATCCTACATTAGCACATTGTGACAAAAATAACACGAATGTGTAATATGTAACATATTTCTAAGTTTTGGTCTTCTAGGAATAAAAAATAATACGAGTAACAGCAATAACAAAAGACCAAAAAAAAAGAGCATCCATAGCTAGAACTAAAACTAGTTAAGCTTGTCGGAACAATAAAAATATGAAAATCTTAGAACGATAATATATAAATTGACAGTACCATTGAGAAGAAGCTTTTTATGGAAGAAACTTGGGGATACTCTGCAGCTTGCTTCAACTTAAATGTAACAACAGCAGCATCAACCTAAAGAACATAAGAAGGATCAGGCTAATCTGCATTATTCGACAAAGTGATGCATTTTTTGTTCTTTGTTTCCCCGAATGCACATAAATTACAAATAAGATGAGAAGAATTGGTGCTTGGTGATAATCGATCATCACCAAGCAACCTACTCTTCTCTGACCCCGCATGTATTCCAAATAACAGCTAAGATCTTTTAGTATGTACTGCCACGGAGAGGGATGGAACTGCTAACAACCAGGGGTCAGATGTTCCATGCCTAAAGGTCAGGTTGATGTGTGTCCCAGCAGGCTTGAATTTAGTGATTCGCAGGGCCAAAAACCAAGGAAAAGTCAAGTTCCGCCATTTACAGAGATGAGTAGAAGCATGTCAAATTGTTCCTAAAAAAAGGAGGTATGTTTACAAATAGATGTCAGCTCCATGGAGAAGCGAAAGTCTTCACACACCAACCATTTGAGATGATAGGTTTTCACCAATACTCTAATAAAGGCTTTTCGTTCCATCCGGCCACAGACTGATTGATTTGTTTGAAAGCAGGAGCTCCAGAGAGAGCATACATATTAGGGGTACTGCATAGGTACTTTATAAAACCTCAAAATTGGTAGGCAAAAAAAATTCTATCCTCCAAAAATGTAAAAGGAGACGATGTTTAAAGAGAAAATGGATAAGTTTTGGGAACAACTTTCACCAAATAATTTTGTGCCCACTGCCAAAAACTACTTATAAAAAGCTATATTGTCACCAATTTATGTTGCTGCTAGGTCTTCCCCACAATGAAGGAAATAACTGCAGCTAAATTTTCTTCCCTCTGTTTATAATTTTCTTTCAAAATTTTCTCTTGAAATGTCTTGCTATGTACATCTCCTTTATCTCATCATATTATGCACGCTATCTATAGATCTGTTAAAATCTGCAGAATCCATTTTATGTTCATGATAGGACGTGGAGAGACCAAGCCAAGATTCACAAGGATTTGGTCAAAGTTTATTCCAAGAAAAAAAATACATTGCCATCGTTGGAAGTATTTATCTGCATATATGGGGTATAAATCACTCACATTAGGCTGAGGGAAAAAATATGTCCTTGGCACCTTAAGCTTGTATTCAGGATCTGAGAAACATACAGAAAGCCAATGTCAAGTATATTTAAAATTGTGCAAAATATTTTGCTATATAAAAAAACAGTTGTGCAAAATATTCTGAGTGAGTGGTAGGGACAGAATTCTACAGCACCAAACTTTGAAGGCTCTTTTACAGATTTTATTTTGATTGCTTCACTTGTGTAAGTTATTGTTGCCAAGAAGAAAGACAAGTAGAAAAAACAGTTCTAGTAGAAAAGCAGTTATGGTAAGGTTATGTTTCAATAACCACTGGGTGCAGAGATTTTTTTTTATAGTTATTAAGAGATTTTATTCCAAGTTAATAGACATAGCCCAAGTACACAGGGTGTATACAAGTGAGTATACCTAAATACAAGCTAAAGCAAAAAAGTACTAAATTAAAACTTGACAAAAATTCCCATCCCTTACAAGATTCTTCACCCAAAAACTAAAGGTGCTACAAAAAAAAATCCCTAAACTCCCCCAGAGAACATTCACAACCTTCAGAACACCTCCCATTTCTTTCAAGCCATAAGCACCAAAACAAACATAAGGGAATCATCCTCCACAATGCTGCACTGCCTCTACATCCCACTGAACCTTGCCAGCAAGCCAAAAAATCCACCACATGCATAGGCATCACCCAAGCAATGCCTACCCTTGCTAAAATCTCATTCCACAAAATTGTCGCCACCTCACAGTGAAGAAAAAGATGGTTAACAGATTCACCATCATTCTTACACATAAAACCCCAATCAACCACAAATAAACCTCTCTTCCTCAAATTATCTGTGTTAATATTTTCCCAAGAGACACCAGCCAACAGAAAAAGCTACCTTACTAGGCACCTTTGCCCTCCAAATACATTTCCAGGGATAGTCTTTAACTCCCTGACTAATTAATGCCTTATAAGAAGATTTTAGAGTAAATCTGGAGTTATTTGTTTGCAACCACAACAGGCTATCCTCTATTCTAATCAATTTTCAACTCATATAATCTTCCAAAAAAATCAGAAATCTCACCCACTTCCCAATCCTGCACATCTCTGTTGAAATCCACATTCCACTGAAGCATGTTACTAGAAATCTTATAAGACTCAACCACAGCAGCCCCTTTATCTCTAGCCATCCTAAAAAAATTAGGATAAATGTACTTAAGAGCTGAATCCCCGCACCAAGTATCATGCCAAAAGTAAATATTTGTCCCATCCCCCCACTTTAAATTTTAAGTTTTTAACAAAGTCCCCCCATACTAACCGTATAGACTTCCACAAGCCCACCCCATACGCCCCTTTAACTTCATTTGTGCACCAGCTCCTCCACATTCTCCCATATTTTTTTTTTGATAAATAAATAAATTATATTGATCAAAGAATGGCAAAGCCAGTACATAGCTCTGATGCCCTACCTAGGTAGGCACATTAGAGGCAAGAAAATCATGAAGGGCCATGCCATTAAAATCCACAGCAATGACCCAAGTACATAGAGTTCTAAAAAATAAAACTTTAAGCTCCTCCAACGATCTTTCCTGGTCTTCAAAAGTCCGCTCATTGCGCTCTTGCCACAAGCACCACATAATGCATAAAGGGATCATCTTCCATATTGCTTTAATAGGTTGCCTGCCTCTTATGTTTGACCAACTTGCCATAGCTGCCTCCACGGTCTTAGGCATAACCCAGACCATATCCAGTTGAGCGAATACCTCATTCCAGAGAATCCTTGCTATATCACAATGCAAGAGGAGATGCTCTACAGACTCTCCCCCTCCTCTACACATGCAACACCAGTTTGCAATAATAATCCTCATTTTTCTCAAGTTATCAGTGGTGAGTATTTTACCCAAAGAAGCAGTTCATACAAAAAAAGCAGCTTTAGGAGGTGCCTTGTATCTCCAGATCTTTCTCCAAGAGAACTGAGTAATTGGCTCTTGAGTAAGGGCCTTATAGAAAGAACGCACGGAAAAAGTACCTTTGCCAGCTAGAGTCCACCACATAACATCCTCTTGCCCCCTGTTTGATCTCATAGAATTCTTCAAAAGTGCTTATTTCCCAATCCTATGCTGCCCTGATAAAATAAATGTTCCAAAGGATCTGTCCCCCCGATAACTCCATAGCTTCCGCCACTGAAGCATCCTTAGCACTTGCAATCTGTAAAAGAGAAGGATACACATCTTGTAAAGCTCTATTGCCACACCAAACATCGCTCCAGAATTTAATCCTCGAGCCCACACCCAAACGAAGCTTGGCATAACAATTAAAAACCCCCCATCCTCTTCTTATGTATTTCCACAAACCAACTCCATTTGCCCCCCTAACTTCTCTAGTACACCAATCCCCCCATAAACCCCCATATTTCTTCTCAATCACCAATTTCCATAGATTGTCTGGTTCCCTGGCAAATCTCCACAGCCACTTGCCTAGTAACGCTCGATTGAATACCCTTAGATTTCTAACCCCCAAACCTCCCCCTGAGATAGGACGACAAACCTGCTTCCACTTTACCAGGTGAAACTTGAACTCCTCCCCCATACCCCCCCACAAGAAATCACGTTGGATCTTCTCAATACGGTTCGCCACACTAGCTGGTATTGGGAATAGAGATAAAAAATAAGTCGGTAAGTTTGAAAGTGTACTCTTGATCAAGGTAATCCTTCCACCTTTCGACAAGTATATTTTCTTCCACCCCGCCAATCTCCGTTCTATTTTCTCGATCACTGTATCCCAGACCGAATGCGCCCTCGGTGCACTCCCTAACGGAAGTGCCAGGAAAGTCATGGGAAAGGAGGTTATCTTGCACCCTAAAGTTCGAGCCAACTGGCGTATATTAAATACTTCCCCCATTGGCACCAGTTCTGATTTCTCCCAATTCACCTTCAAACCAGAAACCACCTCAAAGCAAAAAAGTAAGCCTTTAGAACTTGCATCTAATTTTGCTTTGCTTCGCACATGATAAGTGTGTCATCTGCAAATAGTAAATGAGAAATATTGATAGTACCTCTATCCGGGGTTCCGATCGGGACTCCCTCTAGGAAGCCATTTGCAATCATAGCCGAGAGCATTCTACTCAGGGCCTCCATAACTATAACAAACAACAAGGGTGACAAAGGATCCCCTTGTCTCAAACTGCGTGAGCTATGGAAAAAGCCCACTGGACCTCTGTTTACCAACACAGAGAACTTTACCGTAGCTATGCACCAATGGATCCACGCCCTCCATCGTTCCCCAAAACCACACCTCCTGAGTAAATGAAGCAAGAAATCCCAAATGACATGGTCATATGCCTTTTCCATATCAAGTTTGCACATGATCCATTTGTTCCTGGCTTTCAGACTACTATCGAGGCATTCATTAGCTATCAATACCACATCCAAAATCTGTCTACTTTTTACAAATGCATTTTGAGGTTTTGTAACAATCTTACCCATCACCTCACTCAGTTTGTTCGCAAGCACTTTAGAGATTATCTTATACACCCTATTCACTAGACTAATAGGCCGAAACTCTTTTATCTCCGTAGCCCCCACCTTCTTAGGAATCAATGCAAGGAAAGTGGCGTTAAGACTTTTTTCTAATTTTTCAACCAAGAAGAACTCCTTAAACACCTTCATGAGGTCCTCCTTTAGCACTTCCCAACAATCTTGGAAGAATCCCATTGAGAAACCATCTGGATCTCGAGCCTTGTCCCTAACCATTGTCCTCACTACTTCAAAAACCTCTATCTCCTCAAACTCCCTTTTCAAGCGTACCACATCACTCGACCCGATGGTATCAAAGACCATCCCATTCAATGGAGGCCGCCAACCCACTTGCTCCATTAGTAGGTTCTCATAAAAGTCAACAACATGATTGTGGATTATCTGCTCATCTCTACACTCCACCCCATCGATTTTCAGCATCTCAATGTTATTATTTCTCCTGTGCAAGTTTGCAATTCTGTGAAAGAAACTAGTGCTTCGGTCCCCTTCCCGTAACCACGAAGCCCTGGACTTTTGGCGCCAAGACATTTCTTCTAGTAAAATCAACCTCTCCACATCTGCAACTAGCACAATCTTCCTATCTTGTTCTTCTTGAGTAAGTGTCTAGACCTCTTGAAGCCTCTCAATCTTCTGAATTTCCAGTAACTTTATTTTTTTGTTTTCCCCTACATTACCAAAAGACTCCAAGTTCCAAACTTTCAGATCTCTTTTAAGTGCTTTCAATTTACTCGCAAAAATAAAGTTGGGAGTACCTTGGAACTGATAGGAAGACCACCATTGTTTAACCCTATCTACAAACCCTTCTAATTTTAACTACATATTCTCGAATTTAAAAGGTCGACGACCATTATGAACTCCTCCACAATCAAGCAAAATAGGCCAATGATCCGATCCAATACGGGCCATGCGCTTATGCCATAAATCCGGGAAATGGCTTTTCCCATTCTGGTGAAATTAAGAACCGATCTAGACGAGACCAAGACTTGTTATTAGCCCAAGTAGCAGTACCCCCGGCTAATGGCAAATCCATTAAATTCAAGTCAAAGATACACTCCGAGAACTCCTCCATAGCTGGTCGCAATCTTCTACTTCCAGCAACTTCACTTGAGAATCTTACCACATTAAAATCTCCCCCTATGCACCACGGTAATTCCCACCAATTATGGACCCCAGCTAGTTCTTCCCATAGCATTCTTCTATCTATATCTATGTTAGGACCATACACACCTGCAAAAGCTCACAGAAAGTTATCGGAGAATCTCTTAAATGAGCAAGCTACCGTGTACTGCCCAATAAAATCCTCCACCTTCTCCACCACTCGTTGATCCCACATCACCACAACCCCTCCCGCCGCCCCATCAGAGGCCAAGAACACCCAATCCACATGAATTCCACTCCATAAACTTCGTATAATTGTCCCATTGATTGTTTTCAATTTCGTCTCTTGCAAGCATACAATATCAGCCTTTCACTCCCGAAGCAAGTTCCTAATTCGTTGAAGTTAATTGATCACATTTAGTCCGCGAACATTCCACGACACTATCTTAGGCTTCATTGAGAAACGGCCAGCCCCTTCCCTTCCCCCTGCCCCTGCTGGAACTGCCCTCTGTATTCATCGACCAATCCAATTTTCTAAGTTCCCTATACATCTTAGATTCACCTTTGGTTTTTTGTTTAGGACCCGCTTCAATTGCTGTGAGCAAAGCCATAAATGGATCCTCATAGCCAACACACTCGATCCCCACAAATTTTTGGATCTCTTTCATTGTATTGAAAACCCAATTTGAAACCTTTGGTTGCACCGGGAAGCAGAAATTCAACGGGACAGGTTCCTCCATCCTACTACTCTGAATTCCATGATTTTTGCCGTCCAAAGAGATCTCATCCAACCCCAACTGTCCACAGACATCAGGGAAAACCAAGTCACCATCCACTGAGTGCATTAGATCCTTAGAACCCTCCTCCTCTTAAACCGCCTCCTCAAATTCGAGATCTGGTCTAACCGAGACTTCCATCGGACCCAAAAACATTGCTTCTGGGCTTAACGGCATTGTCTGTCCTCCCTTTGACAAAGAGAGAACTTTCCAAACTCGACGGAGAGTCCAACGACTGCTTCATCAGTGCTAATTGTTCCAACTGTGTATACCCTGCCGCTAGGACATCATCGGCACGACCCACTAACATCGTTGGCGATGTCTGAGAACATGCCGCAACCTCCGACGGCGATCGTGGCAACGTCTCGGGTATACACTCTGAGCTTATCAGCGCCGTCTGTCCTCCCTTCGATAGAGAAAGCCCTTCCAAACTCGACGGATGTACATCCCTTGCCACTGGGACATCGGCACGACCCACTAACATCGTCGATAGTGTCTGAGAAACAACCGCAACCTCCGACGGCGATCGTGGCAATGTCTCGGGTATACACTCCACCGATCCGGCATAGGGTTGTATCGGCCTAGGCCCAAAAACAAACCCACCACTCGAAGAGGCCAAGTTACCCTCTGGTGGGCCAGTGGGCTGGGCCCTAATCTTGTAAGTTTTTTCCTGTCCTCCAACGGGATTCGATTTGGGTTGAGGTTGAGGCCCAAACCCTCTCGGCCCATTAGACTTTTTTGAAAAGCCTAAGCCCCGTCCATTATATCTCCTTCCTACATCACGTTTCCCCCTTCTTTCATTTTTCAGCCCGACATGCCAGCGCACTTCCTCCATCTCCTTCTGCAACTTCCTCACCTGCCCTTGCAAATCCATAAGATGCCTTCTTGTCTCCCACGCCTCCTGTCTAGCGTAGGTCCTACCAACCCCTGCACCCCATACATGATTCTGGGCTCAACGCTCTACCCCATCAGACTGTCTTACACCTCCATCACCCCTCCTCTGCACATGCCTTGGTCCCTCCACCGTGAGCACCTCCTTGCAAAGGGTTCGCCCCCCTTACCACTCTGCTCGCAGCTCCATCCCTGTTAACTCTGGGCTGTGTTAACTCCGACACGATGTCCTTCAAACTTCTCCATCCCCACCCATCATCACCTTCAGGGAAACAGAGCAAAAATTTTCTTCCCGCCTAACCATACTCTCGATTGACAAGTAATACCCACGGTTATTCACACAACGTTGAGCAACAAAGCTTCGATAGTTTTCCCTTATCACCGAGTACACCTCCTTCTTCTCCCTTCGCAGGCATTCCTCAGGCACTTTCACAAACCACTTAGCTGTATTGAGTCCAACCAGCACCTCCTGTTTCGCCTTCCAACCCTGTTCTGAAATACGCAGATTAACTCCCTCCTTCAAAAGCACTATCAACTTAGACTCTACCACTAACTCTCTAGCATCCGCCATCTTAATCTCAATTTTGCAACATGTAAAGGATCTGCAATTTGCCTCTCAAGCAAAATTGCCAGGCAAGCCTGAATCAAAGGGACAAGAGACTAATAACTCGCAGTAGAGATCAAATGCAGCTACAATAATCTGAACATGAAAGCATGTGCTCTTCTTTTTGCAATGTTTATCAAGTGGACTTGCTTAGAAAAGAAAAGGATCTATGGAAGTCTCTTGCCGAACAGCAGGCAGTGATTTGCTTGTTACATCATCTGTTTGATGGGAAATTTCCTCTTCCAAAGATGGTAACCTGCTCTTTGAGTCCTCCAGTTCCAACAGACATTCTCCCATATTTAAAATCCACAATTTGTCTCCATAATGCACTACTCTCAAAATGGTACCTCCAAAGCCATTTCCCAAGTAGAGCTTTATCGAAAAGCTTTAATTTTCTCACACCCAAACCTCCACATGAAACTGGTTGACAAACCTTATTCCAACTCACCAAATTAAATTATCTTTCCTCCCCATTACCATCCCACAAGAAATTCCGAAAAATCCTCTGTTTTTTTTTTTTGCAACCCCCACGGGTAAAGGAAAGAGAGAAAGGAAATATGTGGGGAGATTAGACAAAGTACTCTTAATCAAAGTAACTCTTCCCCCTTTTGACAAATAGAGTTTTTTCCAACCAGCTAGTCACCTCCCAATCTTCTCAATAACCCCATCCCATATAGAAAGTGATTTGTGAGGAGCACCCAAAGGTAATCCAAGATATGTCAAAGGTAAAGAAGCTACCTTATATCCCAAGATGTTAGCCAAATAAAAAATATTCCTGACTGTACCCACCGGAACAATTTCAGACTGTACCCACCCAGATTACCCACTAGGTGCAGAGATAATTATTAATTTACCAATAGAAAAAAAAAATGTATCATCTGAATGTTATAGATTCTCAGTTGCAATACCATCAAAAAGCTTATCATAAATTTCTTAAAACACGGCATAACGCCAGCTAATATATGCATTCCACATAGTTTACAGTCTGGCAAGGATACCTGAATAGAAATTGACAAAGATATTGATCGGTCGGTACTTTGATGTCTGCAAGGATGATTCCACTAAGCGCATTGCTGTCTCCTCCTGAAAATAAATCTAATCATGAGCTCAAACCTTCTAGAGTAACTATCAGAGAAATGCAACACCTACCCGAATACTAGACAGGAAAATAAAAGGCAATAATAACCTGGAGTAGAAGAACAACTTCTGAAAAAATATCACCCATTGGAAGAAGCAGTTTGACTACGTCTGTACTAATATTAAAGGGTATATTGGAGACAACCTACAAACAACAAACTTATACAGATTGTTATATGTATATATATGATGTGAACAAAAAGCTTGTATTCTTTTTTAAGTGTTTACTTGAAGTATGGAGCAGAGGTTAAAATGCGCGCACACACACACACACAAAAGTGCACCATATCATCTTGGACACATACTCAGGGAATTGACTAATTGTGCATCCAGTCAGAACAACTGCAACGGATTTAACATTCTATGCTAAAAAGACAGGTTATGCATCCATTTCCTCTTGGTATTGAAAATGCAGTTCTTTTAATGAATCAAAAGCAACTAGAGATCTCATTCAAGATCATGGCGAAATAATTTTTTTTTAGAGGCACCGAGTGTTTAGAACAGCGTCCCGACTAATCCCAGGGATGCACAGGCCCTCGGTAAGGAGTTTCCCACATGTGCACCTCGGGTAATTTAAGGGAAAAATCTCCCAGTCCGATGGCCCCTAGAGATTGTTTGCATCCAATGGGATTTGAGCCTTGGACCTAGGGGGAGCATACCCCCAAGCCCAAGGCCTGGGGGATTGGTGAAATAAAATTTTAATATAGAACTTTGGAAGCATAGAGCTTTTCTCCTGTCCAGCAAATCTTCCCCTCTATTATGTTAGTAAATAAAAATTCAAGATCATGTTGAAATCACACAAAATATAATTTTGGAAGCACGAAGCTTTACTCCGGTTCAGCCACATCATCCAATCCCCTATTATGTTATCAAATAAAAATTAAAACTACTGCAATATGTAATTTTGAAAGCATGCATATTATCATCTACTCCCTTATTATGTTATTAAATAAATGTTAGCTGATATATTTAATTAAGTCAAAGTTTTCAAAAGTAAAATAATATATCTAATTAAATTAATAATTTTCATTTAAAGTTAGTAGTGTTTAAGTTTTCTAAGCGCATCTTTTTGGTTTGTCAACTCACACCTTTTTATTTTTGCAAGTAATGTATGTATATAAGTCATTGCAATTTAAGTTAATGAGCCTATAAGTTAGATATGACTCTTGATGGTTATGTTATTTTGGCACATTATATCAAGAATTCTTGGTCCCTCTCCACTTTAGCATAGTTTGTGAGGTCTCCATCACTTATATAGAAATAAAGGAAAGCAAGATGAGAGAAGATCAATGTGCTCAACCAAATTATAGATATCAAGGTCCTGACATTGACACTCTTTTAAAAGTTCTATCTATTTCATAATGGCTTAAGGTCATGCTAAATTAGTTACAAGTATTATTTTTCATTTAATATTTAGTTATTCCTGTGCATTGCATAATTATGTAACTAGTGTACATAAAAGTAGGATTCTCACTTTTGCATATCTTGATTTTGAATGATTCGATGAATTTATACTTCCCAAAAAAGACAACATATGGGAGCGAACGTGACATTTCACAAAGTCTTCCTTCAAAACCTACACAGTTCAATTAAAGCAGTCAACATCATCAACAACATATAATTGACAATAACAAAACATAGGATCTCGCACAAAAAATATGCATAAACCCATTAAGTATCCACATAGAATGCTTGCAGTTAAAATGGCATCGGGCACTCTAATATACACATGGAAATCTAAGTGAAAAATACCAACAATTCAGTCATAAGGGAAACATAAAACACCTTTCTACTGGACACTGAAGATTGTAAATGATTAATTCTTCATGTAGCCATCAAGATTCATTCATTGAAGATTGTAAATCGTTAATTCCTACCTGACACTGCTTAAGTTCTGTCAACAAAAACGTTTTCTGCTACATTAATTGCATACACAACTATAATACACAACATTCTCTGGTTTTTCCAAAGACGCATATGCATAAGGTAACAATTTAAGTATATGGTGGATGGGAAACTAATAACAAACTTCAATTTATAACTTCTAACTTGCAGAAAAATTATTCTTCAAAAAGCATTTTGGGAGAGACTTGCTGTAGAATGAAAGAGGGGAAAGAACTTTGTTCTTGTGCATCTTCAATTTTGTTTAGCCATTACAGTCCAAAAGCACTTCCCATAGTGCAAACCGTGAGATGCATTAAAATTGTTACAATTCGAGTTAATTGAGTCAAATTATTGCAATGCTCTGGAGAAAAAAGACACGTGTGTCTCTGTCAGGAGAAACCAGTGAGAATATATCAATACTATTTACAGCTTTAGCCATCACCAAAGTCATACTTTACCTTCAACCTGTCTGTGCTTGCAAATCTTTCACTCACAATAGCAGCCATGTGGGGATCCTAAAGATCATGAAAAATGTACAACATAAGTCTATGGAATCAATATAGAAGAAAAATAATTTCTCATTACATCACCCTCACATTTTTTTTCACAAACAATACACTTATCAAAAGTCACACCATTTTGGAATAGCATTATTTTTAACCTTTCACTAACAAGTGTGCTATATCAGACCAACAGGTCAATCTTGAGTCAAAGGGAAGTATATCTATCCGTATGAATAGATTTTCTGCAGTTACTTACAAGACATATTTCTCTCATGCTTGCTTGCTTACGTATTAGGCTTAAGATAACGCTAATTGCATAACATACAAGCCAGGGAAAGCATGTGCAACCAAGCACATGCTTGTACGCTCAGAATTTTGCAACGTCCCTTCTTATAGAGTAGATGAGTGGAGCTAAAGAGCAAGCATTGGGTTCTAACGAACAAACCTTTTCAATGGCAAGAACAATGGCACCGGAATTAATGAGAACGTTAGTCAAAGAGCCCGTCCCGGGCCCAATTTCTAGCACCACATCGCCTTCTTCAACATTGGCCGCTCTCGCAAGCTGCTCATTGATCTCATTATTCAACATATAATGCTGTAGTCACAGAAACTCATTCATTGGGAAATTTTCTCGAATAGAGAGTTAACACCAAACAACTACGTTCCCGGACAAGCATAATTGTAGGCGAAATCACTGAGAAATTAAAGTATCTTGAATTCTCTTATATTTCTGCTATGTCCACAAAGGAAGCGTTTGGAATTGTCATTTCTATTAACATTTTCTCGGGAACCAAACAAAGACGAAAGATTTCGGGAAATTCGTTAAAAATTTTGTCGGAAAAAGTAAAAAGTGGAGTATATGGATTATGGGGGAGGACCTGGCCAAGAGATTTCCTTGGGGTGCGGCCTTTGGAGTTGAGAGCTTTGAGAGTGGCATGGTAGTCGTCTGGGCTTCGGCTTCGGCTTTGGCTTTGGCTTTGGCCTCTGTTCGAGCAGACCATGCATGGCGGGGTGATGATTCTTCTGCGTGCGCCAGAGGTGCTATGGTGCGCCGGGAGTGGAGCTGTGAGAATTACTCTTGGAGATAGTGGAGGGAGAGAGTGGAGCGAAAGATGTCCGGTGGTCATGTCTCTCGTGAGTCTGTCTTCAGGTGACGCTGCTTTGCCTCAAGTGTAAACATAGCTACTTCATGATTCTTCTAGCAATATGATTCACGGGACGGGATGCAAACTGCGGTCATTTCGAAAAAAATGAATCAAGTCAAAATAAAGGTCATTTTTTCACGATGGACTCACATTTTTCCATAAGACATTTTAATCTTATATACAACATTATTATTTTATATTCAACTATTTTAATGTGCTTGTTAGAGCAATAGCATTCATGTAGGCAAATGTAAATACAAATAAAAAATTAACTAACAATCTCACTAAATTATCTATATTGGAAGAGGCAAATGTATTTTTTTTTTCCTTACAAGCTATATATAGTAAATCTACATATTTTGAGGGTTACTTTCCCCATCTATTTTGTATTTTATGAATTATTTCTCTCTCATTCAAAATATTATTAGGTTGATAGAAAAAGATAGTTGGTAAATAATAATTTAATTAATAATTAACATATGGTTAGTCTAATTACAAAATATGAAAAAAAATTAAGAAAAAAAAATTATTAAATTAATATTATTTTGGCTAACTGGATAATCCAAGGTGAGAATCTCTCTTTAACGAAATAGGCAAAAGACAAAATATGTGATTTTAACCAAATTTTGCCTTTACCTTTGCCTACACCTAGGGCTGCAACCCGACCAAACCTGCTAGTATATTGGGCCGATTTGACCCGAACTACAAACTTCCCATAAGCAGCTCAGCCCGACCCGATATCGGGTCACCTGTTTTTATGTATGCAATGACTATGCCGAGAGATCGTCTACAGCTTTCATCCACCGTATACCCATCCCCACCAGCAAACAAGGCGAACAGCATACTGGTCTGCAAGAATGCATTGGACCTTAGGTGGATCGGTTCAAACTCGGACAATCCCATCTGAGTACGCCACTAAGTACTTAACGTCTCGTGCCGCTCTAGTTGGTCGGTTCCGTTAGAAGCCACGTCATTGCATATCTGTCTCCTTAGGTACGTGTTGGACATCATCAAGTCTTGAGTCGGAGGGACCAACGCGACGATCTTGGGCTTCTTGCTCCGCCACTACGACGATCTTGGGCTTCATGGCCTTGATGGAGGAAAACACCTTGTTGATTGCTTCGGGTCTAGCCAATAGGGGGTGAAGCTCGAACACGAAATTCACAGCCACGACCTCTTCTTCGGTGGGCAGGATATAGAGCGTGAATGAATCGATATCGGCACTGATAATTTCAGCCAATTCAGCCATCTTCCACTTGACTTTGATCTTCGATGGTTTGTGTGGATCTGAGTTTTTTTCTTTGCAAAAGCAGAAGTCGGAAGACCTTGGTTGGTTTTGAGTGACATTAGTGGGTTGCTGAGATTTAGTGGGTTGGACAGGTCAAACCCGAGTATCATTCAAACCCGATTTTTTCGATGTGGGTCAGGTCGGGTCAAGCAGGCAGATCAAGTCAGGCAATTTCTTGCACAGGCCTACCTACACCAATGCTAATGCCCTTAGTAATGACTACTTCATAATCCATGTATGGGTGACGAGTTACAAGCTGTTAATTAACTCTCCATCACTGGCAATTAATTAACTTCCCCAAAGTTCTTTAACCACCATATCAGGAAACTCTTTAAATGAAAGTTTAATGTATGCTGCTTTTATGAGTGTGCCTTGATTTGTGATTGAAAGGCTGTTGGCAATAATCTTATTGATGAAGAGTAAGTTACTGCTCTGATATGTTCTTTACCTGAGTCAACATGGGGGCAAATGTAGCTTGTTTTAATAAACTATGAGAATATTAAGACTTTTGCTAATATATATTGTCATTTAGAGCTAGAAGCTGAGCGCATAGATGTGAACTGTAGTACTTTTCTTATTACCCAAGCTGGGAACGACAAATAGTCTTGGGGTCATGGGTTGGAAAATTAGCAAAGCAATGTAGAGACAAACGCGCTGGCAATGACAAGTCCAAACTAAAGTGTTATTATTGTGGGAAAGTGAGACACTTTGCTCGACATTGCATATAGGCAAATAAGGTATACACTAAACACAACTCTCTCATTACTTATATTTGTTCAGATATTTTTGTTACTCACTCAATAGGAGCAACCAAATATATAGCTTGAGCTTGAGTTGGATTAATAGATAATAGAAGAATACTAGCTGGTAAACAGTACGTTATATTGGATAATAGAACTCGAGAGAAAGTGCTTAAAGTTGGCACCTACCAACTCAAGATGCGTCTAGAGCACTTGTTACTTCTGCATGATGTGCTTTATGCACCTAGTGTTCAATGTAATCTATTTTCCGTTATTTTTATGTTGAAACTTGGTTTTACTTTTCACTTTGATGGATCTCACTTGGATCTTTTTTTGGATAGGACTTTGTATGGACATGGTTTTCTTTCGAATGGTTTCTTTATATTAGATTTAGATAATCCCTCACTTTCTTTTACGACTTCAAATGATGATGATGTTTTTAATACATTGAAATATCATGCTAGACTAGACCACATAGGAAAAGATAGAATGGTTAGACTAGCTAGAAAATACTTATTGAGGTCTCTCGCTAGTACAGTCTTGTTTAGCTAGACTAGCTGTAAGTCTTGTTTAGTTAGTATAGCCTATAGGTAGCTTTTTGGAAAGGTTCCTAGGGCATCTTATCCATCAGAACTAGTCCTTTATGATACTTGCAGACCTATAAATGTGAAGGCACGCCATGACGCTTCTTATTTTCTCACTTTTATATATGACTAGTCACATTTCAGTTATGTTTATCTGATTTCCTATCGTTTTGAACATTACACTAGTCCTTTATGATACTTGGATTGCTTCAAGCGCTTGATAGCTATAGTTTAGAATTAGAAAGAAATGAATTTAAAATTTATATGGGCTAATTGGAGTCTTGAATACTTGTCTAGAATATTTTTCATTGTATTGATCACTTAGTTATCACAATAAATTATCTTAATTTCATGACATTAAGATTTATGATTACCAATTCAATAGAGAGGAAAAAAAATAAGAAATTTCATTTTATAGTAGTTATTAATTTTTCACTACTTATCTCTTTGACTTTTCTGCACTTATGTCAATTATTATTTTACTATTACTTTTTAAATAAAAAAATATTTATCTTATTGTAGCTATTAACTCATTATCATTTTTCAGAGTAAATTTGGTTAATTCGAAAGGCTAGTGCATGGATTATAGAAAGTAATGGCACCTCATAGACTAGTCACAATCAATAGTGTGGAAACTAATTAAAGCCAATCCATATGAATGTGGAAATTAAAGGCACTACACTTTCATCCATAGGATTAGATTCCAATCAACTAATGTCAATGTGGAAATAATTTATCTCCTGACTTGCGTGAAGTTTCATTCACTACAACAGATTTCATTTATTGTGATGGACGAAACCATCACAAAAAATCAAAAAACCGCCACAGAAACTTTTTGGCCATGGTTTAAAATCGTCGCCAAAACCGTTACTAAAAAGGGGTCACAAAAAGTATTTTGTGATGGTTTACTGTACAATCATCACTGAAAGTTTTTTTGTGACGGTTGGAAGTCTGCCATGAGTTGCAAAGCTTGAACGTGAAAAGATTTTGTGACAGTCAAATTTCACAACATAAAGTTGGTTCAAACGTTGATAATAACATTCGAACGTTCACTCGACTGATTAGCATTTAAATGATAAATATCTAACGTTCAATTTCTTTCATTCACATGGTCGAACTTAACGTTCGAACGTGTGCATTCGAATGTACACACATTCGAACATTTGTGAAGTGATATTTGAATTTTGCATCCGCATGTTAATGGAAAATTGTTTGAGTGTCAAAGATTAAATGTTCGGATGGTTGGTAAATATATTCGAATGCATCTTCTTTAATCATTCGAACATTAAGAAGTATATGTTGAACATAACAGAATAAGTTTGAACGTTTGTGGTGCATGTATGTTCAAACATAATACCTTACGTTTGAACATATGTATCGCACGTCCATGTAGTTATGTTCGAACATTGTTTCGAATGTAAGGATAGGTTCAAACATTTTTTGTTTACATTCAAACGTACTAATCAGAATTAATAATTTCATAAAATTAAATATCATTCAAATTGTATCATATTATAGCATAAATAGTATCATCTCATGAAAATATTTTAAAGAGTTGCAAAATTAGACGATAAATGTTTGAATAATGATAGAATTTATTTCTTTTTCTTTCCTCGCCCACCGTTATCCTGCTATAGTGACATAACACATTCCATCTGGACCAACATCTCCCTCTGTACTTGTTCTTGAACTTCAATACGTATTCTTTCCTCCTGGTCTCTTTGCCACTCCTGCAAATGCATCTCTAAATCGGACTGTTGCGATAAGAGAGTCTCCAACTCCTGCTGTCTCGACTTTATCTGCTCAATTTCTTGGCATGCGGCATCCAAATCCTTAGTAAGATGATTAACTTTTGAAGTCGAGGCCATGGAGGATGAACTGACATGCTTGAAAGAACATCCCAAACCTTGACCAAACCAGACTTGGTCCAGATGACCTGCGTAAATATGTTGATGTCATTGGGAAAATATTCCTTAGAGCCAGACTGCATCTCAATCATTTTTTCCTACCTGAATTAGGAAAAGAATCACACAATTAGTAATATATTAAAAGAAATAGTAAGAAAACATAATATCCATTCATATGTTGGCATAATTTGTTCACACAAAATGAACGCTACTTACATAATTATCTTTGGTGACATGATCAATCCATTCGTTGTAAGCATCGGTGTGAGTAGCAGCATAAACATAAATGATGGAGAAATTTTTAGCATCATCGTGTTTCTAAGAAAGCCACAGTAGTAATGGCAAATAATTTCACATGCATCACATGTTCCAATTCAAATTCCCAAGCTCTTTACAAAAAGGTAGTTGGTCGTATCCCATTCGAGATTATATCATCAATATTGCACAAGTTTCGTCATTCTTGTACTTTCCATGTCAGTAAAAATTTCGGTAGCACCTCTCCATAATTCTCTAAGTATATATGGTGGCAAAGAGGGATTGTTACCTTGCTAATAGTATACCTGAAGAATAAATGAAGAAGACACTGGAATTTTCATTCTTAATGTGTAAAGCAAGAGTAATGAAAATGTGCAATATAAATAATATAATCTCAAATTGTTTAGACTGGACAATTCGGGAATCAATGGACATCCCAAGTGTACACTAATTCCCAAATGGGTTTAAAGTTATTTGTGCAATATCACACACAAGCTATAACATGTAACATATAGCTATAACACAAGCTATAACATATAAGCTAAGTTGTGCTTTATAATATTTGATTCCAAAAAAATTAAGTTGTAATTTAAGTTTTTACCATCATGCTAAAATTCTTCGAAATTTTAGTAAAAACACTATAGTTGGATCTTTGCTGAGGATTTTGAAGAAGTTGTTTTGCTCTAAGTTTAGTATATACTAATGCGTGGATTTAATCTTACTAATTTTTCTTAATTGGTTATTTGTTTTATTTGTTATTGCTTTAATTTCCTAGCATTTTAAAGTGACCATTATTTGTTTTTGTAAATTAAATTAGATATGGATGGTTAGGTATTTTTATTTACTATATACTAATGCGTAGATTTAATCTTAAGAATTTTTCTTAATTGGTTATTTATTTTATTTGTTATTGTTTTAATTTCCTAGCCTTTTAAAGTGACCATTATTTTATTTCTTAAATTAATTTAGATATGGATGGTTAGGTATTTTTACTTTTTAATCTAATTTGCTTGATTTAACTTACTAATTTTTTTAATAAGTATTATTTTCTGAATTTAAATTAGATATGTGTGGTCAGGTATTTTTATTTAGCAATCTAAGATGTAGATTTAAATTTGCTAATTTGTTTTCATTTTCATTTTTTTGTAAGTTGGAAATGTGTTCGTTATTTAACAGTCTCATAGATATTCAAAAAAAAAAAAAAATCTCATAGTTGCAAAAAATATGGATCATGTGGCACATAAAGCAACTTTCAGTTGGACTCATGCATAGTTCTTCATACAAGTGGCATGTGGAGAGCTCATCGACTTGCCACTGCAGATATTTGAGAGGATCCGTTATGAGATGAGTATCATTTACACTGATAACCTACCATATAGGGTGATTATTACTCGGCTCTTACTGGAGCGAAGAGTGGCACCCCAAGTGGAGGAGTGGTTGACTGAGTAGATGAAGCCACTAGACATGACCTCACACTGTCAGAGCTTTGGACAACAAAAGGGGCGTGCTGCGCGTGAGCCTGAACCTGAGCCTACACAAGATCTTGTTCCATTGATCCAGTCTGAGCCGATGTTGCTCCCCATAGCGGGAGTACTAGTCAGTAGTCAATGGATACATATCTGCAAGGGATACGAGCCCTGCTTGGCTCTATGTGATGGTTTCCAAATTTTACTGTGCACATCGACCGACAGATCGAGTCAATACAACAGAGTGTCTCCGAGGTTGGCCATAGTTTATATATCTTAAACGAAAAGGTCAACACATTGACTTAGAAATTTCATACATTTGTAAACAACTCGTATTGAGCTTTGCTACACTTTTTCTCATATTTTGTGTTTATATTTTAATATATTTCTTTTTCTAGTCTTATGTAATGAACAATATCATTTAATATATTTAGTGTTTTTGTATTTGAATTCTCAATCTTTTTTTATTTGAAATTACATGTTTAATTTTAAAACAGTTTACATTCGAACATTAATGAGGATCGTTCGAACATAAACTAAATCGTTTGAACTATAAGACAAAACGTTCAAACGAATAGTGTACACATTATGATGTTCTAACGAATAACTTATACGTTCACACGTAAGTGGACTTAATGTTCGAATGTACATGATCCGTTTGAATGTAATATTTTATATGTTCTCATGTACTAATTCGAAAACAACATCGTCTGAGTTACGTTCAAATGAAACACTATTATAGTTTGAATGTACAATCATTTCTCATCCACCTTTAGTGAGGGTTTTTTTAAACCGTCACATAAAATCATTTTTTTTATGACGGTTTCATGATTTTCACAAATTCAAAACCGTCACAAAAACTCATTTGTGTTGTAGTAATTCACAGAACATTCAAAATCTCTTCGCTATATGCGTTCTCCCATTGTGCCATTCTTTTGCATGCTATATACGACAATTTTTTGCCAATTAAGAACTTGGACGCCAACTTTCGAAGACAACTAATTGATGTAAATGACTTGAGATAGACACTTACAAACAATTAATCAATAATATCTATTTTTTTATTCTATAGTAGGCCACGTACGTACAGTCAAAGAACCAATTAAGAGCGAACTCAAGGCCTATATCCTCTCACTACAAAACAAATTATGATGCATTACATAATCTCTTTATGTAATCATGTGATCAATTTGTTTATCATTCTTACAAAAAAGAAATCTACCAAAGTAAAGGCATACTATCTGTCAATTGTAAAATCACCACATAAAACATTTAATTGAATGAGTGAAGTGTACAGTCATAACTTAAACTTAGGACCTCTACTATGATACTATATGAAATCATCATTTGTCTATAAAGCTTAAAGACATCTACTATATACCATATGAAATCACCACTTGTCTCAAAACCTTTAGCTTATGGAAATATATAGATTTTATTATTTATATTTATGTCTTAACATCAAAATGCTACATTCCATAATCTATCTAAACGTGGAAAATGACACAAACATAAAAGGGTAGAAAGTATCTAGGGTTTTATCATTTCCCTTATTGTATTTTCAGGTGCTATATATTATTTGAATATATAGTTTTTTAATTTTTTTAATAAGTCACGTGACACCACAATGTGGTGTTACGTTAATTGGACAAAGTGCGAGGTATGCTTGCAACCCGACTTTGCACAACTAGGTTTGTGCTCGACCTGGTCCGAACGGCCTCATTTGAGGAGCCAAACCGGACCGACCTAAAAAAAAATAAAATAGGGTCAAACCAGTATACCCCGAACTTTACCAAAAAAAAAAAAAAGGAAAAAAAATTTCTACACATTGATGCAATTGGCGACGACTTCGTTGAGGTGAGAGTCATTCGTGTGGCATTCTCGACTCCCACGTGTGATTTGGTGAAAGTCGTGACACCGGGATAATGACTACACGAATCACACGCCCTTATCACCATGTGTAAGTGTGTGCAAATATGCGTAAAAGTGTGCTGCAAAAATAGCGCAGCGAAAATATATAAGGTAGTCAAAACTTAGTACTAGAAAGTTTTAAACTTTACAACCCAAAATAAAAACCACCGATGGATTATACAGTCATCCAACTGAAATAAAGGAAATGAAACAAGGTCCAACAACAAATACGAGTACAGTCCCAAGCCTTCACTCTTCAGTTGGGGCCAGTCCCTCCTACTACATATTCTCTGCATCAAAGCCTATGGTATGGAATCGTAGGTAGCAATACCACAATGAGATTTCGCAATCTCAGTAAGTAATCAACATGAAACAACCAAGAGATTAAGTCATGCATCTATACAACCAACAAAGTATGACAGCCATACAAGCATAAGACCACAATATTTATTTTTTTTCCACCATTTTCCAAAATAACACATTTAAACAGAACACTCACGCCAAAAACCCTTTGGCCTAAAACACAACCATTTATTACCCACGCACCATGGTCTCCCCTATGGACCATTTGCATACCCTGACTCTCTTCGTCAAACCACGAGTAACGACCGTGCATTTGACTTCATAACGAGCGATACCTAGTTACCATGTATCCTTTAGCCCCGACCAGAAAGGGGCCATGAAGTCGGCCTGAGAGCGTTATTGTCTCGTTCTAACCTGTTGTCGCTCGACGACAACCCAAGAGAAGTCATTCAGTTTATTATGCTCCCAAGTGACTAGAGGAGCTCTACCTAGATAATGCCCCATTTCGGCTTGGGGTCGTGATCCACATAAAATCCATACAATCATTTTAGTTATGCATGCACCATGATCTCCCCTAGGGACCATCTGCCTACCCTAGCTCCCTTCGTCATACTACAGGTAACAACTATGCATGTGACTTTGTACCGAGTGATGCCCAGCTCCGCACTCGGCGTGTACATGACCAGACATTCTTTAATCCCCACCACTGAGGGGCCACAGAGTCAGCATGAGAGCGTTACTGTCTTGTTCGAGCTTATTGTCGCCTGGCGACAACTTAGGGGATGTCACTTAGTTTATTATGCTCTCGAGTGACTAGAAGAGCTCTACCAAGATAATGCCCTATCTCGATTTGGGGTCGTGATACGCACACACCCAAAAAATATTACCAATACACGAAAACCTAGTTTTCAAATCACGCTACATGGCAGAACACAACATAGTTAAATAATCAAGACAGATATTGATAAAGGCAAATATGTAGATGCATGTAGACAGTATATTGGATGACATGGTATAAAAAATATAAGACAATATACATCATCACAACAGTCACAATAATTACAGTTTCACAAACCAAGCTATATGTGTAATCCCATCCTCCATCTGGCCCATGACCCAATTTCAACCACTACTACGATTTTCAATCCTAACACTTCTTCGGGCCCAAGGCCCATCTCAACACAACCAGACTGCAAACAATGTTAGTGATAAATGGATATCATAATCCCAAGGGTTGTGTTGGAGAGGTACTTCTAGCACAGACATTCAATTTCTGGATGATCAAGTGCGTCGTCTAAAGGGTTCAACGAGTGTGTGTTGTGTGGTAGCATGTCGGCAGTGGTGGTGCATGGTAATAGAGGAAAATCTGAACAGATTAGTGAGGACTCAAGGCTGGGGAAAAACTTAAGGGTGATGAGATTGGCAGAGAGGGTGGAAAGGACTCACACGGCTGAAGAGGGTGGCCGAAGAGAAATCTCGCTGTGGATGCTGGTGGTTGGAGGCGGAGTAGAACCCTAACAGAGGAGATCTAGCCTTTGATTGGGTGGATGTGAGAGGCTAGGCACTGGGTTGGGTTTACATGGGTCTGGAAGGGCTCACGGTGGTCCTGTGGTGGCGGAGAGGGGTGGAGCACATCGATATCTTGCCGTGCACAGTGAATTTGAGAGAGGAAGAGAGTGTGAGAGGCAATTGGAAGGTTGGGTTGGCCAAGGAGGAGCTAGGGAGGCCGGTGGAGGCAAGTGGTGGCGTTGGGGAGGCATACGGTGGTTGGGTGGAGTCAAGTAGTGGATCTAAAGATCTCGTGTGTGAAAGATAGGGAAAGGGGAGGAGAGGGTGGGAGAGAGTCGTGGGTCTTGGTTGAGGGAAGGGAGGAGTTGGGAGGCTAGGGGTGGTTCAGCGAGGTCGTGGTGGTGCCTAAGCTGCAGACAGCAGCGGTGGGAGGAGCTGGAGAGGGAGAACCCGTGCATGTGAGACCCATTTCGAGAAAGAGAGCTACAGGGAGAAAGGGGCTGTTGGGGGGCTTAATGGTGGCTGGAGGTCACGGGTGAAGGGGGAGCTGCTGGTGCGATGGTGGTGGCCAGATGAAAGGTGATGACGATGATGTTAGGTTGCGTGAGAGGGAGAAACCATGTAAAAAGGGTAGGCTGTGTGCGTGCGCACGAGGGGGAGTGATAAAGTGTTGAAAATGCATAATTAAGTTGTTTAAGTGAATGATATGTTTCATCAAATAGGATTTAAGCAACTTAATTACACATCGAATTTTAGTATCGGACTCCAAATCAATTGATGCCAATATTTTGTGTGGCGCCCCCGACTTCCATGTACGGACAAACACGGAAATCGAGACACCCGGGATGATGACAACGCGGTCATGCACCCCAACGACACGTGCCGAGTGTGTGAAATGCAACACGTGTACAAAATAAAAACACAGCGGAAGGTTAAGTCAAATAACTAAGTACCAAAATTTAATACAATACAAAAATAATACAGAAATCCACAAGTCAACATAATACAATTTTGTTGTTCATAAAACGACATCAAATAAAATACAAATACCAAGTAAAAATATAGCCAAATGTCCCTACTCCTCAGGTGGAGCCGCATCCTCGGGCTCAACCTCTTCAAAACCTGCATCAAAATCTGCAGTACCAAATAAATGGTACTACAGTAAGTAAAACCCAAAAGTACTCCAAGATAACAAATATATAAATACAACGACCAATGCATGCACATGATGACCCAAGTGCAAAACCCGAGAAAAACACCATTTCTCGAAAATCACAATTTTCCACGCACGCCAAAAATCACCATTTGGCACAATTAAAAACCAGGAACAGTTACTTTAGTTCCAATTTTTAACCAGGAACAGTTACTTTAGTTCCAATTTTAACCCGTATGCACCATGGCCTCCCCTAGGGACCATCCACATACCCTGGCTCCCTTCGTCACCCCACAGGTAGCGACCATGCGAGTGATACATGAGCGATGCCCAGTTCCGCGCCCACCGCGTACATAGCCAAGCATCCTCTGATCTCCGCCAGCACGAGAGATCACGGAGTCGGATCCGAGAGCGCTACCATCCCGGTCCAAGTCCCGAGCAACAGCTCCAGGGGACGACACTCAGTTTATTCCGCTCCCGAGTGCCCAGAGGAGCTCCACCGAGATAATAACCCATCTCGGCTTGGGGGTGATACACACACACCCGAAAAGCCTTTTCCATTTACACACCCACGCATGCGTGCTCAATGCCATGAAAATGACCAAAAACCAATAACCAGCAGATATCCATAATTTCCAAATAACCAACAGATATCCAATTCACAGTTTATAAAACAGATCATTGCAAAAATATATTTAAATCTTAAAAGTCTTTTGGAGAAATACTTACAGTGCTTTAAAATAATTTATGGAGGATCACGGGAGAGCTGGAAGCGCCAAAACAGCAACACCACAGTGTAAAAATACACTGTGGCCGAAATACACAGTGAAATTGGAATTTCACACGGGTCCAAACGAAGACTTGAAAATGATAGGGTAGGGCCTTTGGAAGGTGGGGAATCTAATGGTGGTGGTGGTTGGCCGTGAATAGTGGCGGAAATAGGTGGTTTATGGCCATAAATGTCAAATCGGAGATGATGTTCGATGGGGCGGCTCCGACGACGGATCGGAGCCGGGGTTGGGTCGGTTAGGCCGGAAATGAGCCGGTGATGATGTGGCTAGGAGCTGGTGGCCGGAAGTGGCCGGACGGCGGCGCAGCGAGGAGGAAACCGCCGCGGGTTCGATCACGCCGTGGAGGCAAACGGCGGCGAGGTTCGGCCTGAGATTGGTGGGGCAAGGTCGCCGGTGCAAGGGGGGTCCGGTGAGGCCGGCGGTGTCGGCCACGGCGGCCGGGAGGCGGGGCGGCGAGGGTGATTCCGTGAGCAGCGGGGAGAGAGGAGAGAGAAGAGAGAGAAGAGAAGGGGGTCGGGGCTCGCGGGGAAGCAGGGGAAAAGAAGAAGAAAAAAAAAAGAAAGAAAGGAAAAAGAAGAGGGGAAAAAGGAAGATCCAGTCTTTCAAGCTGGGTCCCGAAAAATCCAACGAAGATGAAATTAAAACCAGAAGCTAAATAAAATATTCCAAACACAGTGGAATAATTTAAATGCAACAATAAAATCAAAAACCCAAAAATAAATCAATTAAAATAAAAATCCATTTTAAATGCCAAAACAGTAAATAAAATCTAAAAATCATATAAAATAATTTTCACCACATAAAATATTAAGAAATAATATTTTAAAACTCCCAAAATTTAAAAACAAGATAAATAATCACAAAATAAATTAAATAAATTCTCCATTAAAAATACACTAAAATCCGGGATGTTACATTTTGCACACAAAGGTTTCACATTTGCCTCCAAAATAATTAAATGCTCATATCATACATGTATGTGCAAGGCATTTTTGGAAAGAATAAGAGTAGGGCATTAGTGGAAATAAAGTGTGCTAAGTCATGAAAGATGGAGAGTGGGATAGCCAACGAATGGCTACATGCTGGAAATGCAGAGGACGTGACCCACTCGGAACAGAGCTGTGGAAATCATGAATTCGTGTAGACGTGAACCACTCAGCAATTCATAGAGCTGCGAAAATCAACTGAAATGCGCAGGATGTGGAGCAAGGGACCAGGAGCAGAATCTCGTGGAAGAGGCCTCATTTTCACTAGGTCGGTTGGCATTGCCGTGGGCAGCAATTTTTATTGGCTAGCATTTTTTTTATGCAGCTTTAAGTAGCACGTTTGGAAGGGGTGAGGGGGGATTACGAATATATTTTCGAACCCCAGTTTTTTTTTTCGGTTTAGTGTGGGCATTCTTTGGCCATTGCCCATAACTTTATTTTTTTTCTCCTGAAATTTTATTTTGACAACAATTTCAGATGTTAGGGTTAATCTTTTTGGGCATTTTTGTTAATCTAGAGATGAGAGGCTAGACTTTTAGCTTGGGATTCAAGGAGTAACCCATGACTGCTTTGGGTTGGATTTTCTTCAATGCTATATGGTTTTGATGATTAACTTGTTGGATTATATTTCAATTTGCATTTAGAAAGGATTGAAGTTCTTTGTTCTTGGTTTAGCTCAGTTGTAGACGTAAAGTCACAATTAATTCTTGAACAAGTAGCAAGACTTTGATGGTTTTCCTTCACTAGTTTACAATTGTTATATAATCTGTCAAGTAGTTTTATTAGGCTAAAAATTGTGGTTCATTGCTATATTATCCAACCATATTTTTATGAATGAGAGAATCGTTGAGAGAAGATGAAAAGAGAAGAAAATCCACCAATAAATCAGTGGGCAAAAATTGCTTCCCAAGTGTTTGTTTTATTGTTCCTTACAAGTTTAATTCAATTTCTACACATTTCCTCTAAATCTCTTGGTTCTTGGTAATTTTAGAAACATAGATTCACATTTATTTTCATATTTACTTGTGCTTGAATTTCAAAATAGTCAATAATTTCACTATTAATTCAGTCCACACTTCCTTAGAAAATAGCCCCCATTTTGGTGTTGATATAGTTAGTGGACGACCTTTGAAATTCATTTCTCAATTCATATTTTCTTTGTTCATTGCTATATTTGTTTTAGTTTAATGCTTTCTTCTCTTTTCGAAATTTCTTGTCGCCACAAACGGTAATATATTATCTTGCGAATCTGAAAAGTTTGCTTAATTCTCATTGTCCCTATGAATACGATCTTAAGATTTACCCTTGTATTACTTTGACAGCTTATGTGCTTGAAAGTTGAAATTATAAGCTGATCAGGGAGGGAGAAGGGTTGCAAGGTTGGGTTAGGTGGGGGTGCTCGTCGAGGACAGGGGAGCTTGGTGGTGGCCGGCGGTGAGGATGGGTGGTGGTGCTGCAAGGGCTGGGCTAAAGGGAGAAGAAATTGCATTTTTGGGGGGGGGGGTGGGGTTGTGCAGCGTGCAAGAGGGGGAAAGAAGAAAGGCTCTAGGGTTTTCAACCCATTGCTCCCAAAACGGGGCCGTTTAACAACTTAAGGAGCTGGGCTCCCTTGATCACATGGGTTGGGCTTATTCTCCAACCCCTTGGGCCCAAACCAGCTCACAACACATAAAAAAAAAAAAACCATTCTAAACCCACATCACAAAGGGCCCAAACTAGAAACATATAAAAGAAATAATTACAATAAAATAAAAATTCAATAAAATAAAATAAAATAACCATCAATAATAATAACATAAAAATATACAACCAGTAATAATAAACTAAAATAAAATCACCATTAATAAAAATAAAACTAATACATAAAATACACAAAACTTGGGTTCTCACAATTTAGATACAACATCGTCAAGTACTTTGTATATACTAGAAATAGATTTATCATCATTCATTTTAAAAATTTCATATTCATGAGTAAGAATATGAATTTTTGATTTATTGACTTGCGAAGTTCCTTCATAAATAACTTCCAAGTTATCCCAAATTTCCTTTGGGTTCTTGCAAGTCATTATTCTATTGAACTCATTTCCGTTGAGAGCATTTTATAAGAGATTTATAGCCATTGAGTTTAATGTTGTAATTCTATCGTCTTCATGATCGAACTCTTCTTCTTCATTGTTGATTTTTACTCCATCAACAACTTTTGTTGGAATATAAGGTCTATTTATAACGCATCTCCAAATTTCTCGACCTTGAGATTGAAGAAAAATTCTCATTCTACCTTTCTAGAATATGTAATATTCTCCGCAAAATAGTGGAGGCTGACTGCTAGATTGACTTTCACCAAATGTAGTTGCAATGTTAGCCATAAGATCTTAACTCAAAAGATAGTTAGCCTTATAAAAAGAGCCTTCACTCTAATACCAATTGTTACTAATCATAGTCAGCACCTATGTCACCTAACAATTGTACCTACCAGACTAGTCGGCCACCGTCTCCACCGGTGCATTGTCACCCATGGTCGGAGAGTCTTGCTTTGGTAACATAGTCACAAGCGAGAATTCCCATGAGTGATCTGCTTTTATGAACAACACAAGTCAACTAGCTCTGATACCAATTGTTGCCCATATAACTAACACAAGAGCGGTGGTGCATTGGGTTGTATTTAAAAATTTACAATTATAAATTAAATACACAATATAAAATATGAACAAAATATGAAATAACAGTAAATAAAAAGAGTAAGGGTAAGAGAAAGCAAACTCAGTATTTTAACGAGATTCAGCCCCACTGCCTACGTCCTCGCCTCAAGCTACTCCTTGAGAATTCTCAAATTCACTATCCAATCTCTTTTAGGTGGAGATATAAATCTATTACACCTTTGAGTAGTATTGCTACAAATAATTCATGTAAAACACCCTCTACACTTGCAATCACTTTACACGTGGTGATTTAATGTCTATTCCCTATGTAGAATATCTTCTATATGTACAAGGGTTATACACACTCTTTTACTGATACAAGAGCTGATAGTGAGTAGATTATTAGAAAATACTCCTCAATGGGTGAAATAAAAACAATACAGCACAAACTATATATCTCTCAAAATGAATAAGGGATAAGGCTCAATGCTTAGAGAAGAGAGATTGAAAGTTTTGAATGAATGTTGTATGCTCTTGTTGTATATTTTATTCTAAATTTGAATAACTCAAATGAGCTATTTATAAGCATATAAGATTTCATTTTCAAATTTAAAAAAATTCATATGTCAGAGATAACATCATTTACTTTACAAAATTTTCAAATCAAAATTTTACTTTCTTGAAATTATTAAAAACAACATCATTCAGTTTTCAAAATATTTAAATAAAAGTTTTACTTTCTTGAAATTGTCAAAGACAACATTATTTATTTTTCAAAACTTTCAAATCAAAGTTTTACTTTTCACAATTGTTAAATACAATATCATTCACTTTTCAAAATTATTCAAATCATAGTTTCTACATCTTAAAATTGTCAAAGACAACATCATTTACTTTTGAAAAGTTTCAAACAAAAAATGCACATGTGAAATATAACAATCAATCATCTTTCAAAGTTTCAAAATTCAAATTTTTAATCATCAAATATGCATGTCATGCACATGTGAAAAATGCAATTTGATGTTTTATAAGAAAATATTAATTTTGAGCCTTAATCCAATTTTAAATTTTATTAAGAGATGTACAAATTAAATTACTCAAAGAGCTTCATTTGTGAGCATGTTTTCTTTCTTGCTCATGTTGGGTTCATTAATGTGCTTAGCTTCATTATGTAGATAACTTGAATTTGAGATTCTTTTATATTTGAATTCATTTATTATTATCAAAATCTATATATAGATATGTAATTATATAAGATTTGAAACTTTGGGTTCAACAATATACATAGTAAATGTAGAGCATGTATATTTATATTTTTTTCCAGGTAAAGTACCAAAACTCCACTCTTTTGAGATCAAGTTTGCCTCAGTCCAAGTCAATAGTGCTCCAAATTTTAAATTCCAGCCAGTATTGGAAGTGAAGGCACCTCAAGTCAATGAAATCATCGTGGAAACTGACACATCCAATCCAAATTTATAAATGTGGAAATTAAGTCACCGGTCGCTCTCTCTAATATATGCATAAGTAATGCGTCTAATTAGTCTAAGTCAATGTGGAAAATACACATCCTAACTTCAGCTAGCCAATGAACACTCAACTCCGATAACCCATTTTTGTATAGTTTTTCATACAGGATTCATAATGTTCTTAATTCAGTGGGTCCAAAGTCTAAATACAATAATAAAGTAAAAAATGATATAATATAATATATGTACCAAGACCATTTGATTACATATTTTGTTTGGAAGAGTCCACTCTAATTTAGTATTTCAAAATAAAAAAATGACGATATGAATCAAGCGAATGGGGTCATGATATTGTGAAAGTTGTGATCATTTTTACACATTAATTATTGAGAGAACTTTCGAGTAAACAAATTAAAATTTCATAAAGGTTCTTTAATTGACCACTCTTCTTATTTGGCATGAACACCTATATGTTCCTTTTTGTTTGAAATTGTTGCTGCTGGAGTAAATCCTTGGGAGAACAAGTACAATATTAAAGGGCCAGAATTGCTTAGATGTGGATGGATAATAGTCCGCATCAGCATTCACATTAACAGTACTACCACCAACAAATGTGCTGGCATCCAATAAATTCCACACATACAGAAGGTATTCCATAAAACTCCTTTGGTGGTGGACTTGGAGTCATAATGTTTCTTAATTCAACGGGTCCAAAGTCTAAATATAATATCTAGGGTGCGGCTACTATGCCGCCTCATCTTTACAGCTGGGTGTACCATCCAGTGTTTTTTTTTCACATTTTTTTAACATATTTAAAAAATAAAAAAAAGACACCAACACATTTAAAATCACTTTTTTAATCACTAAATAAATAAAAAAATTGACTAGCAGTCAAATGGAGGTGTTAAATGGAGTAGACATAGTAATATTTTTCATATAATAATAGAGTTAGAAAAAAAAACAATTTGATATAGAGTAATCTACTACACCCCTTAAGTTATGCAACTCACTTTGTCCCATTAACGCGAGACCACATTGTGACACTACGTGGCTTATTAAAAAAATAAAAATATAAAAGGGTAGGAAAAACCCTTTCATTTTACCCTTTCTCTTTTTGTATTTTATGGTGCTATATATTGTTTTGAATATATATTTTTAAAATTTTTTCAACAATGTCACGTGGTGATACCACATTGTGGTGTCTGTTAAATTGTTAATGGGATAAAGTGAGCGGTACATATACACAGTAGACATAGAGCATGTATATTTACATATTTTTTTCCAGGTAAAGCACCAAAAACTCCACTCTTTTGAGGTCAAGTTTGCCTCAGTCCAAGTCAGTAGTGCGCCAAATTTTAAATTCTAGCCTGTACTGAAGTGAAGGCACCTCAAGTCAATGAAATCATTATGGAAACGAACACCACCGGTAACCCATTTTTGTAAAGTTTTTCATGTAGTGGCACATGGATTCATAATGTTTCTTAATTCAATGGGTCTAAAGTCTGAATATATACAATAATAAAGTTAAAAAAAAATTTGATATAATATAATATATGTACCAAGACCACTCTAAATATTTGATATTTCAAAATAAAAAATGATGATGTGAATTAAGCGAATGGGGTCATGATATTGTGAAAGTTGTGATCATTTTTACACATTAATTATTGAGAGAAGTTTCATAAAGGCTCTTTAATTGACCCCACATTTATTAGTGGGTGTACGCTAACTTCTTTTTTACAATTTTCTGATGGGAGCATAAAGGGATGGACATGCTAATTCCTTTAATAGAAGTGTGCAAAGGGGAGTTAGAGTGATAAAAGTGTGCAGAGTGTTTGTGCTCAAGCAGTCGAGGGTTCGTTAAAAAAGAGATAAATATAGATCTTTATGAATTATAATATTTATTTTTGGATGTGACTTACATCATTAACAATAAATCTTCCCAACCTCTTAACACTCCACACTCTATCTTTTTTTTAAATTTTTTTTATTAAATAATTTTTATATGAATAGTAAATAAAAATTTTGAAATATTTAAAAAAAATAAATTCAAAATTTTTTTTTTAAAAATATTAAAAAATATTAAAAAAGTGAAGTGTGGAGTGTGGATGAATAGTAAGAGGTTGTGTAGCAAAACCCTTTCATTTTATCGATCACTTAATTATCATAATAAATCTTAATTTCTTGACATAAGATTTATGACTACCAATTCAATAGAGAAAAAAAAAAAGGTAAGAAATTTCCTTTTATAGTGGTTATTAATTTTTTACTACTTATCTCTTTGACTTTTCTACACTTATCTCAATTATTATTTTACTATTACTAACAGTAGAATTATTTTCGGGGTAGGGTTGGTTAACTCGAAATGCTAGTGCATGGATTATAGAAAGTAATGAGACCTCATAGATCAGCCACAGTTAGTGTGGAAACTAATCAAAGCCAATCGATGTGAATGTGAAAATTAAAGGCACTACTCTTTCATGCATAAGATTAGATTCCAATTAGTCAATGTCAAAGTGGAAATAATTTAGCTCCTCACTTACATGAAGTTTCATTCACGGAACATTCAAAATCTTCTCTATATGCGTTCTCCCATTAATGTGCCATTTATATCTCCACTACTGCATAAGATGTGGGTCTAGTTATTAATTAGTCTAAGTCAATATAGTTCCTAACTTTCAATTTCAGTCACTCTAAGTCCCGTGTTCCATTTTTCTTATATATATTCGAGTTGTGGAAAGCCACGATACTCACAATAGAACAACCAAAACAAGCAGATTTTAGATTGAAATGAATATGGGTGTCTTACAGTATTATTTCTCAATGAAGGCTTTGCTTTGGGTTTTAGTGGTTTTTGTTCAAACTCGTGAGAACATGGGTTGCTTGGAGGAAGAGAGAGTTGGTCTGCTTCACTTGAAGTCATTTCTTATTATATCCATTTCGTCTCTTAGAGCTTATAATTCAGACTATGATATTCTTCCTTCATGGGTTGGCCATGAGAAGAGTGATTGTTGTGGTTGGGAGCGGGTCACGTGCAACTCCACCACAAGTCATGTGATAGAACTGTCCCTCGAAAATCTAAAGCAGGATCCTGATTATAACGATCTTTCTTTCTATTTCGAAAGGGTGAAATATTATGAGGAACGGCGATGGTTGTTAAATGTGTCTCTATTAGAGCCTTTCAAGGAGTTAAGAAGTCTTGATCTATCCTTTAATGGAATCAATGGTTGCATAACAGATGAAGGTATGTTATGAGGAATGAGGAGTTTTAATATATAATATTCTGAAATTCACATATTGTGTCTATTATTTTTAATTTTAATCTTATTTGTAATAATGCCTTTGTATATTATTTCTGGAAAAGTTTGAATTATTTCAACTGAAAACTCTATAATTACCTAATTAAGTTGTTATTTTTGTTTGAAACAGTACTAGTTTTATATGTAAAAGGTCTTTAATTATAAATACTTCTGTAATTTTACAAACTATAATTTTGTAAGTAGCCACCTAACGTTAAAGCTTGTGTTTCACTTTCAATAGACGGCCAGGAGATATAATTCAGGGTGTATGCAAATTATACGGCTCCACTCAAAGATTCTAAACCCACTCGGATATATATATATATATATATATATATATATATAGATTAATATTCACTCAATCTGTGAACTCTATGATCTATTTCTCAAGATATATTTTGCAGGATTTGAAAAGCTTTCAACCCTAAGGAATCTGGAAATTTTAAACCTTGGTCATAACTTGTTTGATGACAATAGCATTCTACTATCTCTGGGTGCTATCACTTCGCTCAAGACTTTAAATCTTTCTGAGAATAAGTTGGAGGGATACTTTCCAGCACAAGGTACGTAATTAAAGTGATCTCTTCTATCTAATTATATATTTTAAATCAGAGCATTCACTTACATATCTAATAATCTTATACTTTATCGTCAACTTGGATTATTAATGTAGAATTAGTTACATTGAGAAATTTGAACACGCTGGATATAAGCTCCAACGGATACAATGGTACCCTCCCAAATCAAGGCAAGTGCGTGCTTTAATTGATAAATTTATTTTGTTCTAAAAAAGGACAATGAAAAAGTTTATTTTGTTGCATCTTCCAATATATTTTCTTAATTTGCAGGTTTCGAAAGGCTAGCGGTACTGAGAAACTTGGAGACATTGATCCTCGATGGGAATTGGTTTGGCTACAACATCATACCATCTATAAGTAACCTTACATCCCTTATGACATTAAGTCTTTCAGGGAATATGTTTTGGGCAGATGAAGGAGTAAATGTTGAAGGTAATATTCTACTATTATATTATTAATTCTTGGTCCTTGCTTTTAGTCATTTTAATTTATACCGATTCTGAATGGATCACTTTCATCCCCAAACTCAAAGGTACTTACGATTAATGGTCCTTACGATTTTAGTATATAATTTTGTACTTATGATTTTAGTTGATCATATATAATAAGCTCTAAAACTAAGTTTGAAACTGAATTAATTCATGGTTCTGATGTGTTTGATGTTTAAGAGATCGAAGGAAAGAAATTAAGAAATAATTGGGGTTTTTCTGCATGTAATTAAACTAAATTTTCTAGATCAATGAATGACAGTGTACGCTTTTTTAGCCTTTATATTGGATTTCTTAAACGTATGTGTTCTCTAAACTGTTCAATTACAGGAATAGTCCTCATTACTTTGTTTAATTTGTCATTATTTTGTTTAATTCTTAATCCTTTATTTTAATCATCATGTTTTGGACCGTTTCTAATTGACTTGCGTACATTCCTTATATGGTGATATTCATGAGTCTTGGTGGTTATGGTATATAAATATTAATTTAAAATTATTACGTCATATATAAGTCCGAATCTTGTAGTTTATAAATTCTAAATCTCTAAGTTTCTTCAAAATACATTTTTGTATGATTTTTTTCCTTCATTTCATAATAAAATAAATTAATAAATTAACTACAGGTTCGAAAATGTTGTCATGGATGATTGGAGAACTTGGAAATTATCTAAAAGACACTAATTTTTTTCAATCAATTACTTTAATTATCAATGTTTTTTAAAATCCACTTATTATGCATTTTTAATAAATACATCATGTACTTTTATTTATAAGTATTCTTACACGTGTATTTATAAGTACTAAATGGTGTGAGTGGAAAGCTTCATTTAATCTTCTATTTTTTTTCTTTCTTTCTTTTTAATTCTGACGTTGTTGAAGGACATTAATTGATAAAAGTTATTTTATTGTGTCTTCCAATAATTTTCTTGCAAGGTGGTACTTTCGAAAGGCTCGCCGTATTGAGAAATCTGAAGACATTGAATTTGGATGGTAATGAGTTTGATGACAGCATTATACCATCTCTCAGTGGACTTACATCTCTTACGACATTGAGTCTTGCGGATAATTATTTACAAGGAGGAGTAAATTATGGTGAAGGTATTATTGATCATGGTAATTAATTCTCACACTCCATGTTTGTTTTAAACGTACCGTTTCTAATGGACTTAATAATTATGTGAATCTTGAAGTTCATACGTACGTTCTATTACGTCATGTTGTCCAAATACATTCCTGAATATATATGTGGACAGATATTGAATTATTTGTTAAGATACAAGAAGTTGATTAAAAACCACCTAATTTTTTTAGATTTAAAATAATATTTGTATTCCAATATATATATTTATATATGATTATTACGTCCTCATGTTGTCCAAAAGTCTAAATCTTTCTTATGTAGTTCACAAGTTCTAAATAACTAAATTTATTCAAAATACATTCTAATTGTATTGGTTTTTTCTTCATTTCATAATAAAATAAATTAATAAATTAACTACAGGTTGGAAAATGTTGTCAAGATTGGAGAACTTGGAGATATTAGATCTTAGTTACAATTACCTCAACGACACTAGTTTTCTTCAATCAATTGCTGCAATCAAATCTCTTAAGACTCTCAATCTTGAATCCAATGAGTTGGGCCGATCCTTTCGAACCAAAGGTATGCTGATTTTTAGACTGTTTGATAGAAGCCTTGCTATTAAATATTCAATTGGTACTTTAGCTTATTATATGTGGACAGATATATATTGGATTATTCTTTCATGAGCTTTCAATCTACACTTTTCCACACCACACGTCATTAATTTATTTGTTAGGTTACATACTGTAAGTGGCATGATCATAACAAGTTGATTAAAAAATACTTAATTTTTTTTAGGAAACAAAAACCACTTGTTATCAATGCTGGTGAATATTAGTTATCATGTTTGCAAGTCCACTTAAATTTTTTAGGAAACAAAAACCTTTTTTTTCAAATCCACTCATTATGTTTTCTTAATCAATTAGTTTTTTTTTTCATATATTTTTTTATATCCTTAAATTTTTATAAAAAAATTTACAACATTATTAAAAAATAATTTCTTAATCAATTGATTGGCGGATGTATGTGGATGATTCAACATGCAATTAGAATGGGTTGGTTTAATGGGTCCATCCAATAAAATCCTTTTTTTTTTGAATTCTAATCCATCACAATTGCTTGTGCTTTACTACAATCCGGCTGTCTAGAGAGATGATATTATTTTATTACTATTATTTCAATAATTCTCGAGGGCTTTTTGCTTATTTCTATGCATACGTATAAAATACCACAATAGACCATACTTTAAACTTATATAGATTACGAAGAGGGTTTGGTATGTAATATCATATACACTTGTATTTACATGGGTCTAAAGCCCTTATTCAACTAAGCATAACAACTCCATCCAATTGTTTTTTCTTTCTTTAATTAGCTCAAGTAGTAGTAGTGCTTCAAATACCCTCAGAGAAGCCACCAAAAGTAATGTGTGCTCTGGAGATGGGATTGTAATACATCTGCACTTTTTCTTAATATTCATTCTAATTGTATTGGTTTTTTCTTCGTTTCATAAAAAAAAAAAATTATTAACTACAGGTTGGAAAATGTTGTCAAGATTGGAGAACCTAGAGATATTAGATCTTAGTATCAATTCTCTCAACGACACTAGTTTTCTTCAATCAATTGCTGCAGTCAAATCTCTTAAGACTCTCAATCTTCTTGGAAATAATTTGACGGGATCCTTTCCAACCAAAGGTATGTTGATTTTTTAGGATGTCATTTGTTAAGTTACATGTATATAATGTGACATATATAGCATGCATGTTAGTTAAAAAAAAAACATAATTTTTTGTGGAAACAAACATTACCAGAATTAATCTTTCTCTTTGGCATTTGATCAATAATTTTAATGCATAGATTCGTAGACTTTGAGATACAATTAAGTGAATTAGATTTGTATTTGCTGCTTTAAATCAAATGTCAAGATTATTTAGATTTGGACAAGATATTAAACTTAAATTTCATATTACCGTAGAAAAAAAAAATTGAAATCATAAGATTGATTTGATAATCTAAATCTAAATCATTGACGTTAAGGCAACGATGATACTCATTAGTGACAGTAGAGGCTCGTGCACTGGCAGCATGAAATATTTTATAACAACAATTCTATTATGCTATAATTAAAATGTGATCATTTTTTTTTAATTTACTATTTTGCAGTGCTAGCAAATTTAAGCAACTTGGAGGTTCTTATCTTGGGAAGTAATCATTTTGGTGGACGACTACCAATCCAAGGTAAGAAAGGGTTATCTCATCTGATGAAGAATTAGTATTCTACTGATTTTTTGCATCCACTACACATCAAGAACACAATGTAACTATGACCTTAATTCAAAGTTCCAGTGTCAAGTATCCATTGTTTTAACAAGAATATACACATAAAAAGATGAAATTATCAACTTTCATTTAATTGGAGATGCTTAGGGTTAATATTAAGAATACTCTTGCCTCTTTAGACATATATATTTCTTATAAAATCAATTGTGGGTTTTTTACAAAGGTATAATTGATACTGAAACGTACACTTATAAGTCAAAGTTCAAGAATTAGTATAAAAAAAGTGCATGGTAATTAATTGGAGGGAGAAAAACATAAGCAGTCCATCTTTATAGTTAGTTGGTAAACTTGACACCATCTCTCGTGTAGCACTGGCCAATTTAAGCAAGTTAAAGAATTAATTTGGATATTAGTGCAAATTTGTTCTTGGGAATCATTTTTCAATCTGTTGGGAAACTACTTTTGCACATACATTTACACTTTGTTAGCATTACCCTAATGATCTATAATTACTTATGAATTGACCCTTTTTTTTTATATTGAACATAAAGGTGATTGGTCTGACCGAGTTTTAGAGCAGAGCTTAATCAATTTTGATGTTATTTCTTTTGATAGAATTTTGTGCATTGAAGAAGCTTGAAGTGTTAGATCTATCTAACAATTACTTTGAGGGGATCCTACCTCCATGCATAAACAACGTGACATCTCTTGTGGTGTTAGATATTTCCAATAACCAATTTAATAGAATTGCTTCATCATCATATATAGAAGCCAGCCAGACAAGTATCAAGTACATTGATTTTAGTTATAACCAGTTTGTGGGCATATTCTCATTCAACTTATTTGCCAATTACTCTAAGCTTGAAGTTCTTAGATTCAATGGCCAAAATAATAAAGTCGAAATAGAAACTGAAGGTTCCATGGGTTGGTACCCTTTGTTTCAGCTGAAGATCGTTGAATTATCTAACTGTAGGTTGAACAAGCTAATTGGCAGGATTCCGAAATTTCTACATGTGCAGCATGAACTGGATACAGTTACTCTTTGTCACAATAAGTTGAAAGGAAGCTTTCCGAATTGGTTGGTTGAAAACAATACAAGATTACGGATGCTAGATCTTCGAAATAACTCTTTTGTTGGCCAGTTATATTCACCAACGTTGATCCACACGAATATGATCTGGATGGATGTCTCGACCAATCACTTGGACGGAAAACTTCAAGAAAATATTGGCAAGATTTTTCCAAATTTAGTATATCTAAATCTTTCCAATAATAATCTTGAAGGTAATCTTCCTTCCTCAATTGGTGGGATGCTTTATTTGGAGGTATTAGACATTTCTTCCAATAACCTCTCAGGCGGGGTCCCAAGAGGATTAAATATAGGTTGCTTGTCATTGAGAATTTTGAACCTTGCTCACAACAGCTTCAACGGTGCAAATTTCATTGGGACAAACCAGAGAGTTCTGCGTATGAATGATAACCAATTCACAAGTATCACACCAGTACATAATTCAACTATTTATCTATCATATTTAGATATCAGCAACAACAGAATTTCAGATACTTTCCCCCGATGGCTTGGGAACTCGTCATACTTGAGAACTCTTGTTATGGCTAACAATAGTTTTTATGGTTCGATCCCATGTGAACTAAGTATGACAGGTACGTTAGACCTTTCTCATAACTTATTTACGGGATCGTTACCTTTTTGCTTGAATCTACCAGAGCTTGAACACCTATATTTGCAAGGGAACAAATTCACAGGATCAATACCGAAATTTCTTTACAATTTCTCATCTCTTCTGACATTGGATATTGGAGATAACAACTTTATGGGCAACATCTCTGTTGAAATCAAAGAACTTCAAGGCTTAAAAGTACTTTTGTTGGGTGGCAATCGTTTCACTGGTATAATTCCGAATCAGTTGTGTTTGTTAAGAATGATAAGCATAATGGATCTTTCCAAGAATGCTTTTTCTGGAACCATACCACAATGCCTCCATGACATATCTTTTGGGAAAATAGTGGCAGATAGTTTTGACTATTTTAGTGGAAAAGTTGATTTTAGGATTCCGCCTATGGCATCAACTTACACATATAAAGGTTTCTCAAAATGGAATAGTTACTTTTACCAATATCTTAAAGATGTTGATGTAGAAGTAGAGATCGAGTTTGTGACCAAATATAGGCATAATTCTTACAAGGGTTCTATCCTTGGGTACATGTCTGGATTGGATTTGTCATGCAACAAACTAACAGGCGGCATCCCACTGGAATTAGGAAAAATATCTTCATTGCATGCACTAAACTTATCTTATAATCAGTTGACTGGTAGAATTCCTGAATCATTTTCAAAGTTGACTCCCTTGGAAAGTTTAGATCTCTCTCATAATAGTTTGAGTGGAGAAATTCCTTCTGAACTGATTGATCTAACCTTTCTTGAGGTATTCAGTGTGGCCAGCAATAACTTATCAGGTAAAGTTCCAGATATGAAAGCACAATTTGGAACATTTGAGAAAAGCAGCTATGAAGGAAACTTATTTCTCTGTGGACCACCACTTGATAAAAGTTGCACCAAAGTAAACAAATCAGATTCAAGACCAACCCATTCTTCAAATGCAAGTGATAGAAAATGGTATGAAGTGGATCCTTTGGTCTTCCATACAAGTTTCTCGGTATCTTGCATCATTTTCTTCTTTAGTACTGTTATGAGTCTTCATTATATTAATCCTTATTGGCTACAAAGATGCTACAACTTCGTGGAAGATCTTATATACTCTTGTTATTATTTTGTTTTTGATACCTCAAAAAGGTTTTCAAATTGTCTATGCAATTAAGATACATTGATTTTCTTTTGAAATCGTTAATGATAGCAATAATGGTAAGTTATCTATGAATTGGATTTTGGAATAGTTAGTCATTGAGCTCAAATATGAGAGATGTGTACTTTGCTTAAACTTTTATTCTATTTTATTATGGATATTGTTTTCCGTGATTGGGAATGGCTTCTTCTTGCTACTATATTTGATTGGATTAAATAAATTAGGTATAGATTAAAAAACAAAGAAGTTGTGTCCGAGTAGACGAGTCATGATATCCAACAACAACATAGTCTTCAGATGAAAGTAACACAAAATGGTTTAAAATAAGTCGAGGATTTTCCTTACAAGTATCTTGGTATCTAACATCATTTTCTTTTTAGGTGTTAATAGTCTACTTTACATTAGTCTTTATTGGCAATAAAAGTGCTCCAATTTAATTAAGGATCTTATATACTCGTGTTATTATTATATTCTTCATTCTCTAAACAAGACGTCAAATTAACCATCTATGTCGTTAGATATATTGACTTTCTATTGAAATCTTGATGATACTGATAATAGCTTGTTGTGTCTGAAAGTGATTATGAATAAGTAATTAGTTATTTTGATCAAATATGAAACTTGGTGTTCAGTTAAATGACTTTTCTTTACAGCTAATCAAATATGAAACTAGGTGATCAAATATTGATGATGATGGATGGAGTTTTTTGTAACTCAAAATACTTTTTTTTATAGCTAATCATTTGAACCAACCCGATTAGTTCAATACTGGCTGACCTAACTAAGCCAAAATTTATAATATGCCAACCAGTTGATCACCGTGAACCCAAGCCTGACTAAATCTCTTGGTTGAGATTGGCATGTTTTGCCGGTTTTGTACATTATATTTAAAGGAGGAAGAAGAAATTGAAAGAAATCCAAACTCAAAAGCTCCGAAGGTTTTTGGTATACAACAAAATTAGAAGACAATTTCTTAATAGTATAGCACTGTATGACATCCTATTCCCCTATTCATAACAAGCAATTAACAACTAGGTATCATTTTTGTCTATGTAGCTAGTTTTGTTTATAAACATAGCTAGCTTGTGGCAACATTTAGTAGGCCGGCTACTGGCCCCTAGTGGGTGGGTAGCAAGCCCACCTGGCCCTGGCCCTAGCCCTTACCTTGTCCTGCTTGGCTGGGTGCCCCTGCCCAGATGCTGGGAGGTCGTATTGGCTGATGGGCCATATGTTCACCATTGGACCCAAAACTTGTTTTTGTGCCATTTTTTGGCCCAGAATCCGTTTTTAGAGTGTTTTGGGCTAATTTTGGACCTAGAACCAATTTTCCACTTCAAATATTCTCAAAATAAATATGAAATTTGAAAATCTTAAATATATAAAATTAAATCTTATGTCCAAATATAAATAAACATAATAAAGTTGCTGACTATTAATTCTAAAATATTACAAAGTAGTCCAAAACTATTACACATTAATCTAAAACTATTATCAATTAATTCAAAAATATTACAAATAGTTTGAATAACTTAAGAATGACAATACTACAGATTATAATACATAAAAAATGGAAATAAAGAACAAAATAAGAAACTATTTGCTAAAGGCCTAAACTAAAGTCCCTTCCAATTCCAAGTGACATCATAAAATCTAAGAAAGAAAAGAAAATCAATTAGAAAAAATAATAACATAAGTACTAACAAAAAAATTAAATAACATAGCAATGGTGTATTAGAGAAGCAATGTGCGGCTGACGTAGATTGAGATGGCACATCTTTTTTTGAAGTTGTTCCTACAACAATTGAAATTAAAATTAAGTTTATCAAATAAATATAACATAATCTATATAAGCAATAGCAAAGAATAATTAAGAACAATTATTGCTCTGAGGGTGATCAACATCTTCCTCCCTCTACCTCTCCACAAAGTCCACCATCTCCTGAACCTAAATTGGCTTCCCTTTGATCCGATTTTGATGCAAATCAAAACCTCCATAGTACTAAAAGACAATGAACTCCAAAATGGGTCCAATATGCACCATTTAGTGCTAAATGCAGACTCTGAGGCTGTGATAGAAATAGAGATGACCAAAAATACTATGGGCTATCTCTCCAATAATATGATACTTGACAACATTTACTTTTCACAAACCTAAAATATCAAATTCCTCCACATATAGATATAACTCAGTTGACAAGCATCTTTCCAAGTCCGATTGGTAGCCTAAATTCTTCTGAAGCTTGTGGGCATCACAAACCTCATACCCCACTTCGAGAGGAGGCAATGTGGTTGATGGTGGAACATCTATATTAACCCCTCGAACGCAACCTATTGAGGTGTCCTTAACCCTTAACACAATCCGACAATCTGTTCCCGCTATTGTTTTCCACCCCATTCGTCATTCCATCAATTTTTTACCGTAGGTCAAGAACAATAACAACATATAGCAAAACATTGATCCTACTCAAATCTCCCTGATATTTCTCGTACTTGAGCTTCATGTTCAATGCCATAATACCTAAAGTAGCAACACTTTCACACAATTCATCCAATTGCTCATTCACCTGACAAACGTGTTGACTATATTTATTGGCTATTACATATAAAGACCTAGACATAGTGTGTGACATCATTAAAAAATCACAAAATTTCTACAAAAACCTGGATATTTTCCCAATCCACACTGTTGGGCTGCCCCGATCTCCCTTTGTTATCATCAAAGTAGCGAATATATTGTATGTCCTTATCTCCCATGGCATCAAGTCTATTCTATATTGCTCGGTCATTTCTAACATCAAGAAGGTTGAATTACATCTTGTAGGAACATCAAGACAGAACATCTTCTTACATTCAAGAGCCGCAACATTAACAAAGACCTTGAATTTCTTATGCCTAACAGGTGAATATCTCACAAACCACATTGTATTTCTTATTCTTGCAACCGACTCATGAACATCTTTCAAGCTGTTAGTCAAAGTAAGATTGAGGACATGTGTAGAACATCGAACGTGCAAAAACTCATCACCCAATATAGACATATTTTCCTCTCTAACCATATTCTTCAAATGCCTAAGTGTGGTATCGTTAGACAAAGCATTATCCACTATTATTGTCACTACTTCATCCAAACTTTACTCCTTTATTCCAGACTTCACTGCCTTCCCAATAGTTTCACCTTTGTAATTGGCAATTAAACAAAACTTAAGAATCTTTCGTGTAACCTCCAATCACTATCTACAAAATAAGCAAGCAAATACATGTAGTTCAAATTTTGGACCGATGTCCATGTATCAGTGCTAAGGCAAACTCTTTGACCATTCAATAAATGTTTTAACAAATCATTCTCAATTCCATATACTTGAAAATATTCTTCACCACTGTTTGGCGAGAATGAATGTTAAACCTATGTTCCTAATCCTTAGAGTAGGCTTGGAACTCTTCACCCTTCATAAATTGAAATGGTAGCTCATCAATTATAATTATAAGAACTAAAATCTTTCAACACCTTTCCAGGTCAAAATTCACAAACCCCTTCAATATATCACCTCCACTACTCCCATCCCCCACCTTCTTAAGTCCAATTTCTAAGTTAGACTGATTCTTTTCAAGTACTTTACATCATATATGGCTCTTCTTGCACTGTTATTCTAAATGATTTTTCAAGTAGGAAGTGCCATATCGTTTATAATGACAACTATAAAGAACACCACAATTATCATATTTTGCTAGTAGTTTATTGGGGTCACCAATCTCTAATTTGGTAAAATGTACCGACACGATGGAAACGTTGGTGGACCCATGGGAGTAGGGATAATGAGAGGTAGTGTGATGCCCTGACTCCCACGTACGGAAATGCGAAAATCGTAATCTCAGGATGATTACAATGCGAGTCATGCATCCCAACAATAAGTGCCAAGTGTGTGTACATGCAACGGTACACAACAAAATAAAGTAGCGGATAATTTAAGTAAGTCGACTAAGTACCAGAATTGTTTAATATAAATTCTAAACAAAAAAATCGTTTTAAAAATAATACAGTTATCTTATAAAATATAATACAAAGACTGAAATATATAAACGAGTGATCCCAAATTACTCTTCCGATGGAGCCAAATCCTTAGGCTTTACGTCAGCATCATCTGCATCAAAATCTACAGTACCATAAAATGGTACCGTAGATAAGTAATAATCTAAACAACCCACGAGATAAAAATACATTAATACAACCAACAATTATGCATACATATAATGAAATATGCATTAGACCCAAAATATCATTTTATCCTAAAATGAATATTTTTCAACACATGACAAAATTCCATTTTGGCCCAAACTAATAATCCGTCATTTTCCCAAGAAATGATTCACACAAAATCTTTTTTATCAAAGCCCGCCATTTTTCCAGAAAATGTCCCATTATCCAATTTAACCGTATGCAATATGATCTCCCCTAGGGACCATCCACACACCCTGGCTTCTTTCGTCACACCATGGGTAACGACTGTGCGAGTGATTTAGTAACGAGCAATGTCCAGTTTCGCCCCTAGCGTGTTCGTGATCAAGCATCCTCTAGGCCCCGCCAGCAAGAGGAGCAATGGAGTCAGCACTAGAGCGTTACCATCCTGTCCAATCCCGTTGTTGCCCAACGACAATCCAATGGATGTCACTCAGTATATTCCGCTCTCGAGTGATCAGAGCAGCTCCACCGAGATAATGCCCCATCTTGGATTGGGGTCATGATACACACGCACCCAAAAATCATTTTGTACGTGAAAACCCATTTTTCAAATATACACCCGTGAACATGTATGTAATCATGCGAAAACTCAATTTTCATTTACAAACATGAACATCCATGCAAATGCATTGTATATAACAAAACACAAATATTCAACAGCCAACAAATCTCAATATAAACCAATCACACAAACAACTCCATCCTCTAATCCAACTGACCTTCTTACTCCTCGGACTCAGTCCGGCACAAGCAACTAGTTCACAGTAAATGAGTTAGTGCAAAATCACATTTAAATCTCAAAATTTCTTTGAAAAAATACTTACAGTACTATAATATAATTTTTAAAGGATCAAGGAGGTGTTAGAAGTGGCGGCACAACAACGAAACAGTGCAAAATGTACTATGGCCGTGGGTCTCAAAAACCCAACTTTTGAATGGGGACAAATGAAGACTTGAGATTATTAGGAAATGACTTACGGGTGTTGGTGAACTAATGTAGGGGTTCAATCCGAAAACCCAAATTAGTTTAGGGGTTCAAGCTAAACCCTTAGATCATTTAGGGTTTCAAATTAGAGTTTTGAATTGAAGCCCTAAACCATCTTTCAAAATCAATCAGAAATCAAAAGGACAGAAAATTCACCATCAACAATCGAAATGGTAGCTCACAATCCAACCCCACATCAACCAAAACATAACTCGATCCTCCATGGAACACATGCAACGTCTCCCACATCTAACCTCATCCCCAATACTTGGGATTTGGCTTAAGACCCCTTCCAGAACGTCGTGGCCTAACATAACTGGAGAATGGAGATGATTAGATATACATGAAGATGGAATCGAGGGAGAAGTGGATTGAGAAATGGGGGCTAGATTTGGAGGCAATTTATGGATTTCTCTCTATTAGAATATTTTATGCAGTAGTACAACCCCATGTGGACAAGCATTGAAAATTATATTGCTAACTAAAACCTGCCAACAGCCTTATCCTCAACATCTCTCAGAAAATACTAACTAAAGGAGTCCGTCGACACATCGCGTAGAGGGGACCGTTGCTGTCCCGTCGTCGTCGCGTGCAGAGGAGCTGCCTGCCTGCATTGAGGAAGAAATTTAGGAGAGATAAATGGTGTTCAGGAAGAGATTTGGGAGAAATGAATACGTTGAGGAAGAGATTTAGGGGAGATGAATGCGTTGAGGATCAAGAAATTTGGGGGAGCTGAAAATGCGGGCTGCGTTGTTTTCTCTCTGAAAATGTCATTTCTATTCTCCTCTACATTGTTTCTTTCATTATTTATTTATTTTTTAATCTTTGACAGAACTCTCCACATAAGCAGTTGGTACGCACCACCGCTTGCACCCAGAAGAATTGTAAAAAGAATCTAATATTGAGGATACTAATTTATTTATTTGTTAATATTTATTCAATACTACTTTGACTTTTGAAACTTTGAAAGGTAAAACATGCATGCCATAAAATAAAAGGTCAAAAGTTGTAAATATTAAAGGAAAACACTATGTCCACAGAAGATTTGAAATCTTCTACCGAAATTTTTTTAATTTTTTTTTACTAAATGATTAAGTAAGTATTTTTAAATGAATATGTATTTTTTTTAAATATCTAAATACTTAAAAAAAATGGTGAAAGAAAAAATAAAAAAAAAGAATTGAAGTGTTCGGTAGAGAATTTCGATAGAAATTCTCTGTGGACGTAGCAACGTCCAATATTAAATATACTTACTGAAATGATATAGAGAGAAAGAATAAATAAGCTAATGTAGAATATATTTTAAAAAACTCATTAGCTATAGTAGGTTTTGGTCATTTCATGCAGTTTGTAACGTCTGATAGAGGGAGATCATGTACGTGCATATATAGCTACATATGGTTGCTTATTAAGGACCTCAACAGCAAGGATGAAGACGCCAAGAAGATGCCCTCCACAGCACGTCCTTCTTGTGCACTGCAGCACGTTTCTCCTGAGCACTGCAGCTAACCACCTCACAACCTTTTGGTATTGCCTCTGACAACATTAGTCGATAAGAGCCTCCTTCAACGTCTGGGTGAAAAGGAGGTCGAGCCATCTCTGTTGAATCCTTGACCATGATGTCCTCTGGAGGAGGAGTTTCTGCCTCGACTAGAAGTAGAACTTGGGGGTTGAGTAGCAGTAGCATGGGCGGCTATCTGAGTACCTGAAAGTAATGTGTTAGTCGGATGAGTCAATCTAGACTCATGATTTAACAAATAACTGAAGACTTGAGTGGTGGAGAGGATATCGGGTCGAGTAGTTAAGGAGGTGACAAGTGACTCGTAATCAGAGCTAAGACCAGCAAGCAAGTAAATAATGAGCTTAGAGGGGGAGAGTGGATGGCCTGTTGCACCAAGAGATGAGGCAAGAGCAGTGACTTTGTTAAAATACACGGAAATGGAGGAGGAACCCTTTTTAATGGTGGTGAGTTGATATTTAGTCTGCATGATATGTGCAATGGATTGAGCAGAGAACAAGCTTTGTAAAGTGGACCAGATTTCGGCTGAAGTGGTGCAGGTGAGAACTTGGGCTAGGACAGACTCAGAAAGAGATGCATTGATGGTAGACATGATAAGTTGATCCTGCAAAAGCCATTTTGAGTGAGCCGGATTGGGGTTACCATTGATGGTGGGGGGACGAGTAGGTAAAGAACCATCGACATAGCTGTATAGTTGATGACCACGAAGGAAGGGGACGATTTGAGCCTTCCAGAAAAGATAGTTTTCTAGGTTAAGTTTTATGGTGATGAAATGAGAAGAAGCTTTGAGAAGTGAGGGTGGGGGAGTGGGAGTGACCATGGTGGAAGAAGGTGTAGGATCGAAATAAGAGCGGGACGTTTAGTCCTTGAGGGGCTCTGGTACCATGTTAAATCTACTGAAAAAGATTAACACACAAGGTGTTTGAGAAAATGTTTCATACTCTGTTTTTCCACACTTTTACATACAGTGATCCTTTGCCTTTTATAGGACTACATAATCAAGGCAATACTTTACAAGAGCCACTCATATGATTACACTTCATCAAGTTTGTTACATAAGAATATTCCAGAGAATAGCCAGACGTTGAAGGAGGCTCTCATTGGCTGATGTTGTCAGAGGCAATACCAAAAGGTTGTGAGGTGGTTAGCTGCAGTGCTGAAGAGAAACGTGCTACAGTGCACAAGAAGGACGTGTTGTGGAGAGCATCTTCTTGGCGTCTTCGTCCTTGCTGGTGATCATGTACGTGGAGTTTGCACACATATATATTCCATAGGCAGATTATAGTTGTTTGTTTGGTGTTTGGATTTGACATGTACTGAGTCATTCTTCCAAAATAAATTTCTTTTGCTTGCTCCTAGTAAGTCCCGTATAGCTTATTTTTGTTGGAATACTTCTCAATTTGTTGTAATGTTGTAGGTACGGATAAAGTAACAAAAATAGACTCCTCACATATTTGTTTTTTATTATTACACTGTTCATTAAACAGTTAAATGCATGAACAGTAATAGAAATATGAGGGGTGCATGTCTTTTTTTTTTTTATTTTTTTCCCCGTTTACTTATAATCATTTCTCTTAATTTTCCTATTATTTGAGGTGATTTTTTTATTGCAAAAGATTCAAAATATTTATCGCAAAAGAAAAAATAAAAAATAAAAAAAATGTGTTGGCCAGCCTTTAATGACTAGAGTGTACATCATGAAAATATCCCAACATCATCAACCCCACAGAATGTGTCATGGTCCTCTTGGTAATGATTTTAATTATTGGTGTGCTTTTCTAGAACACGAGTCCATTTATTTTCAGAATTTAAACCCCAGCTGTTTCCTTCTCTCTAAGCACTTTTCGCTTCATTGTCACGCTGTTATTTAGGATTGATCTTTATAATTTATAGGACTGCTCACCCAGATTCTGAATTAGATATTCGAGTATACCTGACCCAGAATTTGATTTTTAAACTCGAGCGGATTTTCGATCCGGGTACAAGCGGGTTAGGACCTGGGCTGGATTCGGGTTCCGGCCTGTAGTCGGGTTGGTTTTTTTTTTTTCCTCTAAGAGCCTATATTCTATTGTAAATTTTTCAAGAAAAAATGTTACAAAACATATTCTTTTATATATAAAACTAATTACCTTTTTAACTAGATGCATCTAAAAAAACATAATGCAATCACTACATATTTCATTTTTTGGTATTTATACATTACATTCCAAAACATAAATATGAAATTACATATCAAAAGTGGATTACATAGAGCCAGCAATATTCAAAGATTTTTTTATCTCATAAAACAACTTAACTCAAATCATTTTATTACTACTTATATTTTTTTTTATCTCAACATCCAAACAAGACCTTAATTAATGGCTATGAAGTGACATAACTCCAGATATCATGGTCATACAATGGTCCACACTCACCGAGACGTGAACTAGATCAGGCGCATACAAGGGTCCACACTCACCTAGGTGTGAACTAGATCAGGTTAAGTATCTAAGCTGCATGTCACTTTCTTAGTGCATCAATACCAAGTGCCTATATATTGGCTATGTACTGGAACAATAACTCCCAGCTTGAAATCCTTAATTATTCAAAAAACCACATTCATGCTTTGGTCTCAAACATGGAAGGGGACGATCGGGATGTAGCCTCTTAGTATCTTACTAGAATCTATGGCCACCCTGAAACTTCAAGGAGACAGGAAACTTGGAACATGATGAAATCCCTAGAAGTGAATAGAGATCTTGGTTGGTTAATGATGGATGACTTTAATGAGATTTTAAACAACTATGAGAAAAGTGGTGGCAGGCTTAGACCAGAAAGACAAATGAGGGATTTTCGACAACTATTAGATGATTGTGAGATGTTGGACTTGGGATTCAATGGTAACCAATTCACTTGGTGGAATGGAAGGGGTCAGCAACATAGCATTTGTGAGAGGTTAGACCGTTTCCCAGCTAATATGCAGTGGAAGTCTCAAAATCTGATGGCTGAGGTTTTCCATAGTCTTGCTCCTTATTCGAACCATGTTCCCATCATACTCAAGACATAAGTGGATAGAAGTCAAAGGGCTAGGCAGAAGATTTCAAAGTTTGAAGCCATCTGGGCAGAGGAACCAGATTGCAAACTAGTTATTGAACAAGCTTGGACAGGAGCCACGGGCCCAAGTGACTTGTCTTCTATCATGGACAAAATAAAGCTATGTGGGGAGAAACTTTATGTATGGAACAGATTCTGCTTTGGCAATGTGAGAAGAAATATTGAGCAGGCAAGATTGAGGTTAAAGAAGATGCAACAATGGGATCCTTGCTACCAAAGTAGTGACTCTTTTCGAGCTGCAAGAACCAAGCTTCAGAAGTGATTAGAAAGAGATGAACTATTGTGGAAACAAAGACCAAAAGTTAAGTGGCTGTAAGCAAGTGATAAAAACACTCGTTTTTTTCCATAACAAAGCTTCCCAAAGAAGACAGAAAAATGTTATTAAGGGTGTGAAGGACAAAGCATGTGTTTGGCAGATTAGAGACTTAAGAGATCAGTCTATTACAGCCTACCTCACACAGTTGTTTAGATCAGCAGGCCAACAAGGACTGACTGATTTCTTAGAGGACCTGGCTGGGAAAGTGACCAATGACAAGAATTCCTCTCTTACCAAAACCTTTACTGCTATAGAGGTGACATAAGCCTTTAAACAAATGAACCCTCTATCTGCCCCAGGGCCTGATGGGATGGCACCCATCTTCTACCAAAAATTCTGAAGTTTTGTGGGGTGTGGGGGGGGGGGGGGTGACGGATGTAGTATTGAAAGCTCTCAATTCTGGGCACTTTCCAGCAGGACTCAACCACACATTCATCACCTTGATTCCAAAAAAGAAAAGACCAGTAGAGGTGGCTGATTACAGACCAATCATCCTATGCAATGTCCTTTACAAGATCCTCTCAAAAGTCATTGCAAATAGGTTGAAATTCATATTAGTTGAGGTGATCTCCAGTACACAGGTAGCTTTTGTTCCCGGTAGGTTAATCACTGACAATGTATTGGTAGCTTATGAAATGGTTCACTTCTTGAGGCATAATAGGAAAGGACAACAAGGCTACATGTCCCTAAAGCTTGACATGAGCAAAGCCTATGATAGAGTCGAGTGGAGTTTTCTTGAAAAGGTGAGGGTCAAGTTGGTGATGCTATGTACTACCTCAGTTTCCTTCTCAGTCTTAGTAAATGGAGAACCAAAAGGACCTATTTTTTCATCCCGTGGGCTACGACAAGGCGATCCTATCTCCCTTTCCTATTCTTGCTATGCACAGAGGGGTTGATTTCTCTTCTTAAGAAAGCTGAACGATCAAAGCAAATAGAAGGGCTGTGTATTTGCAGGGGAGCTCCAAGACTATATCACCTCCTTTTTGCAGACGATAGTGTACTGTTCTGCAAGGCAAATAGGGATACTAATGTACAGATTCAAAGCCTACTGGATACCTATGAAAAAGCTTCTAGTAAAAAAGTAAACAAAGATAAAACTTCCATGGTGTTTAGCAGGAATGTTCTCTATGAACAACAACAAGAGATTCTTAGATTTTGGGGGGTAAGTCATCATCAACAATATGAGAGGTACCTTGGCCACCCCCCTGTGGTTGGTAGAGAAAACAGAAGGATTTTTTCAGATTTAAAACACAAGGTATGGAGCAAGCTCCAAAGGTGGAAAGAAAAGGTGTTGTCTCAAGGTGGTAAGGAAATACTGATAAAAGTAGTAGCTTTGTCTATTCCCTCATACACTATGAGTTGTTTCAAGCTCCCCTTTACACTATGCTCTGAACTTGAAAGCATGATGGCAAGTTTCTGGTGGGGCCAAAAGAAGAATGAAAACAAAATTCGGTAGATCAGTTGGAAGAAATGTGAGACTAAAGGGAATGGCAGTGTGGGCTTCAAGAATTTACAGATTTTTAATATGGCTTTCATTGCAAAGCAAAGCTGGAGAATCATGTATGAATAGTAGTCTTTACTACATCAGATATTTAAGGCCAAATACTTCCCAAAGCTTAGGTTCCAAGATGCAAGACTAGGAGTACATCCTTCCTATGTCTGGAGAGGGATTTGGGAAGCAAAAGAAAATCTATTGAAAGGATGTCGATGGAGAGTGGGTGACGGGAAATATATCAATGTGTGGTTAGACTACTGGCTTCCACAACACAAGCTCTTTCCTCAACCTGCCAACTTTGGAGTGATCCACCAGAATGATACAGTCGACACCTTAATTGATAGTGAAACCAAGTGGTGGGATGTAACAAAGATCCAAAGTCATATTCTTGCACCTCACGCAGCAGACATCTTCAAGATCATCTTAAGTTCAGGCCCTTGTGCAGACTGTTTAATTTGGGAGCATGAAAAAAATGGAGAATACAGTGTAAAAAGTGGCTATAGATTCTTCTCATTACTTGGGAAAAATGAACACAGAGAGGAATGCTCAGATGCCCAAATCCAGAGAAACGTTTGGCAAAAACTTTGGAAAATGAATGTGCCAAACAGAGTGAGGATTTTTGGCTGGAGGGCCTGTAGAAATGGCTTACCCACCTTGTTGAATTTACAGTGCTGAAAAGTGCTTGATGATCCTACTTGTAGATGGTGCAAGGAAGTTGAAGAAGACACTACTCATGCTCTTTTAAGCTGTCCGGCAGTTAGAGTAGTGTGGTCCACTCTATTCCCTCAACTACCAGCAGAGGTTATGAATCTAAGTTGGTTTAACTTTGCAATGAATGTGCAGCAAAGAGGTAACAATGGAGAATTAGAAAGTTGTTCCTAATAGCCTGGGGAATGTGGTACAGAAGGAACCAAATGATCCATGAAGACTTGGTCATACCTATTCTTCAAGCTGCTGATAACACCTTGTCCTCCTACATGGCTCAGTTGCAGAATTTGAATCCTCAAGGTCCTAGGAAAGCCTGTCGATGGGAGCCTCCTGAACATGGAAGTCTGAAGCTTAATGTGGACGGGACTATGTTTGCAAACCAAAGGAGTGCAGGTGTAGGACTTATTCTGAGAAATGAAAAGGCTAAAATCATCTTCTAGGCTAGTAAAAAGGAAAACGAAGTAAATGATCCAATTGAAATAGAGATGCTAGCAATCTTGAGAGGCCTCCAGTTCTGCTTTCCCCTTGGAATTTCAAACTTGATTATTGAAAGTGACTCCTTACTCATGGTGAATGAAGTGCAAAGTGAAAACACTTCAAGATCTCTCCATGGCAATCTGGTGTAGCAGATCAAACAACTAATTTTGAGATTTCATACTTGTTCTATTCAACACAGTAGCCGTCTAGGCAATAGTACGGCTCATGGGTTGACTAAATTTGCATGGAATATAGATGATTTGATAACTTAGTGGGGATCTTTCCTTGAGTGTATTGCTTAAGTTATTTGGTCAGATTCTAATCGTTTCTTATTAATGAAAGCAGTTACTATTATTAAAAAAAAAAAACCAAGTGCCTACAATAGCAAGTGAGGACATACGTTTGAACAGTGAAAGTATGACAATGGCCATGTAGTGCCTAAGGGCCAGTTTGGATAGAGAGTTCAAATGAGATGAGATGAGATGAGATGAGATTTTTTTTTAAAGTTGAATAAAATATTATTAGAATATAATTTTTTAGTATTATTTTTATTTTGAGATTTGAAGAAATTGAATTGTTTATTATATTTTTGTATAAGAATTTAAAAAAGTTGTAATGATGAGATGAAATGAGTTAAGTTTGTGTATCCAAACCGGCTCTAAAACATTTTGTCAACAAGTATTATGAGGAACCGACAATCATGAAACCCCAAGTGCAACTAACACGTACATATCAATGCATATGCAATGGTAAATCACACCATTTTTTTGATAAGTATGAAAAATCACACCATAGGAAGGCATTATTTCACATTCATCTTAATGGCATTAATATAGATGCGGACATATAAATCTCGAGTAACGCATTAGCTGACAAAAAGATTCCACAAAAAGATTTTTCAACGTTACAGCTAATACCAAATTGGACTTGTTTGGATAAAAAAAAAAAAAGAATGGTTGAGAATATTTGAGAAAAGTCTTTAAATGTGTTTTTTATTGGATTTTGTGAAAGTAGATAGGAAATTTTGGGCAAAAAGTTTTTTTAAATATGTTTTTGTATAATGTTTGTCAAAGCAAATAAGTAGATTTGAAAAGTTGTTTGAATATAATTTTTTTAGGAATTTCTTTTATGGGTTTGATTATAGGATGTAGGTTGTAAAAAAATTGTATTTTTAGTTTAACCGTTTGTTGGTTCTCAGTCTGTTCTAGGGAGGAAACTTGCTGAAATGCATAAAGCTGGAAAATTGAAGAAAGGCTTTGGTTTTGATGTGAATAACACCATTGGCAGGTACAATATTCTGGATGGTTGAGGTTATTATCAATTGGTGCAAGCTAACTGTGAGTTAGTTGTAGGATCCTAAAGTTTCCCCTATGTATCACCTGTAAAGTAATAGTTGTTGTTGTCTAAGATCTTGGAAACTTATAAATGTAATTTCCATTGGAAATGTAAATATATTATTTGGGTAAGCGCCTTCCAAGTAATTTGAATTATGATATCTGACTGCGGTATCATGTGAGGCTTGAGTCTCGCACTATGTATAAATTACAGATTGTTGCTCTATTGCTTTTTAACCTCCTAAGAGCTGATGATGCAGAATTTGGTACTTGAAATACCTGAATGGCTGCCTTTTCATAATAATGCTCTTTTGAATATGTGATAGCATTTCACCAAATACAATTCCCTCCCCGCTCCCTCCCTAGAAAGCATAAGAAAAAAGAGAATGAAAGAAGAAACATATGATATATATGTCATTGCTAATATATTTGTAGTCAAACATTAATGAAAATGATTAATGGCATGTGACATTTACTCATCATACTTGATAGGACAAAGGCTGGTGAAGAGTATGGCACCTTTATTTGACAATGTGGCGATTGAGTCTTGCTTGCTACATGGAGACTTGTGTAGTGGAAATATCAGTTTTGACAGAAGTGGCGAGCCTGTTTTACTTTATCCAGCATGTAGGACTGTTCATCCGGCCCGACCCGACCCGATAGTGCCACTTCCGACCCGACCCGACAAGGCTTATACCGTTTACCCGTTAAGGCATTAACCGATTACCCGACCCGACAATGGTTTTCGGAAATTCGGGTATTCCGACCTTTTTTTTTTTTTTCTTCTTCTATATATATATATACTAAAAATTTCTTATTACCATTCTATGCAAAATATTTGAAATGGGAAGAATATTTGTATTTCTAGTTTGTGTAATTTTATTTAGAATCTTGTAAATTAATATAGAGATTTATATATGTAATAGCTTAGAATACTTTTTATTTTTAGTTCTAGTTTGTGTAATTTTATTTAGAATCTTGTAAATTAATATAGAGATTTATATATGTAATAGCTTAGAATACTTTTTATTTTTAGTTCTCATTTTTGCTGACAAGTAATATATGCCAAGTTAGAATATCATAAGTGAATTTTAAGTGACAAAAATGAAAGTATCAACACATTCAAAAGAAATCAATTTGATCCAAATAAAAAAGAAATGCAGATAGTTCATGCCCTGGAAATAACATAAAGCTGGGACCTTTTCAATCAAAATATGAAAAAGACATGTAATGTTGTCATTTTGCTTCAAAGAGCATAAAATGGATATTGTTGCAACACAGTGTCATATTGTACTTCTAACATGTTTACTTCCATTTGATTCACCATGCAGTGAAAATACAATAGCGAATATAAGATACATGGACTTGTGTCAAGATACATGGACTTGTAGCTGTGGCCTTGTTGTAATCTTCAATCGACTTCATTCAAAATATTCTTCAAAGTTATCTCTACATGAAATACAAAATTATGTTAAACATAAAATTAATTGAAATAACTATAAGAAAACATATAATTAATTAAACTTACCGGTTTCTAACTTATAGCTTTCAGCATCTTCCATTACATCTTGGGAATCATAATTAATGGAGGGAGCCATTAACCAGTTTTGTGTACAGATAAGAGATTCAACTGTTGTTGGGGCCAATGAGCTACGAAATGAATCTAAGACACGACCCCCAACGCTAAATGCCGACTCAGAAGCAACAGTAGATATAGGAATAGCTAACACATCTCGAGCCATCTTGGCAAGGATCGAATATCTGATTGAGTTCACCTTCCACCATAATATAATATCAAAGTCGGGTGCCGATCCTTCAACACTTTCCATGAAATACTTATCCAATTCAGATTTAGACTCTACCACACCTCTTGATGCTTGATATTTTTCAAACATACTTAATACAGTATCCACATTATCATAAGAAGTGTTGATTTGGGTCTCAACAACACTTGATTGGCCCCTACTTGAACCTACACTGGATTTTGAATATTGCTTATACATCCACTCAATCATCCTCTTTAACCAATCAACAAGTTCAGATGCTCGCTCATTCCCAAGAATATTTCTAAAACAAAACTCCAAAACTTCCAACTTGAAGCGCGGATCAAGCATAGATGCAATAAACAACATTTTATTCAATTTCTCAAAATCTCCCCAATACTTATCATATTTCAATAACATCCTATCTGACATGGTTTTCAGCATATTACTCTCATTCATAGAAAATTTGTTCAAATGATTATAAATTGTAAATATTTCTCCAATGAACAAATTTGAAGTTGCATAAACTGAGCCTGAAACCCGCAAAGTCGTATCATAAAAAAGCTTCAAAAATTGTTCAAATACCTTGATGGTTTCCCAATCATGTAAAGTTGGTATTCCTTGTCCAACCTCACGAAGATAAAATAGATAGTAAGATAACTTGAACTTTAGTGACCATTGGTACATCTATCAATCCCAATCTTAGTATAAATGGTTGGTTCCTTCGTAAGAAAATAATCAAAACACCCATAAACACCCATAAACCCAAAATATTTAGTATAGTCATTCCTTTGTAAGAAAATAATCAAAACACCCATAAACCCACGACTAACAAACTCACAAACTAATCTCATGCAAGGGAGCAAGATTCTGTTTTCCAACCATCCAAACACCCATAAACCAAATGACAGACCCACTAACCTTGATTCTGAGTTGCAATGGAGAGAGTGAGAGTAGCGAGAGTCAGCTGCGATGGAGAGAGTCAGCTACGAGAGAGTGAGTGAGGCTGCAAGAGAGCGAGAGAGCGAGAGAGGCTGCGACAGAGCGAGAGAGAGTGATTCGGTTAGACGAAATTTTACAGTAAATCGGGTAAACGGGTATTACCTGTTTAAAAATGAATCGGGTAACGGGCATTCCGTTTCCGCTTCAGAACGCAAACGGTTCGGTTAATTCGGGTCGGGTCGGGTCGGCATTTCGGTCGGGCCGGGTTTTCGGCATTTTTGTGCACCTCTACCAGCATGTTATTGTAAGTCGTTACTCCAAATATGGTTCCAGAACAAATAATATTGTTTAAAAATAGTTACTTCAACAATGAAAATCAAGATTTGATAATATGGCTGTGCGAAGCTTTGTTTTTCATAATTTTGGTCTCTGATGTTAGCTTTTGATATTAATTACTTGTGAATGGGAATTTGGGGATGGGCATACTCTGGCTGGCTTCAAAATGTGAGAAAGGCAAAGATTTCAAGTTAGCTTTTTTTCTGAGTTCATTTCAAGTTAGCTTTTTCTTAGTTAAGAATTTCAAGGCTTCTTCAGAACTCCCTTTCTTTCATGCTAATAATAGGACGCAGTATACATTATTAACATTATTTAGTATACCCTTAGCCTTTACTGTAGAAGTAAGCAGATAAGACACCTGAGGATCTTAGAGGAGGCTTCCTTATCGAGACTGAGACAAAGGTAACTTTGATTTGGGGACACAGCACCATGTTTTACGAGCAATTTTCCTTGCAGAACAGAATGTTAGGTGGTAGGGGGCATTTCCAGAAATACACTTACAACTTCATAGAGTTATTTATAAAGCTCAGATCCACCTAGTAATGAACCAATGTGAGATTTGACACTTAGTAATCAGCCCTATCATTGAAAATAAAATCTAAAATCACACCCCAAAGATTTCTGGGATTTGTACTAGTTGCACATAAAAATTGCAGTTTATTCTGATTCTAATTTTTTCTATTCTCTAGTGTGTTTAGTACCTCTTGAATCATGCTATAGAAATCAAAAACATAAACCACCACTTGTGATGACACTTTGAACTTTTGCTATAGATGGACATAGTGAAGCAGAATTTGGAATGTTGCGGTGCGCTGGCTTTGGAGGATCATTCTATAATGCCTATTTTGAGGTATTATCATCTTCAAAAGTAAGGAAAAATAAACCAGGGTTTGCAGGGGAAGATGAGTAATGGTGCCCGCCATGCTTACATTCATTGCATGAGCTTTACTTTTAGGGCTCATAAATGCTGTTTCAGCCACAAGTGTGCCGCTTTGGCCCTCAAAATGCGTCCAAGTAGACTTGCCCACAATCTATTTCATCTCCAATTCACCTTTCAGCAATGGATGATGACATGATTTTAATCATGTAGAAATATCTGGGACCATGTTTGCCTTTTAACTCTGGTGCAATTTCCAGAGTGTGGTATATCAGGCTGTCTCGGGACTTCAGCCTTTTAAGTTGCCGTTCATAAAAACCAGAAGCACTATTCTTTGGCAATCAAGTTATGCAGCTTCACAAAGTCATCCAATGTAAGCTCCTCTGGTCTGGACTGCAAAAACCATGGAAGATTTGTTAACAGAGATATTGCCAACTTAAAGAGCTTTTCGGAGAGAAAAAAATGACCATAGTACTAAGCTATCAACTCCTCTAATTCCCAATACTTATAGTAGCTGGTAGACCAAATCTTCCCAAAGCTTGTTCAATTTCGAGGGATGTGCATATATGCTGGAGTGATCTCCGTAACATCTTACGTTTCCAGTTGATGGCAGAATTTACCAATATTCCCACAAAAAAGAAAAAACCTATTTACCAGAATGAAATAACGAGGCAGTCCTCAGACTGATATAACTAGAAGTTAAAAGAATAATCACCAATATAGATGGCCTTGGTTCATGTGGTAAAGGCTGCATAAGTCTTCATCTCCATAGATCACTGAGCTCGAAGGTCTCCTAACATCCCCCCTCCCTTATAGAACCTTGTCAACAAGGTGTGGATACAAAGTCCTAATTTTCCATAAGTTTTCCCAACTATTCTTTGCCTCCGATAGACCCCTCCATTTAATCAACACTTTGGTCACTGCTCTTCCTTCTTGCTGTCTCATACGTCGGTCCCTCACTGCCTCAGGCTCGGGTATCACTTCTCCATCGCTATTGGTGGGTGGTAGGGTGGCTAACGGTTGGATCCGATCCCTTAATTTCTTCTTCAAGCACGACACATGGAAAATAGGATGGATCTGAGATGAAGTGGGTAGCTCCAGCTTGTACACGACAGATCCTAGCCTCTGAGTCACCTTGAAAGGACCGTAAAAACACGGAGCCAGCTTCATGTTCCGACGCAGCGCTACGGTCTTCTGGCGATGTGGTTGAAGGCGGAGGTACACCCAATCTCCCACATTAAACTGTCTCTCAGTTCTGTTTTTATCAGCATAGTGTTTCATTCTAGCTTGGGCTGCAGTAAGATTACTTTTCAAAAGGTTGATGATTTGTGATTTGTTCTGTAGTAGTTGGTCTACTGGCATGTTGTTTGAAGTCCATGGAATATAGTCAAGTAACCTTGGAGGCTGATACCCATAAAGGGCCTCAAATGGGGTCATCTTGGTTGAGCTGTGGTAGGTACTGTTGTACCACCACTCGGCCATGGGTAGCCACTGGCTCCACTCCTTGGGCTTAAGTCCTGCATAACACCTTAAGTAGCCCTCCACCACTTTATTCACCGCCTTTGTCTGCCCATCACTCTGTGGGTGATAGGCAGAGTTGTAGTTTAGAGATGTCCCTTGGAGAACAAACAACTCCTTCCAAAAAGAACTCAAAAACACCGGGTCCCTGTCTGACACTATGGTTTTTGGAAAACCATGCAGTTTAAACACGGACCCAAAAAATACTTGTGCCACTTCCTGAGCTGTGTAAGGATGTGATAAGGTCATGAAATACCCATATTTAGTGAAACGATCCACTACAACAAAAATCACAGAACACCCCTTAGACTTTGGCAACCCTTCCATAAAGTCCATTGAAATATCTACCCACGCTTGTTGGGGTAAGGGAAGAGGTTGTAGGAGACCTGCTGGAGGCAGCGTCTCATGCTTGGAAGCCTGACATACTTCACACTCTCTCACCCACCTTTTAATGTCTTTTTTCATACCTGGCCAATAGAAGTCCTTTTTGGCCCTTTGATAGGTCTTTAAATACCCCGAATGTCCTGCCATAGGATCTGTATGAATGAACTGGAGTACCTTCAGTTTGAAGGGTGAATCTGGAGCTATGAAGATTCTGCCCTTCCTCAAGATAATTCCCTGTTGTAATGTAGTCCCCTTAGGAACATCTTGCTAGTCCAGCAACCTTTCCATCAACCCCGAAGCTTTTGTACTATTCTTATAGCTGATCTTCAGTTCTCCGACCCAATCAGAAGTGGGAAATGAGATCTGGGCAAGCAATCCGACCTCTTCATTACCAATATCCCCTTTTCTTGACAGTGCATCAGCCACGACATTCTCTCTTCCTCTCTTGTACTCAATCCTAAAATCGTAGCCCATAAGCTTACTCAACCATTTGTGTTGAGCTTCCATACCAATCTTGTGCTCAAGCAGAAACTTCAACGCTTGTTGGTCCGTTTTAATGATAAATGACTACCCCAAAAGGTAGGGCCGCCATTTTTGCACCGCTGTCACAATGGCCAAAAACTCTTTCTCATACATTGAGAGTAGTAGAGCCCTTCCCTTTAATATCTTACTAAAAAAAGCAATAGGTTGCCCCGACTGCATAAGGACAGCACCCATTCCCTTCCCACTAGCATCACACTCCACTATAAAGGGCCTTGAGAAATCTGGTAATGCCAGTACAGGTGGCATAGTCACTGCTTCCTTTAATTTATTAAAGGCCAGCTCTGCCTCTTGGGTCCACACAAACCCATTTTTTGTCAACAACTGAGTAAGAAGGGCTGCTAATAGCCTGTAATGCTTTATAAATTTCCTATAATACCCCGTTAACCCCAAGAACCCTTTCAATGCCTTAGATGTCTTCGGGATTGGCCAATCCAACATGGCTTGAATTTTTGAAGGGTCTGCCTTAACACCTTGGCCAGAAATGATGTGACCCAAGTAATCCACTTCCTCCACAGTGAATTGGCATTTAGATTTTTTTGCATACAAGCAGTACTGTTTCAGCATCTTCAAAACCTCTCTCAAATGAAATTCATGCTCCTCCTGAGATTTACTATAGACCAAGATGTCATAAAACAAAACAAGAACAAATTTTCTCAAAAAGGGTTTGAATACATCATTCATTAACCCTTGAAATGTGGCTGGAGCGTTGGTGAGGCCAAAAGGCATCACCAAAAACTCGTAGTGTCCCTCATGGGTACTAAAAGCCGTTTTGGGAATGTCACTAGGCACCACTCTCACTTGGTGATAGCCCGAGCGTAGGTCGAGCTTAGAGAAAATCACCGCTCCGAAGAGTTCATCCAGCAACTCATCTATCACCGGAATATGAAACTTTGCCTTTACCGTTTCCTTATTAAGTGCCCTATAATCCACGTAAAGCCGCCAACTTCCATCGGCTTTATGAACCAGCAAAACAGGGGCAGAAAAAGGACTAGAACTAGGCCTAATCACTCCAGATCTCAGCAACTTAGCCACCATTTTTTCAATTTCTGTTTTCCGGTAATACGGGTATTGATATGGCGCAATTGTTACGGGTTGAGTACCCTCCTTGAGAACTATTCGGTGGTCATGGGAACGGGGCGGGGGTAACCCTTGAGGTTCATCAAATACTTCCTTAAATTCTTCTAATAGTTCTGAAACTGGTTCAGCCACATTCCCGTGATCCTGTTCCTCTTCCACAACACACATAATTTGTAAGAAAACACCCTTCCCTTTTGCCACAATGGCCTTGCAAACTTTTTCACTCTCCTCTACACTCGAGGATTTAGTTTCAGCCTTTTCAATTCAATGGCCTTCCCCTCCAACCAAAAGCTCATCAAAAGCTTGAAAAATTCCCAAGTAATAGGGCCCAAGGTTTCTAACCACTGGACTCCTAAAACAATGTCACAACCCGCAAGGTCTAATAAATGAAGAGGGAGTTGAAGCAAGTTACCTTGTACCTTCAGCTGCACTGTTCTACACAACCCATCACTGCTTAGGCCTTGTCCATTAGCTACCCGGACTTTCAAATTGACTAAGTAATCGACTGGCAGCTACAACTTGGAGACCAAGGTGGAATCTATGAAGTTGTGTGAGCTGCTCGAGTCAACTAGAATCACCACTTGCTCTCCCTTTATACTCCCCACCAGCCTCATTGTTCTCACCGTAGGAGTGCCTGCTATAGCAGCCAAGGAAATTTCCAGCTCTTCCTTGTTGCTGGTTGGTGTGGTTGGAGTTTCCAGCTCTGGTTTTTCTTCGCTTTCCACCACTGGTAGTGTTTCTTCTTCCTCACAAGATTCCTCATCCACCTCCAATAGATAAATGTGAGGAGTTTTACACTTGTGTAAAGGATTCCATTTCTCATCACAATTAAAACATAAGCTTTTGTGGCACTTTTCATTAATTTGCTCTGAAAAAATTGGTTTAGCGCCCCCTATAGGTTTTCGCCATTTGTTGGAATAGTCACTAGAATAGGAACCTACAGAAAAATTTCCCCCACCCATGGAAGTGGGTCTGTCCCCCATAGGTTTAGTGACTTTTCTTATACTCGGGAGGTATTCCTCTTGCATCTTTTCCAAACCATACGCTGCATTTAAATTCAATGGGTTCAACATCCGGACTGGAATGCGGATTTCATCCTTTAGGCCGCTGAGAAAACAACTCAGCTTATGGAGATCCGAGAGACCCCTCAAGCGATTGGCTAATGTTTCAAATTGTGCCATGTAACTAGCAACTGAACTGGTCTGCTTGAGCCTAGTCAACGCTTCCATGGGATCGTCATTTGTTGTTGGGCCAAAATGGAGGAGTAACGATCTGGAAAAGGCATCCCAATCCCTACATAAGCCACCATCTGCTGCACTTTGGAACCACACAAGGGCCTCCCCTTCCATGTGATAAGAGGCCATCAATAATCGCTGGGGTAGTGGTGTTTGGTGGAATTCAAAGTAATGGTTGGCCTTGAAAAGCCATGCAGCCGGATTAACCCCCTGGAAATGAGGAAAATCAAGTTTGACCCCCCTATGATTGAATCTTCTCTGGTTTGGATTTTTGTGTTCTGGAGGAAATTCATGGTTGGGGGGTGGAAGGGATGGGGGTGGGTTTTGTCGTTGGTGAACAAGGGTATGTAGCATGTCTTTAATTTCTTGTACATCTCTTTTGACCGTATTAACATCAGTTTTTAAAGTACTGACATCTACTGTTAATTCCAGGATTTCTTGATGGTGGTGCTCAACTTGATGCTGAAGGTGCTCAACTTCATGCTACTATTGCTTGGATCTGGTATTATCGGCCATGGTAGTGTATGGTGCTGTTTGGTTGTTTCTGGGTTGTGTATGGTTCTGTTTGGCTGTTTATGGGTTGTGTATGGTGATGTTTGGCTATTTCTGGTTTGTGTATGGTGCTGTTTGGGTTAGTGTTTGGCTGTGAAAATGTATGGGATGTATTTGGAATGATATCTAGATGTAAAATCTGTATAGGATGTGCTTGTAATAGCTAGGTAATGGAATGTTTACGGAAAAAAAATGGTTCTGTTTGGATGAACAGGGTAGGATCGGTGACTTGTGATACCACTTGTAAGGACTCTCCAGGATGAACAGTAACAGTATATGAATGCAAGGTTATCACAGTGAAGAAGATGCACACACAATGATAGAAAAATACCTCAAATTCATACGCAGTGGGGGATTCAAGGTCCCCACTTCCTCCTTAGACAATTACGAATTCAAGCTATGAAAAAATGCTCCAAAATAATCAGACAAACCATTCTGGCATGATACTTAACTGCCCACAACTGAAATTACATAAAAACCCCTTTGTAACAATAATATTCATTGAACTAAAGCACACCGTTTCACATCACAAATTACTGATATTTAAGACTAAAACGCTGCCGTTCCTTCTCTTTATTAATGTGACGTCATTTACTTCATTCCATGCCTCTGCTATATCGTTTTGCACTCTATCGGTTTATACGAAGCCTTGGTTAGTCTCTTCCCATTTCTTAATCTTCATGTCCAGTTCCTCTTTCCTCAGCAACCCTAAAGTTCCAACCTTTACCTCTTCATCTCCATAGATCACTGAGCTCGAAGGTCTCCTAACAAAGTGGAGCTTTGAGAATTACTCTAGCAGATAGTGGAGGGAGAGAGTGGAGCGAAAGATGTGCGGTGGTCATGTCTCTCGCGAGTCTGTCTTCAGGTGACGCTGCTTTGCCACCAAGTGTAAACATGGCTACTTCATGATTCTTTCAGCAAAATGATTCATCATTCAAGGGATGCAAACTGCAAGTCTGCAATCATTTCGAAAAAAATGAATCAAGTCAAAATAAAGGTCATTTTTGCACGATAGACTCACAGTTTTTCACAAGATACTGGTTTAGATTGAAAGATGAATTGAGATGAGTTTGTAAATAGTTAAATAAAATATTATTTTTTAATATTATTATTATTTTGAAATTTGAAAAAATTGAATTATTTATTATATTTTGTATAGAAATTTAAAATAGTTGTAATTGTGAGATGAGATGAGATGAAATGCTTTTCAAATATAAACGGGGCCTAATCTTATATAGAACATTATTATTTTATATTCAAATAGTTTAATGTGCTTGTTAGATCATTAGTATTGGTATAGGCAAATGTAAATACAAATAAAAAGTTAACTAACAATCTCGCTAAATTATCTCTATTGGAAGAGGCAAATGCATTTTTTTTCCTTACAAGCTATATATAGTAAATCTACATATTTTGAGGGTTACTATTCCTCATCTGTTGAGTATTTTACAAATTATTTCTCTCTCCTTCAAAATATTATTAGGTTGACAAAAAAAGAAAGTTTACAAATAATAATTTAATTATTAATTAACATATGGTCAGTATAATTACAAAATACGAAAAACAATTAAGAATATTATTTTAGCTAACAAATGGATAATCCAATATAAGAATCTCTCTTGAATGAAATAAGCAAAACATAAAATATGTGATTTTAACCAAATTTTGCTTTTACCTTTGCCTACACCAATGCTAATACTCTTAGTAATGGCTACCACATAATCAACTCTCTCATTACTTATATTTGTTCATATATTTTTGTTACTCACTCAATAAGAGCACCCAACACATGTTGTTTGAGCTTAAGTTGGGTTAATAGATTATAGAACAATAGCAGCTGACAAACAATACGATATATTGGATACCAGAATTCGAGAGAAAGTGCTTAAAGTTGGCACCTACCAACTTCAGATGCATCTAGGGTGCTTGTTACTTCTGCATGATGTGCTTTATGCACCTAGTGTTCAATGTAATCTATTTTTTGTTATTTTTATGTTGGAACTTGGTTTTACTTTTTAGTTTGATAGATCTCACCTGGACCTTTTTTTGTATAGGAATTTGGATGGACATGGTTTTCTTTCAAATGGTTAATTTATGTTGAATTTAGATCATTCCTCGCTTTCTTTTACAACTTCAACTGATGATGATGTTTTTAATACATTAGATATCATGCTAGATTAGGCTACCTAGAAAAAGATAGAATGGCTAAACTAGCTACAAAAGACTTATTGGGGTCTCTCGCTAATGTAAGTCAACCTGTGTTTAAATCTTGCTTAGCTAGTAAAGCCTATAGGTAGCTTTTTGGAAGGCTCCTAGGACATCTTATCCATTAGAGTTAGTACTTTATGATTCTTGTGGACTGAAGGCATGCTATGACGCCTCTTATTTTCTTACTTTTATAGATGACTAGTCACATTTCAGTTATGTTTATCTGATCTCTCATCACTTTGAAGAATTGGACTGCTTTAAGTGCTTGATAGCTAAGGTTGAGAATTAGAAAGAAATGAATTTAAAATTTCTATGGCCTGATTGGGGTTTTGAATACTTGTCTAGAAGATTTTTCATTGTATTGATCACTTAATTATCACAATAAATTATCTTAATTTCATGACATTAAGATTTATGATTACCAATTCAATAGAGAGGAAAAAAAAAGAAAAGAAATTTCATTTTATAGTGGTTATTAATTTTTCACTATTTATCTCTTTGACTTTTCTGCACTTATCTAAATTATTATTTTACTATTACTTTTTAAATAAAAAATATTTTTCTTATTGTAGTTATTAACTCATCATTTTTCACTGTAAAGTTGGTTAATTCAAAATGCTAGTACATGGATTATAGAAAGTAATGGCACCTCATAGACCAGTCACAATCAGTAGTGTGTAAACTAATTAAAACCAATCCATATGAATGTGGAAATTAAAGGCAATACACTTTCATTTGTAGGATTAGATTCCAATCAACCAATGTCAATGCGGAAATAATTTATCTTTCGACTTACGTGAAGTTTCATTCATTACAATAGATTTCATTTATTGTGATGGACGGAACATCACAAAAAATCAGAAAACTATCATAGAAACTTTTTGGTGATGGTTTTAGTTGCCAAAACCATCACTAAAAAGGGGCCACATAAAGTATTTTGTGACGATTTACTGTACAACCATCACTGAAAGTTTTTTTGTGATGGTTGAAAGTTTGCTGTGAGTTGCAATGTTTGAATGTGAAAAGATTTTATGACAGTCAAATTCTGCCACATAAAGTATGTTCAAACGTCGATAATAACGTTCGAATATTCACTCGACTAATTAGCATTTGAACGATAAATATGTAACGTTCAATTTTTTTCATTCACATTGTCAAACTTAATGTTTGAACGTTTGTGATGTGATGTTTGAATTTTACATTCACACGTTAATGAAAATTGTTCGAGTGTCAAAGATTAAACTTTCGGATGGTTGGTAAATACGTTCGAACAAATCTTCTTTAATCATTCAAACATTAAGAAATATTCGTTTGAACGTAACAGAATAAGTTTGAACGTTTGTGGTGCATGTACGTTCAAACATTATACCTTACGTTCGAATGTATGCATCGCACGTCCGTGTAGTTATGTTTGAACGTTGTTTCGAACATAAAGACAGGTTTAAACGTTTTTTGTTTACATTCAAGCGTACTAATCAGAACTAATAATTTCATAAAATTAAATATCATTCAAATGGTATCATATTATACCACAAATAGTATCATTTCATGAAGATATTTTAGAAAGTTGCAAAATTAGACGATAAATGTTTTGAACAATAATAAAATTTATTTTTTTTCTTTCCTTGTCCATCGCGATCCTGCTACAGTGACATAACACGTTCCATCTAAACCAACATCTTCCTCTGTACTTGTTCTTGAATTTCAATGTGCATTCTTTCCTCCTAGTCTCTTTGCCGCTCTTGCAAATGCGTCCCTGAATCGGACTATCGCAATAAGAAAGCCTCCAACTCCTGTTGTCTCGACTTCATTTGCTTAATCTCTTGGCATGCGGCGTCCAAATCCTTAGTAAGATGATTAACTTCTGAAGGTGAGGCCGTGGAAGATGAACCGACACTCTTGAAGAACATCCCAAACCTCTGACCAAACCAGACTTGGTCCCGATGACCTACGTAAATATGTCGATGTCATTGGGAGAAGATTCTTCAGAGCCATACTGCATCTCAATCATTTTTTCCTACATGAATTAGGAAAAAAAACCGCACAATAAATAACATATTAAAAGAAATTGTAAGAAAACATAATATTTATTCACATGTTGGCATAATTTTTTAACATAAAATGAACACTACTTACATAATTATCTTTGGCGGTATGATCAATTCACTCGTTGTGCACATCAGTGTGAGTAGCAAAATAGACATGAATGAGGGAGAAATTTTGCGTTTCTAACAAAGCTACAGTAGTAATGGCAAATAGTTTCACATGCATCACATGTTCCAATTCAAATCCTCACGTTCTTTACAAAAATGTAATTGGTCGTATCCCATTCGAGATTATATCATCCATATTGCACAAGTTTCGTCACTCTTGTACTTTCCATGTTAGTAGAAATTTCAATAGCACCTATCTATAATTCTCCAAGTATACATGGTGGCAGAGAGGGATTGTTACCCTGCTAATAGTATTCCTGAAAACAAATGAAGAAGACACTGGAATTTCTATCATTAATGTGTAAAGCAAGAGTAATCAAAATGTGTAATATAGATAATGTAATCTCAAATTGTCCACACTGGACAATTCAGGAATCAGTGGACACCCCAAGTACACTAATTCCCAAACGGATCTAAGGTTATTCGTACAATGTCACACACAAGCTATAACATGTAACATATAGCTATAACACAAGCTATAACATATAAGCTAAGTTGTGCTTTATATTATTTGATTCCAAAGAAATTTGGTTGTAATTTAAGTTTTTACTATCATGCTAAACTTTTAATCAATAATATATATATATTTTATTCAATAGCAGGCCACGTACGTACAGTTAAGGAAACAATTAAGAATAAACTCAAGGGTAATATCCTTTTACTACAAAACAAATCATGTGATCAGTTTGTATGTCATTCTTACAGAAAAGAAATCTACCAAAGTAAAGGCACACTATCTGTCAATTGTAAAATCACCACGTGAAATATTTAATTAAATGAGTGAAGTGTATAGTCATAATTTAAACTCAGGACCTCTACTCTGATACTATATGAAATTATCACTTATCTACAAAACTTAAAGACATCTATTATAATACCATATGAAATCGGCACTTATCTCAAAACATTCAGCTTATAGAAATATGTAGATTTTATTATTTATATTTATGTCTTAACATCAATGTGAAAAATGACACATTCCATAATCTATCTAAACGTGGAAAATGACACAAACATTAAAAGGTAGAAAGTATCTAGGGTTTTATCATTTTCCTTATTGTATTTTTGGGTGCTATATATTGTTTTGAATATATAGTTTTTAAATTTTTTTAATAAGTCACGTGACACCACATTGTGGTGTTACGTTAATTGGACAAAGTGAGCAGTAGGCCTGTAAGGCTTGGCCCAATTGCGTTTGTGCCGGACCCGGCCTGAGCGGCCTCATTCAAGGCATCAAACCGAACCGACTCGAACAAATAAAATCGGGTAGAATCTGTATGCCCCAAACTTTACCAAAAAAAAAATTCGTGCTTTCTGCACATCAATGCAGTCGGCGACGGCTTCACAGTGGTGAAAGTCATTAGGATACAGCTCGTTGAGTACTTTGTGTGTCGGCCATGGATCCAGTACCATGGCTTAGGACCTTGGAGAGTGTGGACAACATTATCAAGCGGAGCACGGCCTCATGGAAACACTCTAGTAGGGTCGTTGGCAACAGGCCCTTGTTGTAATGTTACGACGCTCATGGGAAGATATCAGAGATGGGCTAAAGGTGTGAGCTTGAATTTATGAAGAAGACAGATCCAAGATGAAAGAAATAGAGGCAGCGAGTTACAGTGACCATCTAGAATCTTACCATGTTCTTGTTGGTGTAGGAGGCTACGGCATTGCCTCTGATCCTGGGGTTGAAAAGAAAAGGCTACTCTTCGATTTTCTAGGGCTTGCAGATGAGGTGGAAAACAAATGTACAAATTTCGAGGAAGTATTGCTTCTTCACCATAATTTCTCCTTTCCCAAACTAAATCCTCGATCTCCATTCATCACCCACTTCGATTGTCTAGTTCAATATTGGTCTTTTTTCTGACTCATTGGAATCAGATTCTGTTGGCACAACACAAATGGGTATTTTCAGATCATCCTGTTCGACGAACGTTGCCACAGCCAAATAACCCCATGTGCTTCATCGCAAACTCCGACGAAATGGACTTCTATGATGTCATATCCGCAGTGAACGAAGACAAAGAGCTTCAACTTTGGTCATCTTTATTTTGTTTTATTTTACTCAAACGAGTTGGCACCAAAATAAAAAGGCCTGTTACTAGTTGGGTCGGAGACCCAATCAAATTACATCACAATAAAAGCCAGTTCAGGTCATCTTAATCGGGTTCAAAGGTTTTTTGGGACATGAAAAATGATTGATGCAATCTTTTTTTTTTATGGAAGAGCTGAAAATCACATGTCCAATAGTGATCCCGTCTCAAATTTATTAATAGTCCTCACTTATGACGGAGGAATACCGTGGTGACAAAATGACACTAGGGATTTACATAAAGAACATCCCCTGTATCCAGCCAAAACAAACCCACCCAAGTACCAACCAAACTAAACACCGCTCAAGGCAAACAAAATAAAGAAGAAATTCCTACACTCTAGCCAAGAAAAACAAACACGGTAACTAACCGAAACAAACCCCCTAAGCTCTGAAACAAATAACAGCATATAATATTTTAAGGAACAAAACTAGTCCTTATAAACATCACAGTAACCTTACAAAAACACAGACAGCTTCTCCTTTTAAAACCCTGCACTCTTTCTCTTACATCTAATTGTTGGAAGACCCCACTTGTCCACTCGGATCAGGCCTCGCAGCAGAGGAGGCATCTCAGTCGTTGCTTTCCATTCCACATCTCCTTCTGTTGCACCTCTTTTGGCTAACCAGTTTGCAACACCATTTCCTTCCCTGTAAATGTGCGAGAATTTTGTAGACATCGATGACAGCAATTGCTGAAGCTCTTCCCAATATTCCTCCAAGTACCAGATCCCACATCTATTATTCTGCAACCATGACAGTATTACCTTGGAATCCATTTCGATTTCTACTGCATTTAATCTCAAACTTTTACAACGTTTAACTCCCTCCAACAACGCTCGCAATTCTGCTTGTGTACTATTTCCATATCCAAGATTCATTGCAAATGCTAAAACGATAACTCCCTGCCTGTCCCGAATCACACCTCCAGCCCCCAAAGCTCCTGGGTTCCCGAAACAACTTCTGTCCGTATTCAGCTTAACATATCCCTGAGATGGCTTAGTCCATGATATTAGTTTAAATTAATGATGTTGAATTGGAATTGGAATAATATTTAAACAATTGAGAATGTAAGAGTCGGATTGATTTATCTTCTTTGGTTTGGAAAAAACTTGGCAGATCACTCCTATCCACTGCTTGATGGAATGCCACTCCTCCTGAGCTTATTCCTCTTTACCTTCCATACAGGCAGAACATCTTCTAACCCATAGCCTCCATGAAATAATAGTAGGTAATAAACCCAATACAACACCTATTTGAGAGGCATTTTCAGCTCTCTGAAACCAACTAAGGCAAGTCTCATGCCAAGTTCTTCCAATTGGCAACCCAAGAGTAGCACCATATTTTTTCCAAACCTCTGATGCAATCTCCCCCTCAAATAAAACATGATTGATGCAATCGTCAGTTGCAACTGGCATGCAACCGAGATGTCCATGTCATTTAATAAAATGATGTGTTTTCATCCGTTCATTTTTCTCTTCCTCTTCCTCTCATTCTTCATTTCGTTCCCCTTCTCTCTTCTTCGAAATCTCATTTCTCCCTCCCTCTCCCTCCATCTCCATCTCCGTCAGACCTCTCCCTCTCCATTTTGTTTGTTTTTAATTCCTTTGTTTGAAGGCCAATAGATTTCTATTTCTTAGATTCGATTTCCATGATTTCAGAACAAGGGACCATGGTATTTGAGAATGTGGCAAACGAAAGCTTGCAAAAAAAAAAGAGCTTCATGGTACAGAAGGGGAATCGCATGTGCTTTCGTGGAGAAGACAAAGGAAGGGAGAGGCAGAAGAGGAGAGGCGATCTTCCACCAAGACTTGAACTTCACCAGAAAAAGTTGTACGCTGCTATTACGAAGTACAATGCAACCAAGACTTGAACTTCACCCATGAAGAAAAACTTGTACGCTTTCATTGTGGATCAAATTCCACAATATGAAAAAGGAGTGATTTTTTTGGTATGGAAAGCTAATGGTTGAGATTGAGATTGAACCTGCAGAAAATGATTTTGAAAAAAATCATTGTGATTTTGAAATAAATATATTTCCAGATTGAACCTGTAGAAGAAAGGAAAATCATTGTGATTTTGAAACAAATAGACTTCCAGATTGATCTGTAGAAAAAAGGAGTCATTGTGATTTTTTTTGCATACCCAGAAAATCACTCCTTTTTCATACCAAAAAAATAATTTTCTACAAGTTGGAAAACCTCCTAAACCCTCTCTCTCCCTACCCATGAAGAAAACGTTCCACGACTTTCTCATGTTTCGGTCGGTTTTTTTTTTTAATTTAATTATCATCTAGACTGACGTGGCATTCCGATTCCCAGGGAGTTCCCCACCCCCGATTGCCTGTAGCAGAGCTATTTAAATTCCAGCCAAAGTGAAGGCACCTCAAGTCAATGAAATCATTGTGGAAACTGACTCCAATCCAAATTTATAAATATGAAAATTAAGTCATTGGTCGCTCTCTGTAATATATGCGTAAGTAATAGGTCTAATTAGTCCAAGTCAATGTGGAAAATACACATCCTAACTTTAAACTTCAGCTAGCCAATTACGAACATGACTTTCAACCTCGGTAACCCATTTTTCTAGAGTTTTCCGTGCAGTGGTATACTCCAAACCTCTATAAATTCTTAAGATTAATCAAAGTGTGCAAATAAGTGGAGTTAGAGTGATAATTGTGAAGAGTGTTAGTGCTCAAGCAGTCGAAGGTTTGTTAAAAAAAAGATAAATATGATATATATGTAGATCTTTATAAATTATATTATTTATTTTAGATGTGTAGATCATATCTTGAACATCATTAAATATTTACTAGCTAAATATAATATGACTTATATCTTATAACTATCTCTCTCTCTCCGTCTAGACTCTAGATTTTAATATAACTTATGAAGCATCATTTGTATTCTATTGAACTAATTCATCATTTTGTTTCATTTTCATAAAAAAGATTTTTCATTGTATTGACTTAATTATCACAATAAATCTTAATTTCTTGACATTAAGACTTATGATTACCAATTGAATAAAGAGAAAAAAGAAAAGAAAAGATGAAGACATTTTATTTTATAGTGATTATTAATTTTTCACAACTTGTCTCTTTGACTTTTCTCTGTTATCTCAATTATTATATTACTATTACAGCTTTTTAAATAAACAAAAAAATTATTTATCTTATTGTAGCTATTAACTCGTTATTAATTACCTCTCGACTTCTTGACCATGACTTCATGTGTCAGTTTGGGTAGAATTTGAGGCCTGGCAAATCAAGCAAAAGTCAATAAATATTTCTTAAATTCAAATTATTGCCTAAGGTTAATTGGGCTTATGAATTAACTAAAGCATGCTTTGTCTTACTTGTCATTATAAACCAAAATAAATATTTTCAAATATATTTTGGGTTATTAAAGTATAACATTCTACATACAATCATAAAATGCATAAAAATTATATAATCACTTTAAAAAAGAATAGATTTATTATTAAAAAATTAATTTTTTTCATGTGGATCTTATATTTTATTCACTTTTTTCAAAATGATTACACGGCAGTTGCACAATTTACAATTGCAAATATATTTTCTCAATATATAATACATGACCCACTTTGGATACTTCTCCCCTCTCATCATGAAATCTTCACCACAATTCATTTATACATGACCCATTATACCACCTTGAACATGACCCTCACAATTCAATTATCAATTCAATTTGAGAGAATTAATGTCCATCATTCTCAGATCAAGTTTTGACATTTCAATATCGGGCCTTGGGTCCCTAACAGTTAGTGACGGATCTACATATAGCTTGGAGGGGGCCATGGCCCCGCACAATTTAAAAAAAAAAAAAAATCAAAATAGCTCCTAAATTTTCTTCATAATTTCATATATATAGAAATTCCCCCCCCCCCCAAAAAAAATATATAATTTCCTTATTCCTATATGCTTTCTAAAATTTTGTAAAATTCAATATAAATAAAAATGTCTCTCTCTAATTTTTTCCTATAACCCCTAACTTTTATATAATTTCTATATATTATCTATTTTCAAGGATGTGGCCCCACTAAAATTAAATTAAAACTAAGATTAGGAGAAATAATAAACTATTAAGATTGATCCCCAATTTTTTTATTATACAATATTAAGTTTTTTAATATAAAATCCAAAGTGAAAATATAAGAAAAATCATTTAAGATTGATGATTTATATGATAAATAGTGGAGATGATTTATCCTCTAAACTTCATTGAGTAAGAAAATTTTTATTTAAGGTCTCAATTGTAGTATTCTATGCTTAATGTAACACCAAAATAGATAGATTTTACATGAAATTCGATAAACTAGTTTAGATATTAGAATGAAAGATAACATTCTAAACGATAACTTGATAGTTTCTATGAAGAAAACAATTTCTAAATATTTCATATTTACAAAAATAATAATGGATGAATTTTATTCTATGAAATATTGTCAGAAAAAATATGAAACAGACATTAAGTTGCGTTTTTAAAATCTTATTTCTACTTTATTTGGCAAATTATCAAGATTTAAGTTGATATACAGTTATGCTTTATGATTTTGTAATATTTTTCATTTTACATAAACATCTTGCGCGGTAGAAAAGTTGACCCCCTAAAACAAATTGCTGGTTCCACCACTGCTAACAGTAGAATCATAGGGTTGGTTAGTTCGAAATGCTAGTGCATGGCTTATTTATAGAGAGTAATGGCAGGACATAGATCAATCAGTAGTGTGGAAACTAATTAAGGCTAATCCATGTGAATGTGGAAATTAAAGGCACTGCTCTATCATACGTAGGATTTCCAATCAGTCAATGTCATGTGGAAATAATTTAGCTCCTCACTTACTTGAAGTTTCATTCACGGAACATTCATTTCTCCCACTGTGACATTCTTTTGCATGCTACGACAGTTTTTGTGCCAATTCAGAACTTGGACACCAACTTCCGATCGAAGACAAGTAATTCATGTAGATTGTAATTTCAACCCACTCTAACACTCAAAGTCTGTGTTCCATTTTCATTTTAATTATATATATATATATAGTTGTGGAAAGCCACGATACTCACAATAACACATCCAAAACAAGAAAGATTTTAGATAGAAATGAATATGGGTATCTTACAATATTATTTCTCAATGAAATCTTTGCTTTGGGTTTTAGGTGATGTTTGGATAGTGAGTAAGGTTGAGATGAGTTTAAATGAAAGTTAAAGGTTGAATAAAATATTGTTAGAATATTAGTCTTCTGTCACATTTTCCTTGGGCTATTTCTGTTCTAACACTTCGTCCCCATTTCATTTATTAGAGGGTCATACATAAAAACAAAATGAGTCGAATACTCAGTAAGCATTATTTCATATTATAAAAATATACTAACATAGACTTTCATTTATACATTTATTATTCATCTACATACTTTACATAAGACAATTTCTTTCTTTGAAAATATTACGAGGAGGGTTTTTTTTTTTAAAACAATATTTTCATTCCTCATAAAATATTTCTCACACCTTGTACATTTTTTTTTTTTTTTAAAGAAGAGGACGGTACCCCAATTTTATTGATAACCCTCACTTGTGGCGGAGGAAAACCGTGGTTACAAACAGACACCTGGGGCTCAAATACCCAAAAAAGACCCAAACCCAGGAATCAAAAACACTAAAAATTATAAATCCACAATACAACGGTAAAATAAAATAAAAAACCAAAACAAACCTAGAAACAAAGGCCATATAACCTGCAAACACAATGTTAACACCTGCAAGAAAAAAATTAATAGCAAAAACAAACAAAACAGGTGAGCAGAACGCAAGAGAAAAGACATAAAAAATCAACAACGAATCGAAGGAAAACCCAGCTTGTCCAATCTGATAATGCCTCTCAACATTCTCGGCACTTCCCCAAATCCTTGCCATTCCATCTGCTGACCTGTCACGCCATACTTAGCTAGCCAATCAGCAGCTTTGTTTCCCTCTCTGAAAATATGACGAATTGAGCAAACCCTAGCATCCAAAAGACCTAGAAGCTCCTCCCAGAAGTCTTCCATATACCAAACACCACATCTTCTATTCTTCAACCACCCCACCACCACTTGAGAATCCATCTCAATTTCCACATAACCAATCCCCATGTTATTACAGACTTTAAGACCATAAAGAAGGGCCAATAATTCAGCTCTATTATTCGATCCAATGCCAATAGGAGAAGCAAACGCATGAACCAAACTACCTTGATCATCTCTGATAATACCTCCCACCCCTGAAGGCCCAGGATTACCAAAACTGCTGCCATCTGTATTTAACTTGAACCAACCGTGACTAGGTTTATTCCAGACCACCAATTAAGGGTTGCGCCGGAGCGGAACTAAGGCTGGAATACACAAAGATTGTAAAACCTGAGAATCATGAATGGAACAATTTGAAACTTTCTGGATGTCTTGACAAATCTCCCTAATCCATATGTGAATGGATTGCCAGACCACCGTGAAGGACTCTAATCGACCCTCCATGCGCGCAACACAACGGCGACGCCAAAGACGCCAAGAGAGAAAAGAAGGGAGAAGCCCCACAAGAAGCCCCACCTGAGTAGAAGAATTAGCACGTCTAAACCAAGCCTCCACAGTCTCTTTCCAATTGCCATAGACAGGTAACCCAAGAATAGCACCACAATAACACCAAACCCTATTTGCAAAATTCTCTTGGAACAACACATGATCCTGATCTTCATAAGCACCGTCATCACAACAATCACATTTTGAAACAATTGGTACACCAATACGACGAAGGCGATCATCAACACTTAGAGCATGATTCCAAGCCTTCCACATGGAGACAGAAACCTTCAGAGGAAGCATCTTGTGCCATACCCAAGAATGCCCCACCATAATAGAACCCCTGATACGGATACAATCCCAAGCTGATTTGGTAGAAAAACAACCACTGTCGTTCCTAGTCCAGATAAGCACATCAGGCCCCCCTTACAAACAGAGAGGGCATCGATAATGTCCTCCACATGATCATGACCCACCAGCTGAACAAGCAAATCAATATCCCAGGAAGTATCCAGTTTACAGTCAATAACTTTAAGCATTGGACTACCCCTGATCGGAAGATCATTAAATAAAGGACCCTGATCCCTCCATTTATCATACCAAAAATAAAGATTACCATCTCTAACACGCCACTTCGAATTATCCAGGACTAAAGAAATACTTTTGACAATCATCTTCCAAAATCTCGTACCCTTATTCATATCAATCAAAGACCAAGGTTTGGAACCTACATATTTACCTTTAAAAAATTGAGCCCAAAGAGACTTACCTTGGAGAAGGTTCCAGGCGAACTTCATATGCAAAGCCCGTTGCATATCATCTAGGTTGCGTAACCCCAAACCACCTTCTTCCACTGGTTTAGACATCTTGTTCCAAGCCACCTATTTTCTTTTCACTTTCCCCTTGGCCTCACCCCAGAAAAAAGTACTCATCAAACGCTGCAGTTCTTTGATAATGGATTGAGGAACCTGCAAAACAGCAAACAAATGCAAAGACATACTGGAGAGCACATGTCTAAGTAAAATAAGGCGACCTCCTGAAGAAAGAAGCTTCATCTTCCAACCACTAATTTTGTTCTGGACTTTAGTAATCATTTCTGCCAAATGAATGCGCTTAAGCCTCCCCAAAATAATAGGAACCCCTAAATATTTGAAAGGAAATAAACCTTCAGAAAAACCTGTCATACTCATAAGCGCTCTCTTACGACTCAAAGAAATTTTATTAGAAAAAAACATGGCAGTTTTATCTTTATTAATCTTCTGACCAGACCATTTCTCATAAGTGGCTAAGAGAGATAAAAGCTCCTGAATAGATCTAGTGCTACCATTAATAAAAATCACCAGGTCGTCAGCATACATGAGATGAGAGATTTGGATAGTACCTCTGGCTTGAGAATATTGACCAAATTTTTTATTCATCACACTATTTTGAAGGAGTCTAGAGAGTACCTCTTGAAGAATGATAAACAGATAAGGGGAGAGAGGATCCCCTTGCCTCAAACCACGACCGCCTTGGAAAAACCCTTTAGAAGTGCCATTCATCATAACAGAATACCACGGAGAAGAAAAACAAGCCCAAAGTAAATCACATACCTGAGAGGAAAAACCAAAACGACGAAGAACCTCCAATAAGAAATGCCAATCAACTTGATCATACGCTTTAGCCATATCCACTTTAAGGATGATATTACCACCATGAGACTTCTTATTAATAGAATGAACCATTTCCTGAGTAATAGATATATTCTCGAAAATGCTGCGCCCAGGAATAAAAGCACCCTGTTCAGGCGAGATAATCTTCGGGAGAATAGTCTTCAAACGATGAACAATAACTGTAGAGCAGATTTTATAGAATACCGAACAAAGGCTAATGGGCCTAAGCTTGTCAAAACCAGTAGGCACTTCCACCTTTGGAATTAAGACAATGAAAGATGCAGAATAGAATCTTGGAAACTGCTTAGACATGAAAAAATCCGAGACTGCTTCCCAGACATCCATCTTCACAATCTCCCAGCAACTTTTGAAAAAACCCGCCCCAAAACCATCCGGCCCCGGAGAACTATTTGTAGGAATAGATGAAATGGCATCATAGATTTCTTCCATAGAAGGAGTAGAACAAATACGACCATTTTCCTCCCCTGATATAATAGGAGAGATTAAGTAGGAAAGATCTGGGATTTCTCTCAAAGGATCAGCTTTAAGAAAATCAGAAAAATAGTCCACGGCACCTTGGTGAATGGATTCCGGCGATTCAAAAACCACGCCATCTGGAGTTCTCATTTCAGAAATACGTTTACGTCTTTTATTAGCCAAACAAGCATGGAAAAAGGCTGAATTTCTGTCACCATCTACTTTCCATTTAACCTTAGCCATTTGCGCTAACCGAATATCCTCTCTACTTCGCCAAGAAGAAAGTTCAGCAACAGCCAAATGAAGCTCCCTATCGATATCGACATCCCACCTGAATTAAACTACTCTCCAGCCTCTCCACTTCCTCTTCAAGTTGATTAATTCTGGCAGTAGTATGACCAAAAATCCCCTTATTCCAAACCCGTAGGGCCACCCGGACCTGCTTTAATTTACTAGCAAGCTTCCATAAACCCGTACCGGATACTGGAACCATCCAAGCTTGTTGAACACAAGCCAAAAATTCAGGGTGATCAACCCACATCTGCTGAAACCGAAATGGAGGAGGCCCATAAGAGAAAATATTTTTTTTGAACTCAATATGCATAGGACAATGATCAGATGTCGATCGCGGTAAGTAAGAACAAACAGCATTAACATAACGAGAAATGAGGGAGGTATCCAGAAAAACCCGATCAAGTTTCGCCCAACTTCTAGCTAATCCACGCTGACCATTGCACCAAGAGAACTTGCTACCCGTAGTTTTCATTTCCAGCAAACCACCTTGATGAATCCAACTATTGAACTCTTCCATGGCAACACGTGGCCTAGGCCGACCTCCCCTTCTTTCAACGTCTGAACGAATAACGTTGAAATCACCTGCAAATAAACAAGGTTCAACCCCAAAACGGGTCGATCCCAGATCCTCCCATAACACTTGCCTATACAAGCGATTGCATTTGGCATAAATGAAGTTACATAAGAACTGCTGCGAACCCGCACCAACACGAAGAGAAATAAATTGAGAGCTGCTACGCACCACCTGAACCTCTACAATATTTTTCCAGAAAACCCAAATTTTCCCTCCATCTTCTTCATTAGAACAACCCTTATCAAATTTCAAACAATTCATCAAATTATGAGCACGATCAAACCTATGAAACGGTTCAAGTAACACAACAATAACGGGATTAAGATTACCAATTAACTTCTTCAAACGACCTCTAGAAGGACCAATACCTCTAATATTCCAAACGAAAATAGAACCAATCATAGAGAGAATTTAGTGGTACGGATATGAACCCGAGAAGAACTCCTCACTTTTTCAAATTGTTTCTTGTTATATTTCCTCTTAGCAACATCACCCTCAGCGTCTGTAAAATAATCTTTCTCCTGAGGGAGGACTTCCAAAAAACCTTCTGGTTTTGGATCAGAGACCGAGTTCTCTTCAAGGCATAAACCATCCACTATGGGAAGAACTGTTTCATTCTGCACATCCTGCTGAATATCCCAAGAATCACCGCCCACATGCTCTGATTCAGCAGCAACAAATCCAGAGAGATGAGGGTCATTGATCAACTCGTGTGCCACCAAAGGAGTTATTTGTTGGGCCTGCCCACTTTCTGTAATGCCTTCCAAATTATTTTCTAGGCCAGTATCCACAACCAACGGTGCTACGAGCTTGTTCATCAACGGATCCTCTGTTTCAAGCCGATTTTCCTGCTGCTCCAGAACCGGAGTTTCTGCCTCCACCAACTTATCCTGCTGCACCACGACTGGAGAGTCTGCCTCCACCATTTGTTCCTGCTGTTCCACGACAGGATCACTCTTTTTACGAACCCATATTTTATCCCCATTCAGACCCTTGAGAATTCTACACGTTCGAGCATTATGCCCCTGCACTTTGCACCTGCAACAAAATGCAGGAAGTGTCTCATAGATGATTTCTTGCTTCCGACTCATAGCCTGTCCAGGCGGCCCAATCCAGAAATGATGAAGAGGCTCTTTAGATGCATCCATGACCACACAAAGACGTGCTCCATCAGTCTGAGTGACACACCGGGTTGGATTATCACGCCGTATGAATTTACCAATAGGAGCAGTGAGTATACGTAAAATAGATTCATGGCAGAAGTTTGGAGGCAAACCTGGAAGAACAATCCAAACCGGAACAAAGGATGGTTCTTCTTCTTCACTAAAATCAGTTGTCCACTGGAAAGCCCGATAATTCACTCCATCGATCTCGCAGGCTTCACGCGACAGTGCTTTCAGAAAACCCTCCTCAGATGACATACGTATGAAAATGTTTCGAGGGCGCCTCGTAGCAGAAACAACCGGTGTACCTTCTAGCCCCCATCTGCACCGAATGAAAGCCCTAATGGCATCCAGCGAAGGACGTTGTTTCAGAAACTTCAAGACAATGGAGAACTTGAAAGGTTCCGCCGATCTCTGTAGTTCTTCCTTAGAAAACTGGAAATAAACTTCTCCATCAATGCTTTTAGACGCACGGAATGGAACCGAGATCTCTGGAAGAGCCTGAGGCACCGCCGAGACCAGATCCACAAACCGGCGACCTGCGATGGCTGCCATGCAGCCTTACGTGAGAAAACCTTATTTCGGCAACAGAACGAGAAAACCCTAGCACACCTTGTACATTTATTCATAAATAAACTAAACCATTTCATAGCATCCAATAAACTGTTATCACTTTCTATTGGCCGGTACACATTGTTATGCTCCGTGTATTAGGGTTAGTGGTCTTTTGGACCCGAATTCTGCCTGTGGCCATTGCTTGGGAATCCATTTCAGCCAGGGGGCAGCACTCACAAGTACTACTTACTCGGCATTGCAATCTACCCAATCCATTGGTATCATCATTCATTCAGTCATGCATGTCTGTCACTTAGCTTCATACATTAAAACATTCATTCCATTACCTCTAAAACACATGTTCAATCCGCTCAAGTTCCTTAATTGTTCCTTCCTCTTTCTTCTTTCTCCTACTAAGCACCTCACCAAATCATCCCTTTATTACTTGTAGTGATCGAGCCATTTTTCTCCTTATCCACTCTCTCATCACTTACATCTTGTCAAGTTCATCGATGAATAGCTTAATTGCACATTGATCCAAAAAGACTCGCATGTTTGCAAATTTCAAATCATAGCTTGAATTGTTAAGTTGCTGAATTATGGAAAACTAGATCACTCTTCTTATTTGGTATGAACACCTATATGTTCCTTTTTGTTTGAAATTCACTACAACAAATTATATTTTTTGGAATGAAAAATTTCGTCCCAAAATATTGTCATTTCGTCCCAAAATATTTTTTAGAACGAAAAAAAATTGTCGCAAGGTCGTCCTTATAAAACTGTCCCAAAAGATATTTTGGGACGAAAATCACAAATTCGTCCCAAAAAATATCTTTTCGGATGAAATTAACTGTGACCGTTCGAAATCGTTCGAACGGATGTTTTTTTGGGACGAATTAAAATTCATCTTGGAATACCGTTCGAACATATAAAATAACGTTCAAACATATGTGACTGTTCGAACGGTCGGAGTAAATAACGTTCGAACGGGTAATTCATGAAGAAACGTTCGAACGGAGAAATTGAAGATCGAACGCAGATAGTGAATTTTCTGTTCGAACGGCAAGCAACTTTTTCAGTTCGAACGATAATGTATTATGTTCGAACGGTTATGTCTGATTTGAATACGTTCGAACGGTTTATGAGTGTTCGAACGGTTATTATTTTTATGGACAATCAATACTAATTTAGAACTAAATAGATATTTATAATTTAAAAATACAATACAAATTGTTCAATAAAATACTAATAATACTAATAAAATTCTCAGTACATGATATATAATTGTTCAATATGCAAACCACTTCTAATGAAAATTAATTGCTTGGAGACCTGAATTGTTGCATAAGTATCTGCATTTGAAGCTTCATCTCTCTTTGTTCATCTTCTTGTTGTTTCATGCGCATCTCCATCTCTGCTTGCTTTGTCAATTGAGCCTCTAACTCATGTTGTTTTGTAATCTCCATCTCTGCTTGTTTTGTCAATTGAGCCTCTAACTCATGCTGTTTTGTAAGCAATTCTTGAATCGTAGAATTTGCATTTTCTAACGCAATAGCAGTAGTGCTTGACATTGATGAAGAGCTTGAAGGTTTTATACAGCGACCCAAACCCCTCAAATATCCTAAACGTTGCCCTAGAACTTGTGTAAAAATTTCAACATCATTTGTTGATGAATTATGATCTGAAGCAGCTTCAGTACGTATGGCAAGCATTTTATCCTTCACAAAACACATACGTTTAATATTGACACAATAATTTAAATATGTTTAATTAAAAAAAATTATAATACTTACATAATTTTCACGAGCATCGGGATGAGTCCACTCTCCATTACTATTAGTATGTGATGCAGCATATAATTTTGTTAGATCATAATTGGTGTCTGACGCTTCCTACAAGAGAAATTGTTAAGATATAAAGTTAATATTAAAAACAAACTATATAGAATAAAAAAAGAAAAAAAATACATTACCAATTTCTTAGAGAGGCGATGGAAAGATCTTGAGCCTGCGCGATGATGAATCTTCAACTTTGATCTATTCATTTTGTTTATAGAACTTCGTTCCTGCATAGAAATTGTAAAAGTTAGTAAGTGAAAATTATAAATATGATACATAAATAATTAATTTATTTTACCTTATATGATGGATCATCAAACATGTCACAAAGTTTTTTCCATTCTTCAGGTCGGACATCCTGAAAAGGATGCTCACGTGCTTCTTCCTTGTTCTCGTACTTCTTGTAATGCTCATGACACCTCGCCTTATACTTGCGGAATGCATTACACATCAACTCTTCAACAGTCTTAGGCTCCTCTCTCCGACCATAATTTAGTTCAAAGTCATCCTTAAAAGAGTATATATACAAAGACATTATCATTTAGAATATTAAATAATATCCATATAAATTTATTATTTAAATATTACGTACCAAACAATGCTTTTTTATAACCTCTTTCGCCTCTTTGGGGACTTTATGCCATGAACTCGTAGCCAAAGGTGCATAAGTCCGTGTAAGAGCACCCACATGTGATGCAAGCCAAGCTGCCTGCTGTCCCTGGCCTCCGGTATGTTCATCAAGAATGTTAACCTTAATCTTACCTACTTTACGATATTTCTCCAATGTCACACCTCTAGTAATGCCTCGTCCACGACGAGATTGTACTATTATCTCTATAAAATAATATTAGTTATTTACCCCGTATCAATTAGCATATATCTTAATTGAAAAAATGAGTAGTAGCTATTTACCTTGTTCCGTAGAGTTAGTCTCTAATGGCAAGTCAGACGGAGAGCTAGAAACAGGTGGAGATGGGATGGGAACTTCCTTCCTCTTTGGTGGCATAATTGCGAGATACTGTATAATGTGAACACAAACTGGTCAATCATCTGTATCAGTTTCATCTATAGATTCAGTCTCATCATCTATAGATACTTCAGATGACTCAACACTTTGATCAACTGTCGTCTCAACTATATCAGCCTCAATATCTTCCCTATGTAATGGGATCATCTCATACTGGCTCAAATCTACAAATAAGTTAAAGGCAGGTTGACTCTCTTGGTATGCTTCTTGAGTAGAGGTATCATCGTCTTCTTCATCTTGTCTCTTCGCCTCAGGGATAACGTCATAAATATTTCTAGGAGAAAATTTTTGTACTACTTGCCATTGATTTCCTAACTGTGGATCGTCTAAATAGAATACTTGAGATGCTTGGGAAGCCAAAATAAAAGGATCATCTTCATACCATTTCTTTGATGTATTAATACTCAGAAAATATTCATCCTGGCATTTTCCTCTTCGAGGATTGCTTAAATCCCACCAATCACACTTAAACATATAAACCACAAGCTCCCCCACATATCTCAATCCGATTATATCTACGATAACTCCATAGAAATCAATATTGTCTCCATCATGACTCCCTTCGACAAGGACACCACTATTTTGTGTTTTCCTATAAAGTTCTCGATCAATTGTGTGATACCTACTTCCTCGAGAAATACATGCAGAATATCGAGCAGCACGTCTTGAGGGACCACACGCCAGTGCATATAGTTCGTCTGATATATTGTTCTGATTACTTGCATGCATTTGTACAACCTACATATTAAATAAAGTATAAACATTCAACCGTTAACAATAGTAATATTTTAATAACTAATAAAATTACAATAAGATATTAATGTCATTACCCGTTGTTCGAACCATTTCGGGAACTCCTGTTCATGTCTCAGGTCTATAGCATTTACTCCCAATTCTTTGAGCATGTTAATATGATCACTAAAATTAAAAATTACCAATAATAAGTATGTTTATATAAATGTTTAATAAGTAAATTCAATGATTAATTAACAATTAATTTAAACTTACTTCAAGTGGCTCTCTATCTCTGGGCAATTATTTAGCACGTACCATTGAGCTTTCTCAAATTCTCGTTCACACAAATCATAACCACCCTGAGCACCAAGTGGACGTACCTGTTGGGAAAATACAGAAAATTCATTCCGTTGTCTTACTTGGTCAACATCAAAATTTCTTTCTGGCCGATCAAATCTTGTGTCAACCCCATGGAAGTATTTGGAACAGAATGTATGCCACTCATCATCAATATATGTTTCTACAATTGATCCTTCTGGACGGGCCTTATTACCCACTGTGCGTTTCAACTTTCCAAGAAATCGTTCAATAGGATACATCCACCTATATTGGACTGGTCCTGCAAGTCGAGCTTCACGTGGTAAATAAATGGCTAAGTGAACCATGATGTCAAAAAATGAAGGTGGGTAAATACTCTCTAACTTACACAATATTAGTACGATTTCTCGTTCCATACGATCCAAAACTTCCAAGTTCAACGTTCTCGCACATAAATTTTTAAAAAAGGCACCCAACTCAATTAATGCAACCCGCACATCTCTAGTCAAAAATCCACGGATTCCAACAGGCAATATATGTTGTAAAAATACATGACAATCATGACTTTTTAGTCCAGTAATTTTCCAATCATTCATTCGCACACACCTTGTTAGATTCGAGGCATATCCATCTGGTAATTTAATTTTCTGCAACCACTCACAAAATGTAGCCCTTTCATTCCTTGACAATGTATACCATCCAATTGGCATATAAACAGACAAGCCATTTTGTTGCAAGTGCATTTGCGGTCTAATTCCCAACCGTTTTAGATCTTTCCGTGAGTTTATATTATCTTTCGTTTTACCTTCAATTGACATCAACGTTCCTAACACGGACTCGCATATATTTTTTTCAATATGCATAACATCGAGACTATGCCGCAATTTTAACGTTGACCAGTAGGGTAGTTCAAAAAATATACTCTTCTTTGTCCAATTCAACTCTAATGCACTTCGTTTTCTCTTCCGTTATTTTTTACCAAAATCATTACTTCCGACATTCGCAAACTGTGCAATAATATCGTCGCCAGACAAGAATGGTGGAGGGTGCCCCCATTCAACAGAACCATTAAACATCCTACCATTTCTACGCCATTTATGGTCACCAGGTAAAAATCGACGATGACCCATGAAGCATAATTTCTTTCCATACGTAAACCATTCAGATTGGGTATATTTGTTACAAGTCGGACATGCCAATTTCCCCTTAGTGCTCCAACCTGATAAGTTTCCATAAGCAGGAAAATCATTTATTGTCCATAAGACCGCAGCATGCATCTTAAATGACTTGCCTGTTGATGAATCAAATGTTAATACTCCATTCTCCCACAAATCTTTCAATTCTGCTATCAGTGGCTGCAGGTGTATGTCTATGTCATTTCCAGGTGATCTTGGACCTGGAATGAGTAAACTCATCATGAAATATGGATCTTTCATACACTTCCACGGTGGTAGATTATACGGCATAAGTACAACTGGCCAAGTACTATCTAACTCGCATCATTATAATCCTCACCCAACCGATCTCTAACTCGCATCCAACTCTTATCCATGGCTAATATCCTATTGCATCATATATCAAAACATAAAATAAAATAAATATTGGAAATCTAGGGTGGTCCATACATAAAATAAACATACAGTCCATACATATATCAAAACATAAATCAAGCAAATCCAGGGTGGTCCATACATAAAATAAACATACAATCCATACATATATCAAAACGTAAATCAAGCAAATTCAGGGTGGTCCAAGCAAATTTTGAGGAGGGCTGATCGCAATGTCCTCAGGGTTGAGGACATTCCCTGCATATTCCTTCTCCAGCTCTGCTACTTTTGAACCATCTATTTGTTTTCGCATACTCTCCAGCTCTGCTACTGATGGTTCATCTATTTGTTTTCGCATACTCTCCAGCACTGCTACTTTTGGTTCCAAACAATTCGCATACAAATCCATGGATATCTTTAACCTCTTATTTTCTCTTTTTAATATTTATTTTTTTTTCATTTTTTTGCAAGCTTACTCTCCAATTCACTTACTTGTTTTTTAAGCATCTCTATCTCACTTACCCTGAGGAGTAACCTTCGGCTCATGGTAGTTACAATAGCTGCATATTGAGATGTCATTACTTTCGCTCCATCCATGACCTCAGCATCGCTCTTGTGTAAGAAATAGTTATCTGTCGCTATCATGGCATTGATAGCGTCCGGAGTGAAGATTAATGTTTGTGGAAAATATGGTGCTCGATTCAAATCAGGTAAAATATTAGAAGGACGATGGCCAGCCATTTCAATTGAAGAGAAATGTGAGTTGAGACAAATGTGAGTTGAGAGAAATGTGAGTTGAGAGCAATCGGTGGTGAGTTGAGAGAAATGTGAGTTGAGAGCAATCAGTGGTGAGTTGAGAGAAATGTGAGCTGAGAGAAATGTGAGTTGAGAGCAATCGGTGTTGTTTGTGAGAAATGTGAGTTGAGAGAAATGTCCGTTGAAGAGAAATGTTGGTAGGCTCGAGGCAGAATTTACGGATGTCTTCATCAATTCTTTTGGTGGGCTCGAGGCAAAATTTAAGCCTCAAATTTATGCCCGGGTTTTATGGTGTGTTTTCCACCAATCAGTCTCATCATCCGTCTTCATCAATACCATCCGTTCAACAAACATTTGTCTCGAACGAATGGTATCTTTTATCCATCAATACTTTTGGTGGGCTCGAGGCAAATGCTATCTGAGGCATCAATACTTTTATCCATCAATGTTTTCCACCAATAATTCGAGGCAAATGCTATATGAGGCATCCGTTTATATACATTAAACCCCAAATGCTATCTGAGCATCAATCACTCCCAATTGTACAAGATGCCCAGGGTTTCTCAATCTCCTTGTGAAGCATGCAAATTTCTTAGAAGGAAATGTACACGTGATTTATGTATTTTTTTTCCTTATTTCAGTGGTCCACTCGGATATATCCAATTTGGTGCCGTTCATAAGATTTTCGGAGCAGGTAATGCAGCGAGGATTCTTACTCGCATCCCGGTCAATAAGCGTTATGAAGCGTCTACCACACTTATATATGAAGCGCAAGCTAGACTTGAAGATCCTATCAATGGCATTTTCTCAGTTATTTTCTCTCTTCAACAGCAGGTTCTCTTATGACATTCTACTTTGTTTTCTACTTTGTTTGCTCTGTCTCTTAATACGACAAATGACATTCTACTTTGTTTTCTACAGGTTGTAAATCTACAAACTCAACTAGCAACTTCAATGAAGGAGACAGAACCAAGTTGTCTATCATATCCTTCTGTCAATACAAATCCAACTCATGATGTCCAAAGTCAGTTTCCTGCAAGGGATATCAATGAGATGACGAAAAGTTCACTACCAAATTCTGGAAGTTCACTACTCAAGCCTGAGGAAAATGAAAGAATTAATGCTTTATTTGAAGAGTTAGTTGCGGTTGGATTTATTTCTAAATAAATCCTATGACTTTATATATTTCTATGCATTCCTATGGTTTTTATGCATTCCTATGATTTGTTAGTTGCTGTTGGTTTGTGTATTAATTATGTACCATGCCGTTCGAACGTAAAACATAACCCGTTCGAACGTAAGGTTTAAAATCCCTACTACGAAGCAACTCCACAAAAAGTAATAGAAATAATAGTTTTAGTTTGAGTATAGTTGGGATTGGATTGAGTTACTTGTATGGAATGAGGGTCTTCAATTTCAATGATAAGTTTCAAATCGGAAAAAGGAAATAAAAGAGAGCTCCATGTGATTTTGATTATAAGAGAGCTCCTCTTGACTCTTCACCGAACACTCCAAAATCTAACCAAAATATGACCTTAGCCGACCAAGCGTCTCAAATTTTTCTCAGATTACTAGGGTGGACGGCCTATCTTTTGCAGTTAATATTTTTCTCAGTTTGATTGTATTTTGGTTTGTTTGTGTATTGTGTTTTGGTTTGGGTTGTTTGTGTATTAAAAACTGTATTATTACGTTCGAATGTAAAATAAAACCGTTCGAACGTAATATGCGTTCGAACGGAACGTCTGAAACGTTCGAACGTGTTCCTTCCAGATTTCCAATCTCCTTCAACTACGGAGAATAGATGAACTATGAAAAATAGATGAACAATTTTTCAAAAGAATTCCAATATAGTAGTAACAACATAGTAACAATACAACAATATCAAAGAATTCTAATATAGTAGTAACAACACAGTAACAACATAATAATATCAAAGAATTCCAATAACAATATCAAAGAATTTTAACAAATTTTCAACAAAGTAAGGATGTCTGGGAAAGTAAAAATATTAAAAAAAACATACCGATAATGAGTTGAGACTAGGTTGAGAGAGAATGACGCAACTTTGTTTGCGAGGGAGTGAAAGTGGGAGAAAGGGGAAGATTCTAATTTCTAAGATCTGTAATCAACATTTGAATAAAGTTTCCCGTTCGAACGGTTACTTACAAACCGTTCGAACTGGAAACCATGAAGCGGGAAAAATTCCCTCTAAAGTTTCCCGTTCGAACTCGGTTTAATAACCGTTCGAACTTAATATACGTTCGAACGAAACGTCTGAAACGTTCGAACGTGTTCGTTCCAGATTTCCAATCTCCTTCAACTACGGAGAACAGATGAACTACGAAAAATAGATGAACAATTTTTCAAAAGAATTTCAATATAGTAGTAACAACATAGTAACAATACAACAATATCAAAGAATTCTAATATAGTAGTAACAACACAGTAACAACATAATAATATCAAAGAATTCCAATAACAATATCAAAGAATTTTAACAAATTTTCAACAAAGTAAGGATATATGAGAAAGTAAAAATATTAAAAAAAACATACCTATAATGTGTTGAGACTAGATTGAGAGAGAATGACGCAACTTTATTTGTGAGAGAATGAGAGTGGGAGAAAGGGGAGATTCTAATTTCTGAGATCTATAATCAACATTTGAATAAAGTTTCCCGTTCGAACGGTTACTTACTAACCGTTCGAACTGGAAACCATGAAGCGGAAAAAATTCCCTCCTAAAGTTTACCGTTCGAACTTTATTTAATACCGTTCGAAGTATAACTAATTAGCGGGAAATTTCCCTCCTAAAGTTTCCCGTTCGAACGTAATAGACATAACGTTCGAACGTGGAATGATTCATATCAAACCGTTCGAACCCTAATTATTTACAGTTCGAACCATTGCTAAATTTTCATGAATATTAATCATCAACATTATACTATTACATAAAATAATAGTTCTAATATATATAGACATATTAGAATATAATATAGTTTACGAACACAGTAATATCATATTCAATCATATTCAATAATTACTATATTCAGCAATCACTAGTGTCATTTAATTAGATTACTAACATACTAATATAGTTACTTATATGAATATATAGTACTAATTAAATTTATTAATTATAGTATATATATTACAATATATATATGACACATATTAGTATATATATTATAATATATATGATACATATTAGTAATACATTAAAGTAATACTATATTAGTACTTTATTATAATGTTAGTACTATTTATATTTATTAATTATGGACATCATATATTTATATATATATATAAATATATATACATCAATCACTAGTGTTATATATAATAATATATATTACAATAAATCTATAATAAGATAAATTCTAAAATATAAAAATATATATAATATATGACGAACAACGTTCGAACGCTTAAACATAAACGTTCGAACCCATAAACAATAAGTTCGAACGGATAAACTAACCGTTCGAACGATACTGTATATTTAACTTCTCCCTGTCGGTCATTTCAACCGAAACAATCGAATCAAAAATTAAAACCGTCCCTAAAAACCTCCATCTCCGCCGTTTAACGACCTCGTTGCCGTCGTGAATAGTGCCCACTCGAAGCCTCCAACCCCGTTCACCGGTATGTTGATTTTCTAACTATTTTACCATTTAAATTTAAGTTTTTATGGATTATTTGTTTAAATTAGGATAAATCAATTTATCCATCAATACTCACCGTAGATTTGTTTAAATCTATACTAGGAAGGTTTATTTTGTTCAGTTTAGTTTTGTTTGTTGAGAAATCCAAAGAATCGAAGGATTCCATGGATTTCAATGGCTGAGTCGACTCAGTACCGTTCGAACGACTTGTATGGTCGTTCGAATGGTACTAGCCAAACAGCAATTCCATTTAACTCGTTCGAACATTTTTTCTTTAGTTCGAACGGTTATATCCAAACAGGCTAATCCGTTCGAACGTTTATTAAGAGTTCGAACGGTTTTAGCCAAACGTGAATTACATTTAGCCCATTCGAACTTTTTTGGTAGTTCGAACGGTACTAGCAAAAAAGGTTAATCCGTTCGAACGTGGTTAAAGAGTTCGAACTGTTTCTGCCAAAACAGGAATTACATTTATCACGTTCGAACGTATTTTTTCCACGTTCGAACGGGTAATGGTCTATACCGTTCGAACGTGGTTTTGTTCGTTCGAACTGTACTTGCCAAACAAATTAATTACACTTAATTTGGCCAAACATGCTAAGGTATTAGCCAAACATGCATTTCACACGTTCACACGGTATAAATTATGTGTATTTTTATTCACTATTGTTGTTCCATTATTTCTTAGCAAGAATATGTCTTATTTTATAATTAAATTAATATAGCATTTAATCACATTTTATTAAATATTTTTATTATTAATATTGTATTGATGAGTTAATAATTAATTGTAAATTTCAGGTTCATTATTATGTCTTCTTCTAGGACGGGACTTAAGCGACGTAGTCAGGCAGAGACTAGTAGTACTCCTGCTAGGGAGATGACTGTTTCACTTGAGCGACAGGTGAAGCTTTCTGACTTTGAGAGTCTTGTCTGGGAGGGTCATTCCCTGCCGTCAGTTTTCAGAGATCGTGGTTGGGGACCTATCTTAGATAGTCCAGATGACTCATTTGAGACTATCGCTTATATCGACATTGTTTTCTGTTTTCTATAGAGAGCTCGGTAGTGCCAGCCCAGATGATGGAGGGGCATATAGCATGTCTGTCCGAGGAGTTCCGATTGTATTTTCACGGGATCGACTATCTGAGTATCTTCATATTCCTAGCTGCCAGATGCATATCCGAACATGGTGCTAGAGAGTCTGATCCTTCAGTTGAGGATGAGACAGCTGAGGAGGATGCATCGTTCCATTATACAGATGAGGTCGATATCATTGCTGATCATGAGGTGAGGGATTTGGTCCAGATGCTCCCCTGTATGACGGGACGAAGAGCATCAAGCAGGCAGATCTATCCTCGTTCTTCAAGATCCTAAATTTGATAATCGCCAACAACATCGACCCTCGGCAGCACAAAACAGAGGTTGGCATTGAGCGGACAAAATTTATGATACGGGTTGCTCGTGGCATTCCTATTGATTTGGTGGGATATATATTTGATAGGATTTGATCAGAGTCCCGGTACATTTATACAGATATACTACCATTCGGGATCCTGATCACCCGATATCTATTATTTGCTGGTGTTGTGCCTGATATTGCCGAGCGTAAACGGCAGCCGATGGGACCGATCAACAGTACTACCCTCTCACGCAGTACAGGACACTCGAGACTGCGTCTTCGTGGGCAGCATCCAGACCCAGTTGATCCTCAGAGAGATGCATAGCCAGGAGATCATGGACCACAGGTCAAGGCATCAGTACATAGCGCTACACGTGAGGACATGGCTGAGATCGTGCGTGCAGCGATCAGCGGACATACATCAGCGCTGATTGATGCAGTGCGTACTGAGGTCCGTTCTGCTATGTCTGATTTTCGTACTGAGATTATTGGTAGCATCTCTGAGTTACGTGTGACGCCCCCAAATTTCGCTTGGGATTGGACGGACATTTGAAGCGTCGAGACATGCAACACAAGGTTACGTATCTCCGTTCATGACATATAAGATGCAATGTTCTTAACATACATCTAGCATTATGCAATATTCGCAGCGGATAATTTTTTTCTTTAGCAATACTATGCACCAAATTCAAATATCCCAAAATGCTTATACTTTATACATAAAGGCATACTAAACATCGGAGATCACAATACTAGTCCACAATGATTGTGATCAAATGAGTACTGAAGATGTAACTTCATAGTACATATAGTAATTTTAAGTTAACTACTATATTAACCTTGAAGCCGCACTGTCGCTTAATCGACCGTGTCCAGTTGGCTGTTTCCCAGTTCTTCTTTAGATCCTGTAACAAAATCTACCATTCGGGGGGAATGGTAGTTGGGACTACCATAGTGAGATTTGATTACAAATCTCAGCAAGTTAACATAAAACATACACACAGGTTAATAATGCATGCATGACAGTAAAGCATAAGTACATAATCAAAATCGTAAGTAATCATAGCATATATGGCATAACTTAAACTTGAAACATAACATGAACATGAATGAACTGAACTTGACTTACTTGTCATAGGCTTGATCTGACTTGACTTAACATGACATGAACTTGAAACATAACATTGTCATGGATTTGATCTTACTTGACTTAACTTGACATAAACTTGAAACATAACATGAACATGAGCTTGAGCATAACATGAGTTTGAATTCTTTTTCATTTAACTTGATTAACGTAACATGTGGGTGCTACATGGTCCCCTAGAGCCATGTGTCCCTGCCGATTACCGCATCACAACACAGGTATCTACACCAGCTGTGAGTGCGTTAATACATACTCCACAATTGTTGTGGCCCTATGTATTCTACGTGTCACAATTGCTGTGTCTCACGTAGTGTATGTGCCACAATTGCTGTGACCCCATACTTCATGCTCCACAGTTGTTGTGGCCCCATGACTTATTAAAATAAAATGTGGCTCCATCGGCGTTAGTGCCTGGTGCGCTCCGGTGACCAGCTAGTTAGGTCCCATTCGCAACCTGTTGACTATACTTCGTCAACCAGGGAATTTCACACCTATTTAGACACTCCAGCGTGAACAAAGGAGTTTTACTAGGATATTTTCCCATCCTAGTACTTAGGATCGTGATTGACATGAATAACTTAACATGATTGTTCTTGAAATACATAAACTGTATTAGAGACAGAATGTGACTTGAATATGAAAGGACAAAAGCCTTGATGTAACACAACATTACATTTTTAACATAACATGCTTGCAACAGTGAATATACATTACATGACATACATGACATTTCATTTTTTTCTGATAATATCTTGATGAATTTTTATCGTAGAAATGAATAGTACTCACTAAGTAAGTTCCCAGGAAAGATTGGAGGGTCACGATGGACACACTTAGGAATTTCCAATCTCCTTAGACAGAATCTCCTTAGATTGTATGTATTCACGCTACTTGCAATATTTAACAATACGTGACAGAATATCTTGTGTAGCAGATGAATAATTCATGACAGAATAAATTATATGTAACATATAAACATGTAATGACTTGGCATAGCACATATAATAACATACATACATATACTGTAGTTCATTTACTTATCACCATACATAGTAAACTGCTAGTAAGTTAAAAGCTAACTTACCTCTGTCTTCGCGTTTCTAGGCAAAACTCAAGTGCGATCACGAGAGACTGAAAGTAGTGATTTTTAAATGTTATAACTTAATCACTAATAATTAGAAATATAGAAAAATATCAATTTAAGAGTAAAATTATTAATTCACCCCTCTACATGTGGAAAAAGACTATTATATCCTTAACTTAAGGATTTTGTATCCTAATTCCAAAAATCACCAAAATTTATATATCTCATGTAGATTTTATTCTGAACTTAAATATGAATTCAGAAAAATTTAAAAACTAAACACAACTATTAAAATTCTATAAAAACCGAAACTTATATAGGCCATTTCCTTGATTTTTGTTTCTAACTTGTTTTGATCAACCTCTTGATCTATGACTTATAAAGATGTGATCTTCAAACCAAAACATCACATGGTTTAAAAAGGTGTCCTAAAATAGATCTAAGCTTTAAACTCAAGATCACATGGTTAAAAATCAACCAAAAACATAATTTAGCCAAGAACATCATCATTTGGCCTATTCGAATATCTCCTTACATAAAAATTTCATATCTTTGAAACTAATATCAAATATCTTCAAAGCAACATTATATCATGTACATAAGAAGCTTAGGATCCTCAAATAAAAATATCAAAGTCATTGCAATAAGATTAGACATAAAAGATTTAAACTTTCTCAAAACAGAAACTGTTTTTCCTCTTCAAGATTCGAAGTTTCTAAATCTAAGAAAATCTTTCACCAAAACTTTTAATCATGCAACAAATCCTCAACCAATAATCATATACCTATGTTAACAATACTCCATAATAATTTCGGATCAAGATCAATCCATTAACTTTGTTAAAAACTCCAAATATGACATACTCTCTGGTTATCGTCCAGAATGACCTTTCTGGGTTTTAAACAACTTTTGACTGACCAAATGATCTCAAATGGAACAAATAAGATATCCACGTAAACAAGACTAAAACATAGACTAAAAAATAAACAACTTTCATGAAGGAAAGTTTATGAGAAAATACTTACAAGAGCTTCAAATAAGGGTTGCAAAAAGAGTTCATAAAAACTGCCCTGAGAGTATTTTTTTGTATTCTAACAAAGCAAAGTGTAAATGAGGGATGATTTTTCGTTGGAAGGGGTAGAGGGATCTTTATACAAGTTTTAGAAGATGATAGGTCTGTAATGGAGCTTGAGTAATGATCTTTTCTTCACTAAAATATACAAGATATTATTTTGTTTTTCAAGGTGGAGTCTATAATTGAAAGAGTGGGGTGTCCACTTAGTCATCCACTTCAAGAACATTTTAAGTGCTCTTGAATAAATCTAATAAGGTAGGTGGAGGGTGAAATATTATAGATAAAATCATTGCTAAGGTGGCTAATTTCGTGGGCCTTAATGGGCTTAAACCGAAAGGGCCTAAATTCATGGGTTTTAAGAGGGTTTGGGTTGCTATCAAGCCCAAATCTGATTTCTATTGGCCCAATCAAATATCCAAGGTTAACTAAGTTGGATAATGATGTTCTTAACAAATTTAAAAGATTATAGCATATGAAAATAATTTAATTAAGCGATTAAACACGATGCTAGAAACTGATTCAATAAGGTTTTTGATAAAACCATATAGGATTTTTGGTTTCTAACACGTTTATGGGTTCTTAGTTGGATTCCAACCATATAGGATTTACTACGGTTCCTAAAGATAATAGAAATTCCATCATTGAATTTTTAGCGGCTGTTACATTACGTACGAGGGTTGATGCCATGTCTGCGACTCAGATCACCATTAGTACTCGACTGACACAGATAGAGGAACGTTTAGATGCAGTCGAGGATCTGTGCAAAGAGTTGGGATCTTAGTATTTTCTATATTTTATTTATTTTTTCTTTTATTTTTAGAATGGACAATATTTAATATTTTGTAAATTCACTATTTATTTATGAAATAGTCTTATTTTATATTTCCTGAACTAATCATTGATTTATATTATTCATATTATTTAATCAATATATTTATTATAATTACTAGTTAATATAAATATAATTTTCTTTTTAAAAAAAAAAAGGCTCACCGTTCGAACGGTCAAAAGTTACGTTCGATCGATAATATATACGTTCGAACGCTGAATCGTCACTGTTCGAACGTTTCTATTTTTAGGGACGCAATTTTCGTCCCTAAATATAACGTTCGAACGATTTTATTATGCGTTCGAACGGAAAACTTTTTTTGGGATGAAAATTAAAATTCGTCCCTAAATCTCACTTTTTGGGACGATTTTTATTCCGTCCCAAAATAAAATCATCCCAAAATGTTATTTTTGTTGTAGTGATTGTTGCTGCTGAGTAAATCCTTGGGAGAACAAGTGCAATATTAAAGGGCCAGAATTGCTCAGATGTGGGTAGATAACAGTCGACATCAGCATCCGCATTAACAGTGCTACCACCAACAAATGTTTTGGCATCCAATAAATTCCACACGTACAGAAGGTGTTCCATAAAACTCCTTTGGTGGTGGACTTGGAGTCATAATGTTTCTTAATTCAATGGGTCAAAGTTTAAATATAATAATAGAGTTAAAAAACAATGATATAGAGTAATGCTACTACGCCCATTAATTTTGCCGCTCACTTTGTCCCATTGATGCGAGACCATATTGTGATACTACGTGGCTTATTAAAAAAATAAAAACATAAAAGGGTAGAGAGAATCTAGGATTTTACCCTTCATCTTTTTTGCATTTTCGGGCACTTTATATTGTTTTGAATATATAGTTTTTAAATTTTTTTTAATAAGTCATGTGGCACCACAATATAGTATCACGTTATTGTACAAAGTGAGCAGTATAAATATATAAAGTAAACGTAGGATATGTCTATTTATATTTTTTTTTCCTAAAACTCCACTCTTTGAGGTCAAGTTTGCCTCAGTCCAAGTCAATAGTACTCCAAATTTTAAATTCCAGCTAGCCAGTATGAAAGTGAAGGCACCTCAAGTCAATGAAGTCATTGTGGAAACTGACACCACCAATTCAAATTTATAAATATGAGAAATTAAGGTTATGTTTGGAAACAAAGATGAGAAATCTCATCTCATCTCTATCTCATCTCATCATTACATCTTTTTCAAATCCCATATAAAATATATAAACAATTCATCTTTTTCAAATTCTAATTTAACTTTTTCAAATCCCAAACAATAATAAATTAAAAATAATATTTTTAAACTTTCATCTTAACACTATTTACAAAATTTTTAAAAATTCTCATCTTATCTCATCTTCCAAGCATAACCTAAGTCACTAGTTCGTCTCTGTAATGCGTAAGTAATGGGTCTAATAATTAGTCCAAGTCAATGTGGAAAATACACATCCTAACTTGATTTGGATGGAAAATACCCATTTTTGTAAAGTTTTTCATGCAGTGGTATATGGATTTGTAATGTTTCTTAATTCAATGGGTCCAAAGTCTAAATATATACAATAATAAAGTCTAGGTAGAATATTATCATCGTAAGGCCGAGAGAAAGCAAAACTTAAGTGACATACTTATCTTGACCATGACTTCATGTATGTGTCAGTTTGGGTAGAATTTGAGGACAAGCAAAAGTCAATAAATATTTCTCGAATTCAAATTATTTCCTAAGGTTAATTAATTGGGCTTATGAATTAACTAAAGCAAGCAAAATGATTTCAAATATATTTTGGGTTATTAAAATATATATAATACATGATCCACTTTGGGTACTTTTCCTCTCTCATGAAACCTTCACCACAATTCAATTATACATGACCCATTGTAGCACCTTGAACACAACCCTCACTTAGGCTTTGTTTGGTTACACAGATGAAATAAGATGAAACTTGAAAATTGAATAAAATATTGTTAGAAAATAATTTTTTAATATTATTTTTATTTTGAAATTTGAAAAAGTTGAATTATTTATTGTATTTTATTTAGAAATTTAGAAAAATTATAATGACTAGATGAGATGAGATGAGATGAAATGATTTGTAAAAAAGTTTTGTATGAAATTGCATATTGATCTGATTATTAGTGCAATTTGAAGGAATTAATGGTCATAATTCTCGGATCAATCATTTTCTGGATAGGGTTGGTTAACTCGAAATGCTAGTGCATGAAAGTAACGGAACATCATACAGTGACAATCAGTGTGAAAACTAATTAAAGCCAATCCATGTGAATGTGGAAATTAAAGGCACTACTCTTTCATGCATAGGATTAGATTCCAATCAGTCAATGTCAATGTGGAAATAATTTAGCTCCTTACTTGCGTGAAGTTTCATTCATGGAAGTTATGGAACATTCAAAGTCTTCTCTATACGCGTTCTCCCATTAATGTGCCATTCATATCTCCACTACTGCGTAAGATATGGGTCTAGTTATTAATTAGTCTAAGTCAATATAGCTCCTAACTTTCAATTTCAGCCACTAATCTAACACTCTAACTAGTCCCGTGTTCCATTTTCCTTATATAAATATATATAATATATATAATATATATATATATATATATATATATATATATATATATATATATATATATATATATATATTCAGTTGTGGAAAGCCACGATACTCACAATAGAACAGCCAAAACAAACAGATTTTAGATAGAAATGAATATGGGTGTCTTACAATATTATTTCTCAATGAAGGCTTTGCTTTGGGTTTTAGTGGTTTTTGTTCAAACTCATGAGTACATGGGTTGCTTGGAGGAAGAGAGAATTGGTCTGCTTCACTTGAAGTCATTTCTTATTATATCTATTCCTTCTACCAGAGCTTTTAATTCAGATTATGATATTCTTCCTTCATGGGTCGACCATGAGAAGAGTGATTGTTGTGGTTGGGAGCGGGTCACATGCAACTCCACCACAAGTCATGTGATAGAACTGTCCCTCGACAATTTAATGCAATATCCTAATTACGATCTTCATTTCTATTACAAAATGGAGAAATATTATGAGAAACGTTCATGGTTGTTAAATGTGTCTCTATTACAGCCTTTCAAGGAGTTAAGAAGTCTTGATCTATCCTTTAATGCAATCCATGGTTGCATACCAAATGAAGGTACGTATGTTGTGAGGAATGAGGAGTTTTAATATATAATATTCTGAAATTCACATATTGTGTCTGTTACTTTTAATTTTAATCTTATTTGTAATAATGCCTTTGTATATCTTTCCTGGAAAAGTTTGAATTATTTCAACTAAATATTCTAAAATTACGTAATTAAGTTGTTATTTTTGTTCGAAACACGTACTAACTTTATATATAAAAGGTCTTTAATTATAAATACTTATGTAATTTTACAAACTGAAATTTTTAAGTAGCTAGCTAGCTAACGTTAAAGCAACGTGTTTCACTTTCAATTGGTGGCCAGGAGATATAAATATGTATTCAGGGTATATGCCAATTATACGGCTCCACTCAAAGATTCTAAACCCACTCGGATAAATATAGATTAATATTCACTCAATCTGTAAACTCTATTTATTTCTTAAGATATATTTTGCAGGATTTGAAAAGCTTTCAACCCTAAGGAATCTGGAAATTTTAAACCTTGGTTACAACTTCTTTGATGACAGTAGCATTCTAAAATCTCTGGGTGCTATCACTTCGCTCAAGACTTTAAATCTTACTTGGAATAACGTGGAGGGATACTTTCCAGCACAAGGTACGTAATTAAAGTGATCTCTTCTATCTAATTATATATTTTAAATCAGAGCATTCACTTACATATCTAATAATCTTATAACTTTATCGTCAACTTGGATTATTAATGTAGAATTAGTTACGTTGAGAAATTTGAACACGCTGGATATAAGCTCCAATTTTTACAATGGTACCCTCCCAAATCAAGGCAAGTGTGTGCTTAATTAATTGATAACTTTATTTTGTTTTAAAAAAAGACACTGAAAAAAATTATTTGTTGCATCTTCCAATAAATTTTCTTAATTTGCAGGTTTCGAAAGGCTAGCGGTACTGAGAAACTTGGAGACATTGATCCTCGAGTGGAATAGCTTTGGCTACAGCATCATACCATCTCTAAGTAACCTTACATCCCTTATGACATTAAGTCTTTCAGGGAATAATTTCATATTTGATGAAGGAGTAAATGTTGAAGGTAATATTATATATACTATTATATTATTAATTGTTGGTCCTTGCTTTTAGTCATTTTAATTTTTACCGTTTCTGAATGGATCACTTTCATCCCCAAACTCAAAGGTACTGATGAGTCTCGATCAATGTTATGGGTACTATAGACATTAATTTATCCTGATCTCGTATATAAATTTGTCCCAAATTAATGGTACTTGAGATTTTAGTATATAATTTTGTACTTATGATTTTAGTAGATCATATATAATAAGCTCAAAAAGTAAATTTGAAACTGAATTAATTCATGGTTTTGATGTGTTTGATGTTTAAGAGATCGAAGGTAAGAAATTAAGAAATAATTGGGGTTGTTCTGCGTGTAATTAAACTAAATTTTCTAGATCAAATGAATCACAGTGTATGCTTTTTTAGCCTTTATATTGGATTTCTTAAACGTATGTGTTCTCTAAACTGTTCAAAAAAAAAAAAAAAAATTATAGGACTAGTCCTCATTACTTTGTTTAATTTGTCATTATTTTGTTTAATTCTTAGTCCTTTATTTTAATCATCATGTTTTGGACCGTTTCTAATTAACTTGCGTACATTCCTTATATGGTGATCATGAGTCCGAATCTTGTATTTATAATTAAGTATTCTTACACGTGTATTTATAAGTACTACAAAATGGTGTGAGTGCAAAGCTTCTTTTAATATTTTATTTTTCTTTCTTTCTTACTTTCTTTTTAATTCTGTTGTTGAAGGACATTAATTGATAAAGTTATTTTGTTGTGTCTTCCAATAATTTTCTTGCAAGGTGGTACTTTCGAAAGGCTCGCCGTATTGAGAAATCTGAAGACATTGAATCTTGAAGCAAGTGACTTTGATGATAGCATCATACCATCTCTAAGTGGGCTTACATCTCTTACGACATTGAATCTTGCGCGGAATACAATACAAGGAGGTGAAGGTATTAATCATGATAATTAATTATTAATACCATGTTTGTTTTAAACCGTTTCTAATGGACTTAATAATTATGTGAATCTTGAAGTTCATATGTTCTATTACGTCATATTGTCCAAATACATTCCTGAATATGTGGACAGATATTGAATTATTTGTTAGGTTACGTACTGAAAGTGACATGATAACAAGATGTTGATTAAAAACCTGAATTAGTCTTATTATCAATGTTGGTACTGTTTTCAAGCAATGCTGGTCCACTTATTATGTTTTCTTAATACATGTTATAGTGTTAATTACTTTATGCACAGTTTATATATCTTTTTGTAGAGTTGAGGCAAAAGACTAATTAATTTAGGGGATGTAATTTAATTTAGTTCAGATATTGACTAATCAATTTATAGCATAAAAATGAAATATTAATAATTTCAAAATAATAATTACAGATTAATTAGGATGTTTTCTATATATAAATATATATATATATATATATATTTGTTTTTTAGATTTAAAATATTATTAGTATTCCTATATATATTTATGATTATTAATTACGTCATTGTGTTGTCCAAAAGTTTGAATCTTGCTTATTCAAAATACATTCTAATTGTATTGGTTTTTTCTCATCATTTCATAAATTAATAAATTAACTACAGGTTGGAAAATGTTGTCAAGATTGGAGAATTTGGAGACATTAGATCTTTCTAACAATATTTACCTCAACGACATTAGTTTTCTTCAATCAATTGCTGCAATCAAATCCCTTAAGAATCTGAATCTTGCTAGGAATGGTTTGACGGGATCCTTTGGAACCAAAGGTATGCTGATTTTTAGACTGATCGATGGTAGCCTTGCTATTAAATATTCAATTGATACTTTAGCTTATTATATGTGGACAGATATATGTTGGATTATTCTTTCATGAGCTTTCAATCTACACTTTTCCACACCACACGTCATTAATTTATTTGTTAGGTTACATACTGTAAGTGACATGATCATAACAAGTTGATTAAAAAATACTTAATTTTTTTCAGGAAATAAAAACCACTTATTATGAATGCGGGTGAATATCAGTTATTATGTTTTCAAGTCTACTTAATTTTTTTAGGAAGCAAAAACTTTTTTTTCAAGTCCACTTATTATGTTTTCTTAATCAATTAGTTTGTTTTCATATATTTTTTTATATCCTTAAATTTTTATAAAAAAAAATTAAAACATTCTTAAAAAATAATTTCTTAATCATTGAGTAAAAAAAAAATCATTTCCTAAAAAAATATACCAAAGTGATATTTTCTACTTTGCAAAACTAAATTAATGAATAGCGAACGAGTACTGTCGAATGATAAAAAAAAGGAAAGTGGATAATCACGGATATGGGTTTTACATATTTGGAATCTTGTGCTTTGGCGGATGTGTGTGGATGAATTCAACACGCAATTAGAATGGGTTGGTTTAATGGGTCCGTCCAATAAAATCCTTTTTTTTTTAATATATATTTTTATTCTAATCCATTACAGTTGCTTATGATTCACTACAATCCGTCTGTCTAGAGAGATGATATTATTTTATTACTATTATTTCAATAATTCTCGAGGGCTTCTTGCCTATTTCTATGCATACGTATAAAACACCGCAATAGACCATACTTTAAACTATAGATTACGAAGAGGGTTTGGTATGTAATATCCTATACACTTGTATTTACATGAGTCTAAAGCCGCATAACAACTTCATCCAATTCATGTTTTTTCTTTCTTTAATTAGCTAAAGCAGTAGTAGTGCTTCAAATACCCTTAGAGAAGCCACCAAAAGTAATGTGTGCTCTGGAGATGGGATTGTAATATATCTACACTTTTTCTTAATATTCATTCTAATTGCATTGGTTTTTTTTTTTTTTCGTTTCATAAAAAAATAAATCAATAAATTATTAACTACAGGTTGGAAAATGTTGTCAAGATTGGAGAACCTAGAGATATTAGATCTTAGTGTCAATTCCCTCAACGACACTAGTTTTCTTCAATCCATTGCTGCAGTCAAATCTCTTAAGACTCTCAATCTTCTTGGAAATAATTTGACGGGATCCTTTCCAACCAAAGGTATTTTGATTTTTTAGGACGTCATTTGTTAGGTTACATGTATATAATATGTGACATATATAGCATGGATGTTAATTAAAAAAAAACATAATTTTTTTTGGAAACAAACATTACCAAAATTAATCTTTCTCTTTGGCATTTGAACAATAATTTTAATGCATAGATTCGTAAGCTTTGAGATAAAATTAAGTGAATTACATTTTTATGTGCCGCTTTAAATCAAATGTCAAGATTATTTAGATTTGGACAAGATTTTAAACTTGAAATTTCCTATTACCTTAGAAAAAAAAAATTTGAAATCATAAGATTGATTTGATAATCTAAATCTAAATCTAAATCATTCATGACGTTAAGGCAATGATGATACTCATTAGTGACAGTAGGGGGTCGTACAATGGCATCGTACAATGGCAGGATGAAATATGTTATAACAACAAGTTCTATTATGATATAATTAAAATGAGATCTTTTTTTAATTTACTATTATGCAGTGCTAGCAAATTTAAGCAACTTGGAGGTTCTTATCTTGGGAGATAATCATTTTGGTGGAGGACTAGCAATCCAAGGTAAGAAAGAGTTATCTAATCTGATGACATGAAGAATTAGTATTCTACGGATCTTTTGCATCCACTACACATGAAGAACACAATGTAACTATGATCTTAATTCGAAATTCCATTGTCAAGTATCCATTGTTTAAACAAGAATATACACATAAAAAGATGAAATTATCAACTTTCATTTAATTGGAGATGCTTAGGGTTAATATTAAGAATACTTTTGCCTCTTCAAACCTATATATTTGTTATAAAATCAATTGTGATTGTTTTTTACAAATGTATAATTGACACTGAAAATGCAATTATGTTTAGATTAGTTACACTTATAAGTCAAAGTTCAAGAATAAGTATAAAAAAAGTGCATGGTAATTAATTGGTATGAGAAAAACATAAGCAATCTATCTTTATAGTTAGCTGGTAAACTTGATACCATCTCTTATAGAACTGGCCAATTTAAGCAAGTTCGAGCATCCATATTGGATTCTCTATAAAATTCCTTATAATTTAACTAAAAAGTACATTCCCTAAAATTTTTTTCTAAATTTTACTCATCTTTCAAAAACCTTCTACATCTCATTCCACATCCTATCTCTATTCTATTAAAATAATATTTCTCTATTATTTTTTTATTATTTTTTTTCTCTCACTTCCATTTACAAATTTAACTACTCAATATTTTTTCTTATGTTTAGAACTATTACTTTAATGAATATTTTAAATAGAATTTAAATTATTTTTAATATTTTAAAATTTTTTTTTTATATTTTCGGAGTTATTTAAATTATTTTTAAAACTATTATTTAAAATTATAATAAATATGAGTATAAGAGAAAGTGTAGATGATTGGAATAAGAATTAATTTAATTTAAATGAATAAAATATTGATAAAAGTGATTTGGGGAATGAATAGTGGTTCCCCATATATGGGGAACCACTATTCATTCCCTAAACATTTCCCCTATAATGGGGAATCCAATGGGGAGGGACTTTTAGAGAAAACTCTATAATTATCCCTAAATTATAGGGATATATGGGATATGGAGACGCTAATGAGGATGCTCTTAGAGCAATAATTTGGATATCAGTGCAAATTTGTTCTTGGGAATCATTTCTCAATCTGTTGGGAAACTAGTTTTGCACAAGCATTTACACTTTGTTAGCATTACCCTAATGATTTATAATTACTTATGAATTGGCCATTTTTTTATATATTGAACATGCATAAAGGTGATTGGTCTGACCGATTGTTAGAGTAGAGCATAATCAATTTTGATGTTATTTATTTTGACAGAATTTTGTGCATTGAAGAAGCTTGAAGTGTTAGATCTATCTTACAATTACTTTGAGGGGATCCTACCTTCATGCATAAACAATATGAAATCTCTTGTGGTGTTAGATATTTCCTCTAACCAATTCAATGGAAATGCTTCATCATCATATGTAGAAGCCAGCAGAACAAGTCTCGAGTACATTGATTTTAGTTACAACCAGTTCGTGGGCGTATTCTCATTCACCTTGTTCGCCAATTACTCTAAGCTTGAGGTTCTTCGATTCAACAGCCAAAGCAATAAAGTTGAAATAGAAACTGAAGGTTCCATGGGTTGGTCCCCTTTGTTTCAGCTGAAGATCATTGAATTGTCTAACTGTAATTTGAACAGGCTCACCGGTAATATTCCGAAATTTCTTCTTGCCCAGCATGAACTGGATAGAGTTACTCTTTCTCACAATAAGTTGAAAGGAAGCTTTCCGAATTGGATGGTTGAAAACAATACAAGATTACGCATGCTAAATCTTCGGAATAACTCTTTTGTTGGCCAGTTATATTTACCAACATTGATCCACACGCATATGACCTGGATGGATGTCTCGGCCAATCACTTGGATGGAAAACTTCCAAAAAACATTGGCAAGATTTTTCCAAATTTATTATATCTAAATCTTTCCAATAATAATCTTGAAGGTAATCTTCCTTCCTCAATTAGTGGCATGCTCTATTTGGAGGTATTAGATTTTTCATCCAATAATTTCTCAGGCAGGGTCCCAAGAGGATTAAATATAGGTTGCTTGTCATTGAGGATTTTGAACCTTGCTCATAATAGCTTCAATGGTGCAGTTTTCGTTGGGACAAACCAGGAAATTCTGCAGATGAATGATAATCAATTCACAAGTATCACACTGGTAACTAATTCAACTATTTCCTTGTCATATTTAGATGTCAGCAACAACAGAATTTCAGATACTATCCCCCGATGGCTTGGGAACACGTCAGACTTGAGAACTCTTGTTATGGCTAACAATGGTTTTTATGGTCGGATCCCATGTGAACTAAATATGACAGGTACTTTAGACCTTTCTCATAACTTATTTATGGGATCGTTACCTTCTTGCTTGAATCTACCAAAGCTTGAACACCTATATTTGCAAGGGAACAAATTCACAGGATCAATACCGAAAGTTCTTTTCAATTTCTCATCTCTTCTGACATTGGATATTGGAGATAACAACTTCACAGGCAGCATCTCTGTTGAAATCAAACAACTTCAACGCTTAAAAGTACTTTTGTTGAGTGGAAATCGTTTCACTGGTATAATTCCGAATCAGTTGTGTTTGTTAAGAATGATAAGCCTAATGGATCTTTCCAAGAATGCTTTTTCTGGGACCATACCACAATGCCTCCATGACATATATTTTGGGAAGACAGTGGCACCTAGTGTTGACTATTTTAGTGGAAAAGCTGATTCATCCAGTCTGTTTATTGAATTATCTTACACGTATAAAGGTTTCTCAAATACATATGGTAACTTTTACCAATATCTTAAAGATGTTGATGTAGAAGTAGAGATCGAGTTTGTAACCAAATATAGGCATAATTCTTATAAGGGTTCTATCCTTGGTTACATGTCTGGATTGGATTTGTCATGCAACAAACTAATAGGCGGCATCCCACCAGAATTAGGACAAATATCTCCATTGCATGCACTGAACTTATCTTATAATCAGTTGACTGGTACAATTCCTGAATCATTTTCAAAGTTAACTCCCTTGGAAAGTTTAGATCTCTCTCATAATAATTTGAGTGGAGAAATTCCTTCAGCACTGATTGATCTAACCTTTCTTGAGGTCTTCAACGTGGCTCACAACAACTTATCAGGTAAAGTTCCAGATATGAAAGCACAATTTGGAACATTTGAGAAAAGCAGCTATGAAGGAAACCTATTTCTCTGTGGACCACCACTAGATAAAAGTTGCACCAAGGTAAACAAATCAGATCCAAGACCAACCCAATCTTCAAATGCAAGTGAAAGAAAATGGTATGAAGTAGATCCTTTGGTCTTCCATACAAGTTTCTCGGTATCTTACATCATTTTCTTCTTTAGTACTGTTATGAGTCTTCATTATATTAATCCTTATTGGCTACAAAGATGTTACATCTTCGTGGAAGATCTTATATACTCTTGTTATTATTTTATTTTTGATACCTCAAAAAGGTTGTCAAATTGTCTATGCAATTAAGATACATTGATTTTCTTTTAAAATCGTTAATGATAGCAATAATGGTAAGTTGTCTATGAATTTGATTTTGGAATAGTTAGTCATTGAGCTGAACTATGAGAGAGGTGTACTTTGCTTAAAATTTTATTCTATTTTATTATGGATATTGTTTTCCATGATTGGGAATGGTTTCTTCTTGCTACTGTATTCGATTGGATTAAATAAATTAAGTATAGATTAAAAAACAAAGAAGTTATGTCCGAGTAGACGAGTCATGATATCCAACAACAACATAGTCTTCGGATGAAAGTAACAAAAAATGGTATAAAATAAGTTGAGGATTTTCCTCTTGGTATCTAACATCATTTTCTTTTTAGGTGTTAATAGTCTACTTTATATTAGTCTTTATTGGCAATAAAAGTGCTCCAATTTAATTGAGGATCTGATATACTCGTGTTATTATTATATTCTTCATTCTCTAAAAAAGTCGTCAAATTAACCATCTATGTCATTAGATATATTGACTTTCCATTGAAATCTTGATGATACTGATAAAGGCTTCTTGTGTTTGAAATTGATTATGAATAATAATTAATTAGTTATTCTGATCAAATATGAAACTAGGTGTTTAGTTACATGACTTTTCTTTACAGCTAATCAATATGAAACTAGGTGATCAAATATTGATGATGATGGATGGAGTTTTTTGTAACTCAAAATACTTTTTTTTATAGCTAATCATTTGAACCAACCGGATTAGTTCAGTACTGGCTGACCTAACTAAGCCAAAATTTATAATATGCCAACTAGTTGATCACCGTGAACCCAACCCCGACCAAATCTCTTGGTTGAGATTCTTTCTCTTTCTCGTTTTCTTCTTCTCTATGGAGGCTCCTCCTCCTCCACCTCAAACTTGTAGTAGCTAGTCTCTTATTTTCTATTCTTTTTCCTTTTCACTTGGCGTTCGAATCATGAAATGATAAGCACAAAATCTTTTTTCAAAATCATGTTTTATATAAACTAATTATAAAAGTTGTGTCCTCGTTTTATAAAGATATTTCAATTTAAAGTATAATTGTGAAAAGAGTTGTATATCTATGAAGAGCTAGCTGTAATTGACAAAATACTTCTCTGTATTTTTTTTATAGAAAATCAACAAACTTCATTTAAGATAATAATTATAGACATATATCAAACCAAATGACTTGAGAAAGAAAATCTAAAATACAATCCCACCATATCTCAATATTATCAACCCTCCAATAATTCCCGTATAACTTATTTTTGCAGGAATACTTCTCTATTTGTTGTAAAGTTGTAGGTACGGATAAAGTAACAAAAATAGACTCCTCACATATTTTTTTTTTATTATTACACTGTTCATTAAACAGTTAAATGCATGAACTGTAATAAAAATATGAGGGGTATATGACTTTCTTTTTCTTTTATTTTTTTCCCCGTTTACTTTTAATTATTTCTCTTAATTTTCCTATTATTTGAGGTGATATTTTTTATTGCAACATGTTCAAAAGATTTATCGCAAAATAAAAAATATAAAAAAAAATATTTTTAAATAATTGTGTTGGCCAGCCTTTGATGACTAGAGTGTACATCATGAAAATATCCCAACATCACCGATATCATGGCCATTCAATGGTCCACACTCACCAATATGGGTGCTACCCGCCCCTTACTGGGTAGGGCCACCCCTCCCCGCACCCCCCACCCCTACATGGGTAGAGTGGGGTTGCCCACCCCGCCATGCAAGGGCGGGGCCCCCGCTGCCCACCCCTACTTACCGAGACATGAACTAGATTATGCGCATACAAGGATCCACACTCACCTAGGTGTGAACTAGATGAGGTTAAGTATCTAAGCTGCATGTCACTTTCTCAGCGCATCAATACCAAGTGCCTACATATTTTTTATACGTTTGAATAGTGAAAGTATTTGAGAGTAATAGAGAATGTTTGTGAATAGTAATAAAAAAATAATAATAGAATATTGAATAGTAGTGAAAAGTAATGAATAATAATAAAAAGTAAGTTAAAGTAATAATAAAATAAAGAATAGTAGTGAGGTATTCTGAGAATACCTAAGATACTCTCAGTACCCAAACTTTGACACAATGGCCATGTAATATAGTGCCTAAGGGCCGGTTTGGATAGAGAGTTCAGATGAGATGAAATGAGATATTTTTTTGAAAGTTGAATAAAATATTATTAGAATATAATTTTTTAGTATTAATTTTATTTTGAGATTGAAAAAGTTGAATTGTTTATTATATTTTTGTATGAAAATTTAGAAAAATTGTATTAATGAGATGAGATAGTAAAGTTTGTGTGTCCGAACTAACCCTAAACTTTTAGTTAGCAAGTATTATGAGGAACCGAAAAGGCAATCATGAAACCCAAAGTGCAAATAACACTTACATATCAATGCATATGCAATGATAAATCACACCATTCTTTTGATAAGTAGGAAAAATGACACCATAGGAAGGCAGTATTTCACATTCATCTTAATGGCATTAATATAGATGCGGACATATAAATCTCGAGTAACGCATTAGCTGACAAAAGGATTCCACAATAAGATTTCAAAATTACAGCTAAATACCAAATGGACTTGTTTGGATAAAAAATAAATAATGGTTGAGAATATTTGAGAAAAGTCTTAAGATGTATTTTTTATTGGGTTTTGTGAAAGTAGATAGGAAATTTTGGACAAAAAGTTTTTTTAAATATGTTTTTGTATAATGTTTGTGAAAGCAAATAAGTAGATTTGTAAAGTTGTTGGAATATAATATTTTTAGGGTTTTCTTTTATGGGTTTGATTAGAGTTGTTTTGGTTTTTACATTTTTCACAAAAATCTGGGAAATGATTGGATGAAATTTTTTTCGCAGAAAATAGAAAAATATTTTAATATTTTCTTTTATAAGTAAAAGAAATTTTATTAATACAAAAGTAGGATAGCCAAAATACACGGGAAGCAAAAAAAAAAAAAAAAATCTATTAGGATTTAAAGATGTTTGCATTGAAGTTGAATACTTTTTAAAAAATACTTGTACACAAACATATGCAGTAACTCTATTACTTCATTTGTAAATGGCACTGCCCTGGAACCGAGAGAAGATAATTCCATTAGGAAGTACAGATCATTATCCTGATCATCTTTATTCACAATAAAGTTGCTCATACAGAATTCATGGCCATGACTACTAATATGGTTCCGACATGTTATTGTAAGTCGTTACTCCAAATATGGTTCCAGAACAAATAATCTTGATCAAAAATAGTTATTTCAACGTTAAAATCAAGATTTGATAATGGTTGTGCGATACTTTGTTTTTCATAATTTTGGTCTCTGATATTAGCTTTTGATATTAAGTACTTGCGAATGGGAATTTGGGGATGGGCATACTCTGGCTGGCTTCAAAATGTGAGAAAGTCAAAGATTCCAAGTTATTTTTTTTTCTTAGTTCATTTCAAGTTAGCTTTTTCTTAGTCAAAGATTTCAAGGCTTCTTCAGAACTCCCTTTCTTTCATGCCAAGAATAGGACGCAGTATACGTTATTGACATTATTTAGTATACCCTTATCCTTTACTGTAGAAGTAAGCAGATAAGCCACCTGAGGATCTTAGAGGAGGCTTCCTTATCGTGACTGAGGCAAAGGTGACTCTGATTTGGGGACACAGCTCCATGTTTTACTGGCAATTATCTTTGGGGAACGTAGAGGTAGGCGGTGGGGGGCATTTCCAGAAATACACGTTCTGTAGTTTTGATAAAAGGGAAGTTTACAAAAGAAATTTGTATTGAGTGAAGAAAAGTGCTAATTGTAGCTGCGTTTATACTCCAAAAGGGCTACTCAAGTTTACACTTATAACTTCAATAGAGTTATTTATAAAGCTCAGTTCCACCTAGCAATGAACCAATGTGAGATTTGACACTTTAGTAATCAGCTCTATCATTGAAGGGCTTTAGAGCTTGTCTACCAGTTTCATGGCTAAGGGAGCAAAGGAGGTTTGACAAACAGAGCAAAAATAGGGCAGAAACAGAGAAAATCTCCATTGCCTATGCTATGAACAGAACATAGAGAAATTATTTTTGGGCAGTGTGGATTAACTTATTAAATGCATCTCCATTTTCTGTTTTCTTTTTTGTGTGATGGGGGGCTGGTTTTACATTTCAATTGATTTCAAATGAAATAGGGACAAGAATGGTAATTATTGGTCGCTTTCGATGGTACAACATCAGGAACACGTTGAATTTGCAGCAAATTCTTTTTTTTTTTTTAAATAAAGCTTTCTCATTACTTAAACCAGATGCTGGATACAAAGAGGAACATCCTCCATAAAAATACATTCTTCCATACAAGAAATAGCAACTTTTGCCAACTGATGGGCAGTAACATTAGAATCCCTGCTAACATGAGCTATAGACCAGCTGAGGTACTTTGAGAGCATAATCTTGATGTCTTTAATGACCAACCCGAAAGTACTCCAGCTTTCCTCTCTGTGTTGCATTGCCTTGACCACTGTTAAGGCATCACCTTCCAAGATCAAGTACTGTAATCCCAGCTCGACACAAAAAGAAGTAGCTCTACAAGCTGCTACAGCTTCACCAAGTAGAGGATCCGGATTCAAGGCCATTGAGGAGCATGAAGAGGCCATGACATTTCCCTCTAAGTTCCTCACAATCACACCAATTCCCATTTTTGAGTTACCTTTATCAAAAGCTGCATCCTAGTTTGCCTTGAATACATTTGGTGGGGGAGGAGACCAATGAGCATTAGGTAGCTTTTGGAGCTTGGTTTGCTTTATGCCCACTTCTGTTCTAAGTTGATTAGCTGCCAATTCTGAGTGGATCAGACCTGAGACTTGAGAGGGGGAATGAAATTTTTGTTCAAAGACCCAGGTGTTCCTCCTATGCCAAATGGCTTTAGCAGTGACTGCAAATTCAGTGATTTCTTGAGGAGATAGCCGGGCCATCATAGCTATCATAATATCTTTGAAGGAGCCTTCAGTGATGCTTAGCTTTTGTATTCTTCTTGAGCTCGTGGACCAAATATCCTGGGCTGCTCTACAAGACCAGAGGGTATGGGTAACCGATTCAGGTTCCAGAGTGCAGATTGGACAAAGAGGCTTCTCACTCACTTTCCTTTTATGCAGATTCAGTCTGGTGGCAAGGGATTCTTTCACTACTCTCCACAGAAATGACTTGGTAGCTTGAGATACTTGAATACCCCACATTTTGTTCCAGAAATTCGAGTTGGATCTCTCTGTTGATGATTGTCCCATATTAATTTCTTTTAGAGAAGCTTGGAGATGATATGCACTCCTTACAGAGAATTTCCCATTGCTAGCACATCTCCAGGTCAGTGTCTCCTGGCTTCTACATGGGCTTATAGGGATCTGCTTTATCAAGTTTGCCTCAGCTGCTGTGAAGATTGCATGGAGAAGAGATAGATCCCATTGCAATGTCTTAGGATTTATGAGTTCAGAAACTTGGGCTTCAGCATCTAGGATAGAAACCTGGGACTGCACTTTGAAAGTTGATGGACATGGGAGCCACTGATCTTTCCATATTTTAATCTTACTACCATCCCCTACTTTCCACAATAAACCTGCCTTAAGAACAAGCCTTGCTTGGAGGAAGCTTTTCCATACAAAGGAATCAGTAGGCCTTGATTTGACAGAGAGGAATTCGCCCTGGGGGAAGTATTTAGCTCTAAGCACCTGAGCAGCAATGGATAGAGGGTTTTGAATGATCCTCCACCCTTGTTTAGCCAGGAGGGCTAGGTTGAATGATTCAAAATCCCTAAAACCCAAACCTCCTTCCTGTTTTGGTTTCCCTAGAGCTTGCCAATTCAGCCAATGGATCTTGGATCTGTTGTTACTCTGACCCCACCAGAAAGTCTGCAGCAATTGGTTGAGTTTTTTAAGAATGGTTTTTGGTAGTTTAAAGATCCCCATGTTATAGGTAGGTATTGATTGCAGCACTGACTTAAGCAGAACCTCCTTCCCTGCCTGAGACAGAAAGTTGGTTTTCTAGTTGGCCATCTTGGCTTTTACCCTATCCAATATTGAGCTGAAAGCCTTGGTTTTGTTTCTGCCTACATATGAGGGTAGGCCCAAGTACTTGTCAAAAGCTCCTGAAGCTTTAATTCCCAATTGTTGTAGTATAGCTTTCTGAACATAAGGCTTGGTGTTGCTGCTGAAGAAAATTGAGGTTTTCTCTAAGTTCAATCTCTGGCCTGAGACTAATTCATATGTGCTTAAGACTTGCTGCAATTTGCCCCACTCCTCTGGATTGGATCTACAAAAAACCAAGCTGTCATCTGCAAAGAATAAATGGTTGATATGCATGGAGCCTCGGGCAGCTGGAATTCCTGAAATCAGACCTTGCATTTCAGCTTGGTTCAAGCTATAGCTGAGGAATTCTGAGCAGATGATGAATAGGTAGGGAGATAAGGGATCTCCCTGCCTAATACCTCGAGTTAGGGTAAAAAATTCTTGAGGGACCCCATTGACTAGAATAGAATATGTGACAGTGGTAACACACTGCATCACAAGCTTGACCCATTCTCTTTTGAATCCCATCCTCAACATCACTTTGCTTAGAAAGCCCCACTCTACCCGGTCATATGCTTTGCTCATATCAAGCTTGAGAGCCATGAATCCCTTTTTCTTCCCTTTCAGCCTTGTTTGCATTGAATGTAGTAGCTCATAGGCAACTATCACATTGTCTGAGATCAATCTTCCTGGAACAAATGCGCTTTGAGTGGGAGAGATGAGCTGAGGCAGGATGATCTTAAGCCTATTTGCTATAACTTTGGATATTATCTTATAGAAAACGTTGCATAAGCTGATTGGCCTGTAATCTGAAGCAGCTAAGGGAGCTTTCTTTTTTGGGATCAGAGAAATGAAGGTTTGGTTGATTTCTTTTAAGCCCTTTCTGGTATTAAGGACTTCCAAAGCTGCTGCTGTTACCTCACTACCTATGGTGGTCCAATGCTGCTGGTAAAAGGCTGCTGGGAATCCATCTGGGCCAGGTGAACCTAGAGGATTCATTTCTTTAATGGCAAATTCCACTTCCTGTTCAGAGTAAGGACCTGCAAGGGTGTAGTTCATTTCAGAACTGACTACAGCAGGGAAGGAATTAAGGGCTTCCTTGATATTATTTGGGCTAGATGTAGCAAACAGCTTGCTGTAAGGATCTTGAAACTCCTTTACTATTTCCTGCTTGCATGAGCTCAAATTACCATCTGCCTTTCTGATCTGTTTAATAGTATTCACCAGCTTCCTTTGAGAAGCACATTTGTGGAAGAAATTAGTATTTCTGTCCCCCTCCTTAAGCCATCTTTGTTTAACTCTTTGTCTCCACTTCATCTCTTCCTCTTCCAGATAACCATCCATCTCTCTTTGAAATATTTTTATCTGATTACCAAACTGGCCCGTATGAGCTTCCTGCAGCCTCCTAATCTGTTCTCTCTTTTGGGAAAGAATTCTTCTTTGGTTTCTAGCTACCTCCTTATTCCAGGCCTCGAGCTTGTCTCTACATCTTTTCAGACCTTCTCTGGTAGACTCAAACTTTGAGATTTGTATATGTTTCTGCACCCAGACAGCTTTAATGATCTCAGTACATTCCTCTCTTCTACCCCATGCTGCCTCATACCTAAAGATCCTGTGCTTTGGAGCTTCTGGCTGGATAGAAATAGAACAATTAATAAATAAAGGGTTATGATCTGAGCATTGTCCTGCCAGCACCTCAACTTGATTGAGTTTAAAGTGATCAAGCCACCCTTCATTGAATAAGGCTCTATCCAGTCGGCATTTAGTGAAGTTTGAACCCTTTCTTCCATTGCACCATGTGAATTTTGGACCTTTAAAGCCAATATCCATTAGGCCACATTCTAGCAAAACCAGTCTGAACTCTTCCATTTGCTTATAGGATCGAGTACTTGAGCCATAATGTTCATCCTGGAGCATAACCTCATTAAAGTCACCCATACATATCCATGGATTATTTATTTTTGAGTGGATCAACCTAAGAAGGTCCCAACTCTCCTTTCTCTTTGCAGTCACGAATTGTCCATAAAAACCAGTAATAATCAACTTTTTGCTAGGGAATTCAACAGCCACTGAGATAGAAATGTGATGGTTGGAATAGGAGTCCAATTCAGCTTCAACTTCTTTTCTCTAAAAGATAACTAAACCTCCACTTCTGCCCACACTGTCTATAGAGAAACTATGATCAAACTGCAGCTTGTTACGAATTAGTCAATCTTGTTCCTTCTACATTTGGTTTCACTAAGAAAAATTACATCCGAGCTCTTTTCCTTCACCATTGAGTGAAGCTCACGAACTGTCTGAGGGTTCCCAAGCCCTCAGCAGTTCCATGCTAAGTGTTTCATAGTGACTGGCAGGGCTGGAGTCCAGCCACTGCCATCTGAGCTTGTTTAGCTCTCTTTCTGGTCATGATGAAGCCTTGTGTTTCTGTTGCAGGCCTTTTCCTTGGTTTTGGATCACTCGGCTCACACATAAGCTCATCAGATGGGCTTCTGTTATCCATAGGCCCCAACCCTCTAGCCCTTCTTTTCCATGTTGGTTTATAAACCTTACCAGTATTAAAGGATTTAATAGGAGAATTCTGAGAAGGTAAACTTACCTGGGTCATGTCTCGAGTTGGGCTTAAAGAGCCTTGTTCTATCTGAAGCACGTTAAAGGCATGGTTTGACAGGGACCCTTTAGAAAACAACGCTTCCTTAGAAGCCGCTTCAGCAAGAAGGTTGTTATCAGTACTTTCTGAGCCTACTGAATTCAGAGGGTCTAGTTGACCTTTAGTGCTGTTGCTGCTGACTTTCCCGTGAACAGGACCTCTTAGTTGGTAGTTATCAGAACTCCCGAGATCAGCATGTTCGAAATCTGCATTAGGTATGCCAGAGCCTTTCTGTCCCCTCCTATCTTCCTCGAACCTGTTATCCTCATTTGTGTTTTGGGCGCCAACTTCCCGAATTCTCAAACTCACCTCCCTTCTTGCTGAAATTTGGGAAGCTCCTCGACTGTGTGTTGGCCCTCAGCCAGGTGCCATACTGAGGCATCGTGTCTTCGTTCTTTGAGCTTCCTGCATGGAAAGCCTGACAAGCCGAGCCTGCATGCTTGATAACTCCACAATGAAAACAGAACATAGGGAGCCTCTCATATTTGAATGGTATCCAGTAACGTTTACCTCCCATGTTAATAAATCTCCTCCTGGTGAGAGGCTTACTAATATCCACCAAGACCCTGACTCTGAGCAGATTACCCCATGCCATACCGTTTACATCAGCATCAACTGATAAAACTTTCCCCGCTGCTGCTCCCGTCCTCTCTCCCGTGCCTTTATTCATTCCAGCAAATGGTAAGTCATGTAGCTGGATTCAGAAAGGTTCCTCCTTAAAATTAATTTCTTTAGGAGCTAAACAGCCTGCACAGTCGAACAAGCATACCAAGGCCCTGTCAAAGGACCAAGGTCTTCCCGAGAGGATACGTTCCTTCACCATTGGATTCTGAAGTTCAATCAGAAACCTGTTGAAGCCAAGATTCTTGAAGGAAGATTGACCCTCCACTTTCCAGACCTTACTCATTGTCGATCGAAATGCACCTCTATTCACTTCTTTCTCACCTATAATAAAAATGGCCAAATAATTCTTACTTTTCTCTATAGATATTAGGATTTCCTCCTCTGGTATGACGACTTCTTGTTTCTCTTCCTCTATGAGACTTAACCCCTGATAGAGGTTTGATAACTCTTCTGCCATACTTTCACAGAGATGCTAACTAAGTGTAACTCCCAGTCAGACCTCTCTTCGAACCATGTCCAAGAGGAGAACCTCTACGTTCAAAGAACTAGAGAGAGAAGCTCCACCTTTCCCGGAAAGAGGAGAGCCACCAGTTAAAAGACTAATTAAACCATCCACAGCAAATTCTTGAACTCACTCTAGTAAACCCAAAATGTTGGGGATTTTTGCTAGTAAATTGTTTGATATTCTTTAAAGAGTATTTCACTTGTTAGAGGTTCGTTTACAGAAATTGTTCATTTGAAACCATTTGATGTCCCTGTTTTCTTCTCGTAAGAGCATTACAAAATCATGACATCTCTAAACTTGTGCGTAAATATTCATCTCCATGTACAACTCAACTTACGGTACGAAACCAGGGGTGCACACCATGCTTATATTCATTGGGTCTCATAAATGCTGTTTCAGCCACAAGTGTGCCCTTTGGCCCTCAAAATGCGTCCAAGTAGACTTGCCCACAACCTATTTCATCTCCAATTCACCTTTCAGCCATGTATGTTAATCATGTAGAATATCTGGGACCATGTTTGCCATATAACTCTGGTGCAATTTCCAGAGTGTGGTATATCAAGCCGTGTTGGGACTTCAGAGTTTTAAGTTGCCCTTCATAAAAACCAGAAGCACTATTCTTTGGCAATCAAGTTATGCAGCTTCACGAAATCATCCAATGTAAGCTCCTCTGGTCTGGACTGCAAAAGCCATGGAAGATTAATTTACAGAAAAAAATGACCATAGTACTAAGATATCAACTCCTCTAATTCCCAATACTTACGGTAGCTGGAAGACCAAATCTTCCCAAAGATTGTTCAATTTCGAGGGATGTGCATATGTGCTGGAGTGATCTCCGTAACATCTTACGTTTCCCGTTGAAGGCAGAATTTACCTATATTCCCACAAAAAAGGATATAAATACTACATTTTCTTCAAATTCCTATCCCGTTATGATGATGATGTGACATCATTTATCAACCTTTGAATTTGTTATTTTAAAAATATAAGAGCTGATCTAATTGTTGATGGATAATCCTACATTAGCACATTGCAATAAAAATACGATGACTGTGTAATATATAACATAATTCTAAGTTTTGGTCTTCTAGTAATAAAAAATAATAAGAGTAACAGCAATAACAAAAGACATAAAAAAAAAAGGCGCGTCCATAGCTAGAACTAAAACTAGTTAAGTTTTTCGGAACAATAAATATATGAAAATTTTAGAAGGATAATATATAAATTGACAGTACCATTGAGAAGAAGCTCTTTATGGAAGAAACTTGGGGATACTCCGCAGCTTGCTTCAACTTAAATGTAACAACAGCAGCATCAACCTAAAGAACATAAGAAGGATCAGGCTAATCTGCATTATTTGACAAAGTGATGCATTTTTTGTTCTTTGTTTCCCCGAATGCACATAAATTACAAATAAGATGAGGAGAAGAATTGGTGCTTGGTGATAATCGATTATCACCAAGCAACCTACTCTTTTCTGACCCGCATGTATTCCAAATAACACCTAAGATCTTTTAGTAATTACTGCCACGGAGAGGGATGGAACTGCGAACAACCAGGGGTCAGATGTTCCGTGCCTGAAGGTCAGGTTGATGTGTGTCCCAGCAGGCTTGAATTTAGTGATTCGCAGTGCCAAAAACCAAGGATAAGTCAAGTTCTGCCATTTACAGAGATGAGTAGAAGCATATCAAATTGTTCCTAAAAAAAGGAGGTATGTTACAAATAGATGTCAGCTCCATGGAGAAGCGAAAGTCTTCACACACCAACCATTTGAGATGATGGGTTTTCAGCAGTACTCTAATAAAGGCTTTTCATTCCATCTGTCCACAAACTGATGGATTTGTTTGAAAGCAGGAGCTCCAGAGAGAGCATACAAATTAGGGGTACTGCATAGGTACTTTATAAAACCTCAAAAATGGTAGGCAAAAAAGATTCTATCCTCCAAAAATGTAAAAGGCAACGATGATTAAAGAGAAAATGGATAAGTTTTGGGTACAGCTTTCACCAAATAATGTTGTGCTCACTGCCAAAAAATACTTATAAAAAGCTATATTGTCACCAATTTATTGTTGCTGCTAGGTCTTCCCCACAATGAATGAAATAACTACAGCTAAATTTTCTTCCCTCTATTAATAATTATGTTTCAAAATTTTCTCTTGAAATATCCTGCTATGTACATCTCCTTTATCTCATCATATTATGCACGCTATCTATAGATCTGTTAAAATCTGCATAATCCATTTTATGTTCATGATAGGACGTGGAGATACCAAGCCAAGATTGACAAGGAGTTGGTCAAAGTTTATTCCAAGAAAAAAAATACATTGCCGCCGTTGGAAGTATTTATCTGCATATATGGGATATAAAATCACTCACATTAGGCTGAGGGAAAAAATATGTCCTTGGCACCTTAAGCTTGTATTCAGGATCTGAGAAACATACAGAAAGCCTATGTCAAGTATATTTAAAATTGAGCAAAATATTTTGCTCTATAAAAAAAAAAAAAAAATTGTGCCAAATATTCTGAGTGAGTGGTAGGGACAGAATTCTACAGCACCAAACTTTGAAGGTGCTTTTACAGATTGTATTTTGATTGCTTCACTTGGGTAAGTTATTGTTGCCAAGAAGAAAGACAAGTAGAAAAAACAGTTACAACCTTCGAAACACCTCCCATTTCTTTCAAGCCATAAGCACCAAAACAAACATAAGGGAATCATCCTCCACACTGCTGCACTGCCTCTACATCCCACTGAACCTTGCCAGCAAGCCAAAAAATCCACCACATGCATAGGCATCACCCAAGCAATGCCTACCCTTGCTAAAATCTCATTCCACAAAATTGTTGCCACCTCACAGTGAAGAAAAAGATGGTTAACAGATTCACCATCCTTCTTACACATAAAACACCAATCAACCACAAATAAACCTCTCTTCCTCAAATTATCTGTGGTTAATATTTTCCCAAGAGACACCAGCCAACAGAAAAAGCTACCTTACTAGGCACCTTTGCCCTCCAAATACATTTCCAGGGATAGTCTTTAACTCCCTGACTAATTAATGCCTTATAAAAAGATTTTAGAGTAAATCTGGACTTATTTGTTTGCAACCACAGCAGGCTGTCCTCACCATTCTGATCAATTTTCAACTCATATAATCCTCCCAAAAAATCAGAAATCTCACCCACTTCCCAATCCTGCACATCTCTGTTAAAATCCACATTCCACTGAAGCATGTTACTAGAAATCTTATAAGACTCAACCACAGCAGCCCCTTTATCTCTAGCAATCCTAAAAAAATTAGGATAAATGTACTTAAGAGCTGAATCCCCGCACCAAGTATCATGCCAAAAGTAAATATTTGCCCCATTCCCCCACTTTAAATTTTAAGTTTTTAACAACGTCCCCCCATACTAACTGGATAGACTTCCACAAGCCCACCCCATACGCCCCTTTAACTTCATTTGTGCACCAGCTCCCCCACATTCTCCCATATTTAAAATCTACAATTTGTCTCCATAATGGATTACTCTCAAAATGGTACCTCCAAAGCCATTTTCCAAGTAGAGCTTTATTGAAAAGCTTTAATTTTCTCACACCCAAACCTCCACATGAAACTGGTTGAAAAACCTTATTCCAACTCACCAAATTAAATTTTCTTTCCTCCCCATTACCATCCCACAAGAAACTCCGAAAAATCCTCTTTTTTTTGCAACCCCCACGGGGTAAAGGAAAGAGAGAAAGGAAATATATGGGGAGATTAGACAAAGTACTCTTAATCAAAGTAACTCTTCCCCCTTTTGACAAATAGAGTTTTTTCCAACCAGCTAGCCGCCTCCCAATCTTCTCAATAATCCCATCCCATATAGAAAGTGATTTGTGAGGAGCACCCAAAGGTAATCCAAGATATTTCAAAGGTAAAGAAGCTACCTTACATCCCAAGATGTTAGCCAAATAAAAAATATTCCTGACTGTGCCCACCGGAACAATTTCAGACTGTACCCACCCAGATTACCCACTGGGTGTGGAGACAATTATTAATTTACCAATAGAAAAAAAAAATGTATCATCTGGATGTTATAGATTCTCAGTTGGAATACCATCAAAAAGCTTATTATAAATTTCTTAAAACAAGGCATAACTCCAGCTAATATATGCATTCCACATAGTTTACAGCCTTGCAAGGATACCTGAATAGAAATTGACAAAGATATTGATCGGTCGGTACTCTGATGTCCGCAAGGACGATTCCACCAAGCGCACTGCTGTCTCCTCCTGAAAATAAATCTAATCATGAGCTCAAACCTTCTTAGAGTAACTATCGGAGAAATGCAACACCTACCCAAATACTAGACAGGAAAATAAAAGGAAATACTAACCTGGAGTAGAAGAACAACTTCCGAAAAAATATCACCCATTGGAAGAAGCAGTTTGACTACGTCTGTACTAATATTAAAGGGTATATTGGAGACAACCTACAAACAACAAACTTATACAGATTGTTATATATATATATGATGTGAAAAAAAAGCTTGTATTCTTTTTTTAGTGTTTACTTGAAGTATGGAGCAGAGGTTAAAATGCACACACACACACACACACACACAAAAGTGCACCATATCATCTTGGACACATACTCAGGGAATCGACTAATTGTGCATCCAGTCTGAACAACTGGAATGGATATAATCTATGCTAAAAAGACAGGTTATGCGTCCATTTCCTCTTGGTATTGAAAATGCAGTTCTTTTAATGAATCAAAAGCAACTAGAGATCATGTTCAAGATCATGGTGAATAATTTTTTTTATTGGCAGCGGGTGTCCGGAACAGCATCCCGACTAATCCCAGGGGTGCACAAAGCCTCGGCAAGGAGTTTCCCACAAGTGCATCTCGGGTAATTTAAGGGAAAAATCCCCCAGTCTGATGGCCCCTAGAGATTATTTGCACCCAAGGGGATTTGAACCTTAGACCTAGGGGGAGCATACCCCCAAGCCCAAGTCCCAGGGGTTTGGTGAATTAAAATTTTAATATAGAACTTTGGAAGCATGGAGCTTTTCTCCTGTGCAGCACATCTTCCACTCCTCTATTATGTTAGTGAATAAAAATTCAAGATCATGTTGAAATGACACAAAATATAATTTTGGAAGCACGAAGCTTTACTCCAGTTCAGCCACATCATCCAATCCCCTATTATGTTATCAAATAAAAATTAAAACTACTGCAATATGTAATTTAGAAAGCATGCCTATTATCATCTACTCCCTCATTATGTTATTAAATAAATGTTAGCTGATATATTTAATTAAGTCAAAGTTTTCAAAAGTAAAATAATATATCTAATTAAATTAATAATTTTCATTTAAAGTTAGTAGTGTTTAAGTTTTCTAAGCACATCTTTTTGGTTTCTCAACTCACACCTTTTTATTTTAGCAAGTAATGTATCTATATAGGTCATTGCATTTTAAGTTAATGAGCCTATAAGTTAGATATGACTCTTGATAGTTATGTTATTTTGGCACATTATATAAAGAATTCTTGGTCCCTCTCCACTTCAGCATAGCTTGTGAGGTCTCCATCACTTATATAGAAATAAAGGAAAGCAAGATGAGAGAAGATCAATGTGCTCAACCAAATTATAGATATCAAGGTACTGACATTGACACTCTTTTACAAGTTCTATCTATTCCATAATGGCTTAAGGTCATGCTAAATTAGTTACAAGTATTATTTTTCATTTAATATTTAGTTATTCCCATGCATTGCATAATTATGTAACTAGTGTACATAAACGTAGGATTCTCACTTTTGCATATCTTGATTTTGAATGATTCAACGACTTTATACTTCCCAAAAAAGACAACATATGGGAGCGAATGTGACATTTCACAAAGTCTTCCTTCAAAACCTACACAGTTCAATTAAAGCAGTCAACATCATCGACAACATATAATTGACAAGAACAAAACATAGGATCTCGCACAAAAAATATGCATAAACCCATTAAGTATCCACATAGAATGCTTGCAGTTAAAATGGCATCGGGCACTTTAATATACACATGGAAATCTAAGTGAAAAATACCAACAATTCAGCCATAAGGGAAACATAAAACACCTTTCTACTGGACACTGAAGATTGGAAATGACTAATTCTTCATGTAGCCATCAAGAGTCACTCATTGAAGATTGTAAATCGTTAATTCCTACCTGACACTGTTTAAGTTCTGTCAACAAAAACGTTTTCAGCTACATTAATTGCATACACAACATTCTCTGGTTTTTCCAAAGATGCATGTCCATAAGGTAACAATTTAAGTATATGGTGGATGGGAAACTAATACCAAACTTCAATTTATAACTTCTAACTTGCAGAAAAATTATTCTTCAAAAAGCATTTTGGGAGAGACTTGCTGTAGAATGAAAGAGGAGAAAGAACATTGTTCTTGTGCTTTCTTCAATTTTGTTTAGCCATTACAGTCCAAAAGCACTTCCCATAGTGCAAACTGTGAGATGCATTAAAATTGTTACCATTTGAGTTAATTGAGTCAAATTATTGTAATGCTCTGGAGAAAAAAGACAAGTGCGTCTCTGTCAGGAGAAACCAGTGAGACTATATCAATACTATTTACAGCTTTAGCCATCACCAAAGTTATACTTTACCTTCAACCTGTCTGTGCTTGCAAATCTTTCGCTCACAATAGCAGCCATGTGGGGATCCTCAAGATCAAGAAAAATGTACAAAGTAAGTCTATGGAATCAATATAGAAGAAAAAGAATTTAAGTAAGTCTATGGAATCAATATAGAAGAAAAAGAATTTCTCATTACATCACCTTCACATTTTTTTCACAACCAATACACTTGTCAAAAGTCGCACCATTTCGGAATAGCATTATATTTTAACCTTTCACTAACAAGTGTGCTTAATCAGACCAAAAGGTCAATCTTGAGTCAAGGGGAAGGATATCTATCCGAATGAATAGATTTTCTGTAGTTACTTGCAAGACATATTTCTCTCGTGCTGGCTTGCTTACGTATTAGGCTTAAGATAATGCTAATTGCATAACATACAAGCCAAGGAAAGCATGTGCAACCAAGCACAAGCTTGTACGCTCAGAATTTTGCAACGTTCCTTCTTATAGAGTAGATGAGTGGAGCTAAAGAGCAAGCATTGGGTTCTAACGAACAAACCTTTTCAATGGCAAGAACAATGGCACCGGAATTAATGAGAACGTTAGTCAAAGAGCCCGTCCCGGGCCCAATTTCTAGCACCACATCGCCTTCTTCAACATTGGCCGCTCTCGCAAGCTGCTCATTGATCTCATTATTCAACATATAATGCTGCAGTCACAGAAACTCATTCGTTGGGAAATTTTCTCGAATAGAGAGTTAACACCAAACAACTACGTTCCCGGACAAGCATAATTGTAGGCGAAATCACTGAGAAATTAAAGTATCTTGAATTCTTTTATATTTCTGCTATATCTACAAAGGAAGCGTTTGGAATTGTCATTTATATTAACATTTTCTCGCGAACCAAACAAAGACGAAAGATTTCGGGAAATTCGTTTAAATTTTGTCAGAAAAAGTAAAAGTGGAGTAGATGGAATATGGGGGAGGACCTGGCCAAGAGATTTCCTTGGGGTGCGGCCTTTGGAGTTGAGAGCTTTGAGAGTGGCATGGTAGTCGTCTGGGCTTTGGCTTTGGCTTTGGCTTTGGCTTTGGCTTTGGCTTTGGCTTTGGCTTTGGCCTCTGTTCGAGCAGACCATGCACGGCGTGGTGATGATTCTTCTGCGTGCGCCGGAGGTGCTATTGTGCGCCGGGAGTGGAGCAATTACTCTCGGAGATAGTGGAGGGAGAGAGTGGAGCGAAAGATGTGCGGTGGTCATGTCTCTCCTGAGTCTGTCTCCAGTTGACGGTGCTATTTGGGCCCAACATTCATAAATGCTCCCGAACTCAGTTCTTTTTAAAGTTGCACCCACTTACGCTGTGTTTGGGTATTTAGAGTAATTCAAGTACTTTCAAATACTCTCATTATTATTTTTTATTTTATTATTATTTTTTATTTTTTATTTTTACTATTCATTACTTTTCACCTACTTTTTACTACTATTCAATATTTTATTATTACTTTTTCACTACTATTTACAAACATTCTCAAACACTTTCACTATCCAAACCAAATATTAGAATTGATACTAGAGTATTATTTCTTTCCAACTGATCCTTAAGCACTATTTCGCGGTACATCTACCAAATAATTATCAAATCACATAGGGGTGGGCAGCGGGTACCTGCCCCCGCTGCCCCGCCCCGCTTCCGCCCTGCCCTCGCATGGGCAGGCGGGCTATCCCGCACCGCCAGCCTGTCCGCCCCGCATGGAACACCCCATGCCAGGGTAGGGGGCGGATTGACCCCGGCGGGGCCCTGCCCCTGCCCCCGCCCCCGCCCCCGCCCCCGCTCCGCACTCACTCATTTTTTAATATAAAAAATTATAATTTTTAATATTTATATAAATATATTGTATATAGATATATACAATTTGTAAAAAACTTGAATTCAACTTCAAGTTAATGGATTGCCTTGATCTCCTAGGCCAACAATTATATAAAAGGCCAAGGCAATACAATAGTGATAATTAAGTAATGTGGGACTTACTATTCCAAAATATAATTGTTGGCCTAGAACTTACTTTAGATTATATTATAATTTGGATCTAAAAAATATTTTTAGAATAAAATCTTTTTTAGACAATGGGTTGGGCGGGGTGCGGGGCGAGGTGTGGTTTCAACCGCACCCCCTATAGCGGGGTGGGGGGCGGGGTATGAAACCCCTCCACCTGCATGGTGCAGCGCGGGGGGCGGGGAGGGGATGCCCCCGCCCCACACCATGCAGGTAGTACCCCTAAAATCACATTAAACTTTTAAAACTTTTATTATTTATAAGTTGGTACGTAAATACACCGCCTAAATAATGTGAAATCACAACTATTGATGACGTGTTTCGCACACAGGTTACTGGGCTCTGCAACTTGCAACACAAGTCGAGTGTGGCTCGGGATTATGAGTAACCTTCAATGCTTAAGTCAGTGTTGTTCTTTCTCCTTAAAGCTTTGTTTTCTTTGCGAAGATTCTTCATTTCTTCTGCCATCTTCTTCATGCACTCCTTCATTTCTACGAACCTCCCTTCTATGCTTGTTGATAAAGCTTCTTGTCAGCGTGTTATTTGTGAACACATTGTAGCCAACATACGAAAGGCACGTTATTTTAAATTAAGGATCCCAAAGACGGTACCAGTGTTGACGACATGTTTCGCACATTAGGTACTAGGCTCAACAACCTGCAACACAATTAGGGTGGTGGCTTGGGGTTATGTTTTGCCCACTGAAAACATAATCCTAATTTTCGATTTACGGGCCATCTCAGTTTTATCTTCCAGCCCTAAATAACATAATCACATAGGAAGAAGAAAAAATACAGGTAACTAGCGAACAGACAAAGATATATTATCAATCCGTGTCTTTTTTTACCTTCTATCTCCTTTTATGCTCCATGGACCATGTATGTGTTTGACGATAGGGAATTTTGCTTTTATTGTTTTTAGTGTGTATCATTTGGCATTTCATGTCTTTACTTGATATCATTAATGCCACGATCAAGGATACTACGTCCCGAGAGGAGTAGTTGAAGTTACAATTGGAGCATCGATCTCAAATAAAACCTGGTTTCTTTGGATCTGGGTTGGGGGATCTAACATATATTCTTATATTTGGAGCCCCCTGGCCCCGAGAGTAAGTACATAACCAAAAAGAGACTTGGTACCCACACAATGCCTTCACAGTTCACCCATCCTATATCATACTTTTTTACAATTCTGGGGCATCGCAATATTAATATCCAATCCAATGTTGCGTTTAGTTCTGCCTAGTTATGGTAACTTTTCGTGTGCAATGTGGCTTAAAATGTTATGAAAACCTGACATCATCATTTGCAATGCCTTTGAATGGTGAAGTCATTCCTATTTATTTCTCAAAGGTAATTTGTGGTGATTTTAGAGATAAACTAGTCAAGCTTATATTCGTTGAAAGCTTTTTGGAAAATTTCATTTATAGATTCACGTGGACCTTTTTTCAACATTTTACTCTCATGATTTTATTTTGAATATTCTCCTGGTTGACATTATTATTAATGCATCAACTATCTATATTAGGCATGATTGCTTCTTGAATATTTTGTTTGTGTTTCTCCTATACTTAAATTACGGAATTCTAGTTCTTGATTATGTTCCCTCTGTTCCTCCTTGAGGGAATTCCCAATTGTTGAATATGCGCTACCCAAGTCAAGTCATTGAAAAAAAAAAAAAAACTGGCATCTCATCCACAGGGGTAGTGCATTTGGAAAACCATACTTTGAACTTGTCTTGTGTAAGATTCATGAGAAACACCTCTGGGCAGATTTTGGCCTTGCATTTTGATGCTCTTTATAAGGCTCAATATATCATTCGAATATATATTAATTATGATCAACAACTTGCTCAGGAAAAATGAATTGTATTTAGGCTTCGTTTGGTTACCAAACTAAACTCATCTCATCTCACTTATCATTACAACTTTTTCAAATTCCAACACAAAATATAATAAATAATTCAACTTTTTCAAATTTCAAAACAATAATAATATTAAAAAATAATATTCTAACAATATTTTATCATCTGAACTCAACTCAACTCAACTCATTTCAACATCCAAACGAATTTCAAAGTTAGGGTTGAAATCCACATAATGTCAAACATAGTCATGAGTATGTATTAGATATATACGTAGCGAAAAAAGAGAAATTGTACCACAATTTCTGCTTAGTGCTTAATTCTAGTGATCCTCTCACTTAAAGTAATCATCAATCCTTATCATTGGAGGAAATGGATTAATTGATCACCATGCCACTAAGTAATTATTAGATTAATGTTTCTATCGATCTTGATTTTTTTTACCACCTGGTGGCGATTAGATCTTCTTGGACGTACACGATGGTTGATATAATTTTAAAATATCTCCTATAGATTCTTCTCCAACTTTTGGATTCAAAGAAATCTCTCTTGAATTATTCTGCGGGCCAAAAGTTTGAGAATATATATTCCTTCTTTGTGATCATCTGTGATCATCATCTAAAGGACTACAAACCCATGACTGTAGATTATTTGTAATTTTGTGCGGAATTCATTCTAATTGCTATGTATGACTTGCAACCCTACTTTTTACGCTCATCTGGCAGCTCCTCGTACAAGGTATTAAAACATTATCCAGACAAATACATTCGAAATTTATCTTACTTGTATATAGGCCTTTGGATTCCTTGTATGATATATTACATGCATTTAACTTATAACGCTACAATAACATTGCGTTGCATTTAATATAGTGAAATTTAAATGTTTTGGACTTAAATGCATGTACCATGTCTATGATGCATAGCAATATGTAATAATATGGATTTAAGTGCATTGTCTATTGTTTGCATTGTCTATTTTTTGTATTGTCATTATTGGCCATTAGCAGCATACCATGAATGACATAGAGGTTGTACGTGATCATGAGCTATGGGCTACTGGGTTGGAGGAGATGCTGATTGACATTTTGTACCAAAAAGACATTGGAGGATAAATATTTGGGATCCAGAATTACAAACCATGACACAATTCGAATTGCCACGCGCCTCAATCAACTTGGTATTAGGCTAGTTGATTCATCACAAGTGAAGGAGAAAAACGCCCGTCTTAAGAAGACACAAGACTAGTTTACAGATTTAATGGGCCAAACGGGCATGGGTTGGAACCCCATCACAAAAACTGTTATTGGTACGGAAGAACATTGGGCAAACGCAATCTGGGTAAGCTTCATCTTCTTTTGGCTTAATCTTCCTGTATTTTAAATTTATTGCATTTTCTTTATATAATTTATGGCCAATTATATGATTAAATGCTTTTATCAATTTATGTCAGCTTGTGTAACTATTTTTACCATTTCTTAGGTTCGATCCCAGTGGAAAAAGTACAAGACCAACGGTTGTGCCAACTACGACGTCCTCTACACGATTTTTGGCCAGGCCGTCGCAACAAGGCTATTGCATTATGCCTCAACACAGGAACCCCCCTCTAGAAAGGAGGAGCAGCAACTGGAGGATGAATTGAGGGTCCTAGGCCTCGTGTTGGGTTGTGGCATTGGATTCGACTCGACTATTGATTTGGATGACATTTCAATGACTCCCGCAATGCAAGGAGGGGTCCCGCAGCCAAGGCCTCCTCATAGGCGATGTAGGGACGCAGCCGGACCATCCATCTCACCGGAGCTTAGTGTTGCCATACAGACACTTGCCGCCACTTCTAAACAATGGGCCGATTTGGATTTAAAGATGTTTGAACTATGCAGTTCGAAGCGTAATAGAGGCGAGAGTTCGAATAGTGGGTTGGATGCAGGCTATAGCAGTGTTCCAGAGTGTATAAAGTTTTTACTGGACATCACCCCTCCCCTACCTATGGTCGTTCATTTTCGTGCAGTAAAGGCATTTATGGATCCTCATGTCCTAACTATTTTCCAGAACATGACCCCAGGGCTGAGATTAGAGTGGGTCTGGTCGCTACGCTGACCACACATATCGGCCTTGCTATGTTTTTTTTTTAAATACCCCTTTATTTTATTTATAACTTTATTAGATGGTGAATGATTTCTAACTATCTTATTTCGTCTGGGCTAATTTAAGTTCAAACATAAACTTGGTTTTAAATAAAAGTACTTGCTAAGTTCCTGCTCTATATGAATTTATTTTATTCTTTGGATGACAAATACAAATGCAATGTGTAATATGTTTGTGTGAACATCATTTTTCAAAACGCAGCATGGACAATGATAACTGGTGGAATGATGAGGTAAACACTGCAGAGAATGAGGCGAGCAAAGAGGGCTCTAGTAGTAACATGTCAAGTACATTTGACTAAAATAGATGGGTAGAATGGGACGCATGGAGAAGCTATAACGATGGTATAGACGAAGCAATTCTTTTTTTGAGCATGATGATGGAGGAGCAACATTCCCATGCCCAACGTCGTATGCCCAGCCACAATATAACATTGGCTTGCGTGGTTATCAGTACATCATCGCAGTCTTAAATAGACATCCTAACACCTATTACAAGATGTTCTAAATGGAAGTATATGCATTATGGGCCTTATGCAATCATTTACGTAGAGATGTTAGCTTGCGTGATTCGATACGAGAGGTCACGATTGAGGAAGCCTTAGGAATGTTTTGCTACACTGTCGGACATGATGTCATTCAACGAAATGCAGCTAACCTAATTCAACATTCGGTTGAAACTATAAATCGACATGTGTACAATGTAATGCATGTATTATGTCACCTATCGCGCCATGTGATTAAACCAAGCCAGACGACGGGGGTGATGCCTTATATTGAAGGAAATCCTAGACATTATCCATGGTTTAAGGTAAATTTTTCTTACATGATCTACTTTCGTAGTTTACAATTTACTCTACAAATGTCATCATGTTTGCAATACGAGATTTTGAAATTTATGAGAATTTAAAACAAAATCTGTAGAAATGTCATGGTGCAATGGATGGGGTCATGATCGACGCAGTTGTGTCGGCTTTCGTAACAAACACATATATAAATCGGCATTGTTGGGTTACCCAGAATCTCTTGTGTGTCTATGATTTCGATATGAAATTCACATTCGTATACACCAGGTGGGAGGGTACAGCCCACGATGCTTATGTTTTAATTGATGCGTTAAGGCATTCGAGGAACCATTTTCCATGGCCTGAAGACAATAATTTTTACACATTATTTAATTTGTACCTTCATAGTTTGCGATAATTTGGATTCTTCAAACATTATAAATTCTATTAATGTTGTAGTAAATTTTCAAGTTATTATTATCTAATAGATTCGGCATTTCCCTTTACCAAAGGATTTATGTCGTTGTATCTAAGGGTAAGATACCACTTATCTGAATGTCATAGCAATCATACATTCCAAAGATATAAAGATCTATTTAATTATCAGCATTTATTCCTTCAGAATGTCATTGAACGAACTTTTGGTGTGTAGAAGAAGCGTTTTCAAATTTTAAATTTAATGCCCCCATACACTTCCAATTCGGCAACGATATCTTATTATTACATGTTGTACGATCCATAATTTCATCCGTGCGGTTACACCTAATGATTGGGATTTTCTATCATATAGCAATCCCGATGATTATCCAGAAATGAATGTGGATCAGAACACCAGTGAACAAACTCATGTTCCTGCCATGTCGACTGCATTGGCACAGGCGATGGCTGCAACTAGAGATGCTATTGCATTACCTATGTGGGCCCAACATATTGGTCAATAATGAAACACCTAATTGCTAGCATGGTGTTGCAATCTTTTTTGTTACATCAGTATGAAATAATAGATTGTAAATTGAGGACACTTTATTTACATATATCAATGTTTAATATGTAAATAAATTATTGAATAAAATGGCCATGCTCCTGGTAGTATTTTTTTCCACTAACTGAGTAATTTCTTTTTTTAATTTCAAGAAAAAATTTACATACAAAATGTAGTGGAAATTCGGTTTTTACATGCATTGACTCATTTAAATAATAAAGTAATATTATTTATTAATTTTTTTATTTTTTTATTTTAAAAAAATTAAAAAAAAATCAATCATATTTTATATAATCAAATAAAAATTTTAGGGAAGATATATAACGGTACTTGGTATTACTCATTTAACTCAAATAATAAATAAGAAATAATTTTCAATAATGAAATAAAAGTGATGAAAATAGTGAAATGGTAATATGAAAAACGATATGAAAGGAATCGGTTAAAAAAAATAGAAAAAGTTATATGAAAAACAACAACTTGAAAGGAAACGGAAATGTGAATAGTGAATACTATGGAAATGAAAAAAAAAAAAAGAACTGATGGCTGCTTTTCATTTCTTTACGTTTTGACCATTGCTTTTGTTGGCGCGAAAGGTTTCAATGCACACAGAAAAATCTTTTTTTTCCTTTATTGTATTTGGTGCCAGAACAACATACAACTTCCGTTTTTCTTGCCAGGTGAACAGTATAAAATAATGGTGAGACTCATTTCTTTTACAACTTTCTATAAATATATCTAAATTCATCTTAACATCTAAATAAATTTTAAACTCTTCTTAAGTGGACCCCACCAAACTCATTCAACAATCTCAACTCACTACTATTCATAAAAAACTCAACTCAGCTCAACTCAATTCAGCATCCAAACGCAACTTAATCTACACAGTTCAATTAAAGCAGTCACATCATTGACAACATATCATTGAGCTCCTCTGCCATCCACTCGCAATTCTTATTATTGAAGGGTAGCCTAGGAGGAGAGACGTGGCTAATCCACAAAATACATGATATATGGTAACAACAAAGCACTCGTGCAATATATTCATTAAGAAAAGAAAGTCAGGTTGTAGTGACTGTAACTAAGGTCTCTCTTTTTCTCTTGGTGACAATGAGAAAAATGTTGAGAGACAGAGGTTATTTCTTAGAAATCATAACACAGTATGAAATTCAAACTCGAAAAGTAAGAAAACAACATCCCACGATGATTAGCTACAATGATTGCAAACAAAAAGTTGGAAACAGTAGACAAGAAATTGGAGGCGAACCACATAAATGCAATACACAATGGATTATGAAGTACTGAGAATCATCTGAGAAAACACCACCATCATCAGCCATTTCAGAAGTTTGCCTTGATGTTGTATTCCCATTCATGCTCATTCTGCAGAATTTTAAACAATGTAAAGTACATCACTTTTAATGCTCATTTTTTGCATTCATGATTAATTTGTATAGATATAAGTTCCAAATTACACTGGATGGGGACTTCAAAATGTCATAATTTATCTGGCCTTTCCCTTGGGGGAACTTCAAGGCTTGAATCAATTCTCGCCAGATCAGAATCTAAATTTCTGGATTTTTTAGCATCTAATATAGGAAAAGATTCTTCCTGACTAACAGGATTGGAATGCAGGGCAATATCCAACATAGAGAACTCTTCCTTTTGGGAAAACCTCTGCACCCAAAAGGCAACATGAATCAGTAATGTCACAAGTAAGGCCACAGTCAATCGCATCAACATGTGCACAGTCAACTTCCTTTCTTCCAATATTGGCTCCCTGTGTAGCTGCAAACAAATGCAGAAAATGTATATAATGTTCAATCAACTCAGTTCGCAACAAACTCATATTAAAAAAAGAAAAAGAAGTTAAACAAATCCTCAACAGATGCATAATATGTAATAGTTAGTGCATGAGACTGAAAGTTTAGATAAACTTAAACAAACTAATAAATGATTGCCAGTCTGACCTAAATCAAAATAAACTGCCACCACAAACTTTAAATGGCTATATTACAATAGCTGGTGCTGTCCAACCTGTAGTCAACTTAACATTAAAATCTTCATATTATAAAGAAGAAACAAGTGCACACACCATCAATACAAAATAGAGCCTCCTTAGGCCTCTTGTTGAACTTCCCTGTTGTGCACTATAGTGCATGTAACAATAGAAGTTACAATGTTGTGTGATACTTTAGAAATGAACACCTATATTTGCAAGTGAACAGATTGATAGGATCATTACCGAAAGTTCTTTTCAAATCCTCATTTCTTTTGACATTGGACATTTGAGATATTAACTTTACGGGCAGAACCTCTGTTGAAATCAAACAACTTCAAGGCTTAAAAGTACTTTTATTGAGTGGCAATCGTAGTATAATTCCGAATCAGTTGTGTTTGTTAAGAATGATAAGCATAATGAATCTTTCCAAGAATGCTTTTTCTGGGATCATACCACAATGCCTCCACAAGATATATTTTGGGAAGATAGCGGCAACTAGTTTTGGCTATTTTCATAGAAACATTACTAGTATCAAAGTGCTTACTGTACCTTACACATATAAAGGTTTCTGGAAAGAGGTTGCTGACTTTTACCAAGATTCTGAATCTGTTGGTGCAGAAATAGAGATTGAGTTTGTAATCAAATATAGGCATAGTTCTTATAAGGGTTCTATCCTTGGCTACATGTCTAGATTAGATTTCTCATGCAACAATCTAATAGGTGGCATCCTGTAATATCTTGCTCCTTCCTTCCTTCTGACGTAAGCAATTACGTCAGATGCAATAGCCTGCCCACTCCTCTCTAGTGTCTAAGAATCCCGTTATGCATGCCAGACCTTGATGGCGTATTTTTAAAGATACTACGTAATTTATAAAGCTAGTTTTGTGTTTTAAAGTTGTGTATTTTAAATTGAAGATTCCTATTATTATTTAAATAAAAAATATTTTTAATAACTCAATTATAATATCTTTAAAGAGCTCCAAAAATATTAGGGAAATCATTTTATATAAATGATTCCAGTTATTTAAAATATTACGTGATTTAAATAATGATGGAATCTTTATATTAATTTAATAGTTTTATTCTCTTAAATATTTTAAGTAAGATTTTATCATTTTATAAATGATGAAGGAATATTATTTTAAATAATATTCTATCTTAATTCCTCTCAGTGCTTTTAATTAAATTAGCGTTTACGCATTTTCAAATCAGTATTTAAGGGTTATCATAGATCATTTTATAGATCCCCAGACGTTTAGTTTTAAGATAAAACCCCAGCCCCTCTCTTTCTCCCTCACTTTTCCCTCCCCTCTCTCTCTCCTCCCTTTCTCCCTCTTGGTGTGCCCAGTACGCAGCATCCACGCCCGAGTCCTCCAACCCTTAGCTCGGCGCCGCCGTGCGCCGGCGAGTCTCACCTCCACCACCACTGGCCTCCTCTCCTTCCGGCGAGCTCCCTTGCACCGATTTCCCTCGCCCACGCTCCGTCGTCCGGTGCCACCACTCCCACGGCAGCCTCCCCTGCCACCGGCCATCACCTTCTAGCGAGCTCAGCCCCTCCTGTACAGCCACCGCCCTCCACATGCACGAACGTAGCTCCTCCATGCACGGGTTCACTGTGCATGCTCCTAGCGCCGCCATGCGCGGCCACCTTGGCCACCGGACACCACCATGAGCTTCCCCAGGTCTCCCCCTTCCTCCCCCCGTAGACCCATGACCGGTAGCCCCCTTCTCCACCTCCCGATGTCCCCCTCTCTCATGCATGGTTTTCCCCTCCTCCACCGTCGTACGCTGCCACCCACAGTGGGTGACCACCCTCTCCGGCACCCTTTGGCCACCACGAAGTCAACCGGACCACCCACAGGCCTGATCTGTCCCTTATGCACCCACACTCTCTCTCATTCTCCCATGGCTTCTCCCTCCCTCACAATGCACGGCTAGCCCCTTTCTACCACCACGAGCCACTGTGCTGCCACCACCGAGCGTCCATGGCTCCACAGGCAGCTTCCCTTAGCCTAGTCCTAAGCTTAAACCACCACTTTATGTGGTGGGTAGTCATTGCACATGATGGACAGTCACTGTACACGGCCAGATCCGCCGTGCTACACTCCTTGCCATCATCATCAAGGCCACCTTAGGCCCTTCCAAGACCACACCTAGCTATTCAAACGCCTAAACAGTCACCATACTTTCCCCGGCGTTATCACTGTGACGGTCAACGAGCGACACACGGGTTATCCCATCGATGATATAATTTTTTATCCCTCGTTATTTATGTTAGATGCTAATTAGTTGACTAGGTTGTGGATTGTGCTATTAGTATTGTGGAGTAGCTGTGTAGTATGGTGGTGTGAACTGTGACGTGAAGTGTTGGGTGTAGTTGAGAAGTGTGATGTGTTGTGTTGTAGGTTGTGCTATAAAGTGTGGTTGTGGTTTATGTGCGGTAGTAGTAATATGGCGTAGTGCTGTGAATGGAGTACACGTGGAGTGTACTCCATGTGGTGAAACGATGCACCACATGGCGTGTGTGCCATAGTGGTGATGTGGCGTAGTATCGTGAATGGAGTACACGTAGAGTGTACTCCATGTGGTGGAACGATGCATCATATGACGTGTGTGCCATAGTGGTGATGTGGCGTAGTGGGGTGAATGGAGTACACGTGGAGTTTACTCCATGTGGTGGATCGATGTACCATATGGCTTGTGTGCCATAGTGGTGATGTGGCGTAGTGCTGTGAATGGAGTACACGTGGAGTGTACTCCATGTGGTGGAACGATACACCATATGGCGTGTGTGCCGTAACAGTGATGTGGCGTAGTGTTGTGAAAGGAGTATGCGTGGAGTGTACTCCATGAGATGCAGCGATGCACCGTGTGGTATGTCGCAAAGATAAGGGTGATTGCGTAGTTGATAGGGGAAGAACTTGATGTATGGGGTCGGGAACTGTGGAACAGTGTCTCGAAGTAACTGAGATATGGCCTGTAGTCCAAGGCGACGGGTGTCGCCATGTGATTGGCTTATGGCCTGGAGTAAGTGTGAAGTGGCTAGAAAGTATCAGAGTAATGCAGCGGAAGCATGATTGGGCAACGTCATGAAGTGACGTGGTCCATCATGGAGTTGCACTGTGATGACCTAGGATGTAGTAAGGTGATGTAACAAGGTCACGGTGTAGCTTGAGAACAGTCTCGAGCTATATGGCGTGACGTAAAGTGTAGTTATACATGAAGTCCTAGCGTGTTAAGTGTTGGGATGAACTGTCATGAGGGAAGGGTAGCACAAAGAGTCGTGCTAGCCGGGTAAGAGAAGGTTGGTATCGGAATATGGGGCTTGTCCATACAACCCGATGACCAATATAAGGTATGTTGGTCTTAGATGATAAATGGGTAAGGTACGTGTGTTATCTGGTTAGACGCACGTGCCAGATGAATTCACCATATGTAATGGGTAATCTGTCCTAAGTATGGTTACATGGTGCTTAAACCTTAGGATTGGCCTAGAGTCGTATGATGTGTATGGATGGTCATGAGGTTTAGAGTGAGCTTAGATACATAAAGGTAATGATGAGTGTACTGTCTAAGAATGGGATGCATGACTTAGTTGGTCTAAGTCATGCATCAGAACGTGGTTAATGAGAAAAATGAAACAGAGGTCGTAATGTCTTAATCCTAAGGTGAATCATGGGTTCACCCTAGTGAGTAAGTATTCGAAATAGAATGTCAAGGTTGAAGGAAGTAGAGACCGTAATGGGTCTCCAAGGGTTTTATCATAGTAAATGACATGAAAAAATATGGGATAGAAGGAGAGTATCCTAAGTAAAGCATAGCTCTATTTCTAGTCAGTTGCTTATACACTAGATATAGAATAACATCAAGGTTATGTATGCATGTAGGTTGCCATCTGACACGCGCATGAATGGACTGTATGGTATGAAAGTAGCATAGAGTCCAGGTAAGTATTATGTTCATACTCTTCTAGAGTTTTCTAAAGATAAGAAAAAGAAAACAAAAAGCTTTTCCTTTTGGAAAACGAAGAAAAGAAATGCTCTCCCTCTTGAAGGGCAGACGTTTTTACGAAGAAGAACGAAAAGTAACGTTTTTAAAGTATAAGTATGTACGACCCTCTTTGGCAGCCCCTGTTCACATACCCAAAAGTATTAATTGTACGCATGTGAATGGATGACTATACGTTGTATCTATTGTATGTATTTTCAAAGAAAAGATATGGCACGAAAAGACGATTTCGGGCTCTCGCCCCAAACGACGTTTTCTCACGAAATGAACATTTCCTCACAAAATGATGTTTTCTCATGAAAGCATGAAACGAATGAAAGAAATGAAAAGAATGAAAGTCCATGCTTATGCAAACGAAATGAATGAAAGCTACAGCTCTCTAGAGCTGCCATGAATGAACGAATGTAAAGAAAGAAAGGCATGAGCATGCATAAATGTATGAAGTTACGTAACAGCCACATGAATGAATGAAAGGGGTACCTAAATGAATGAATGGGCAGATTGCAATGTCGGGTAGTAGTATCTGGTAGTGCACCCAGTGCTGCATCCTTGACGGAATGGGATTTCAACCCGTAGCCACGGGCGAATCCATTGGCCATAGGGCCGCTAACCCTAGCACGCGGGGCGTAACAGTGTGCACTGGCCTATGAAAGTGAAAAGAAAAGAATGTATGAATGCATGACATTTTTTAAGAAATGAAGGCAGTAACGGGGGAACATTTTAAAGAAAAGAAAAGTATGTTTAAAGATGAAAATTCCCATCTACTGATGTTTACGAATGAAAGTATGTATGCATGTACGTATAGTATCTATGGAATGATGAATACATGACCGAAAACCTATGTTGTTATATTTTAACCGTATGAAGTAATGCTTATTGAGTATTCAACTCATTTTATTTTTATGTGTGTCCCTCCCCCCATAGGAATTGATTGAGCAGTATGCTCAGGAGGGATACGGCCAAAGGGGAAGAGCACAGAAGTCTAGGCATGAGGATTTTAAATGTATAAAAGGCCTTTTTATTTTAAAGATTTATATTTTTCACTCTTTTAACCCGTAAACCTTTTTTATTATAAAAGCACATTTTATTTTATAACGTAGAGTCTTGCACCCTGGGAAGGACAGTAAAATGTTTTAAATCGAACGGTAATTTTAGTCGTATTGTCTAAAATATTTCTTAAAAAGACCCACCACAAGGACGAGCGTTACACATCCCACCTGCGTTTGGCCAAATATCTTCATTGCATGCACTAAACTTATCTTATAATCAGCTGACTGGTAAAATTCCAATAACATTCTCGGAATTGGCTCTCTTGGAAAGTTTAAGCTCTCTCATAATAGTTTAAGTGGAGAAATTCCTTCAATATTAATTGGTCTAACCTTTCTTGAGATATGTAATGTGGCCAACAACAACCTATCAGGTAAAGTTCCAGATATGAAAGCACAATTTGGAACATTTGAGAAAAGCAACTATGAAGGAAACCTATATTTCTTTGGAGACCACCACTAGATAAAAGTTGCAGCAAAGGAAATGAATCAGATCCAACACCAACCCAATCTTCAAATGAAAATGATCGAAAATGGTATGAAGTAGATCCTAGCTATGGATTTCCATACAAACTTCTCGGTATCTTACACCATGTTCTTCTTTAGTGTTATGAGTCTTCTTTATATTAACCCTTATTGGCTGCAAAGATGCTCCAACTTAATGGAAGATCTTATATACTCTTGTTATTATTTTGCTTTTGATACCTCAAAAAGGTTGTCAAATTGTCTATGTAATTAAGATACATTGATTTTCTTTCGACATTGTTAATGATAGTAATAAGGGTTAGTTATCTATGAATTTGATTTTGAATAATTAGTTATTGGGCTTATAAATATGAAAGAGATGTTCCCTTAAACTTGTTATTCTATTTGATTATGGTGATTGTTTCCATATTTGAGAATTCTTCATTCGATGTGAATCAGGATTAAATAAATCAAGTATAAGTTAAAAAAATTAAGAAGTTGTGCCCAAATATATGAGTCGTATCCAACAACAACATAGTGTTCAAATGAAAGTACAACAAAATTGTATGAAATAAATCGAGGGTTTTCCTTACATGCTTCTTGGTATCTTAAGCCACATTCTTTTTCGGTGTGAGTGTCATCTTTATATTAATCCTTATTGGCAATAAAATGCTCCAATTTAATTGAGGATCTTATATACTCATATTGCTATTATATTTTTAATTTTCTTAAAAAGGTAGTCTCAATATGTCATTAGATGGACTTTCTATGGAAATGTCTTGATAGTTATAACAACTTCTTGTGTATGCATTTGATTATGAACATTATTTATTGTGATCAAATATGAAACTTGGTGTATGGTTACACTTTTCATTTTATTTGATGACAGATAGTGTTTTCAATAATTAGAAATATTTTTCTTTATAACTAGTCCTTTGAACCAATCCTATTAGGCTAGTGACGGAAAAAAATGGTGACCAAACCTATCACGATTGAGGTTGTTCAAGGTTGACGTAACTAGGCCAAAATCTCTATTCGAACCAATCCATCTTGAACCTAATCCCAAATCTCTTGGTGGAGGATTGGCCTGCTTTCACTACAAGCTAGAGATGTGATCATTTACAATGAAATTTTTTACGATGATAATTTCAAATAACAGGTATTTGCAATATTTTTTTTATCCTTGCAAAAGAAACTACATTTGCGACAAAAATAAATAATTTTCTTTTATGTATACCTTTCTCTTACTAATTTGTTTTTGGTGGGATTGTGGAGGAGGGCAGAACCGACCGCACTGTACCGCTCTGCTTATGGTACTAATTAAAATAAAGATTCCCTACAACAATTTTTTTTTTTATCTACAACATATCACTCTTAATAATTAAAGAGAGATCATATAAAGTACATTGATTGAGCTGCATTATTGCATATTTTATACACCTAAGATCAATATATTTTTAATTGTTTTATTATTTTATCATTGATTTTAGATGAAAAAATTGATTAAGAGGCATAAATCCAAGTTATGATTTAAATTGATTAAAAACATAGTTTATGCTTAATTTTATAACTTGTGATTTAATTGAATAATATTTATTCACTTGCACAACACATTTTTAATATTTTATTTTTCCCTTCTAGTTTTGTTTTAGTTTATTTATGTTTTGTTTTTATTTATTTATTTTTCTGTTGTTGTTTATCTAGTTTCATTTTTCATTTTTTATTTTTTATTTTTTTATTTTACAGCCCACTGTCAAACGACATGTAGTTTTGTCCATGGACCAAAACTACATGTTGTTGCTTCCATCTTCAATGTCGACCCGCTGCACGTCCATCGCCATGCACAAAGCAGCTACACCCGTGAATCTACCCAGCCAAGCAGCCAAGCAGCACCTTCACGCTTCAATCCTCTGCACGATCGGCATCACCAACATGCTGCACGGCCCAGCCATCCTCGGCTCAGCACCATTTCATGCATGCACCATGCACGGCCTCGCCGTAAGCACCCACGGCAGCAACAGCCAACCACGCTGCCCAGAACCACCTTCCGAAGCTAGCATGACCTCCTCCAGCCTCCATGCATGCGTTCGGAGCATGCACAGCCGCAGCCCACATGCACAGCTCAACCAAAACCATTCCCCTGTTTTTTATACCGAAAAACAGAGCAAGCTTCCAGCTCTGCTAAACACTGCAGCACCAGCCACGCACGTCGCCAGCCTCACCCGAAGCCACCACACTGCCCAGCCGTGCCAGACGCACGAAAGAGAAAGAAAAAAAGAGATGAAAAGAAAACAAAAATGAAAATAAAAGAAGAAGAAGAAGAAGAAGAACTCACACCGAAAGCAGAAGCAACGCACGCATTATGTTTGGACTGAGGGGATGCATTCGGCAGACCAAGATAATGTACAACTGAGGGACGCCGAAAGCAAAGCAAGAAAGGAAATGGGCGACGGACGCTGCACAAGAAAGACGCACGGAAGATAAAGAAGAAGAGAAAGAAGACACTGCTAAACCGGAAGAGAGAAAAAAAATAATAATAATAATGAAAAGCTTGCTCTCACGCGGTTGCTGGAAGAAGAAAAAAAAATGTGCTTTCAGTGCGAGCTAAATAAATAAATAAACATACTGGGCAACAACGAGGATGAAGCACTGAAATTAAATACGGGACCCTTTACACATGCAGATAAGTGAATTGAAAAAGAAAAAAAGAAAAAAGCTGGTCGGCTCTTTTGAACAGATACACACATGGGCAGCTAAGCACAACATTGGGAGACACAAGGAATCACGGACATAAGTGAATGCAGTGGCTTTTCAAGCCTATATAAGGACCTGAAGATAGACAGAGCAATGGTGGTCGATGTTAGACACCCAGTAGAATAGCTTAGGATTAGTCTGTAGTTTTTTCAATTTTGGAGAAAGTGCAGATGAAGTGAGGGAGTTCGGTGATGCAGTTGAGAGCCTAATGGACCAACTGTTGTTACCGAGTTGTCCTCCTTCATCTGTATTCTCCACTTTTAATTTTATTTTTTTCATTTTAATTTATGATGATTTATTTTCTTGCACTTTAAATTATTGTCATTTATTTTTCTGCACTTTTAATTTCTGCACTTTAAATTTATGTCATTTATTTTTTTGCACTTTAATTTATAGTCATTTAAATTTCTGTCATTTATTTTTCTGCAATTTTATTTCCTGCAATTTATTTTTATGTCATTTAATTTTCTTGCTCATTTAAATTTCAGTCATTTAATTTTCAGTAATTTAAATTCACTGTCTTGCACTTTAATTTCTTTACTTTTCATCACTGCTTCTCAACACTCAAAGCCAACCAAAAATGAATCTGGTTCACGACCAGTAAATTTTATTTTTCATTGCACTCTTTCATCCATTGTACATATCATCACTTTTTATTTTTATTTTCTCATTGTAAATAATTCTACCATTTTACACGAGTTTATTTTTAGCACTTTCCCTATGGAGACGATTTAGAAATTTATTCCTAATTACTACACGACACGCTCCTGCACTTGGGATAGCCTTTTGGCTACTCATTTTCGAACGAGTCATACATCATAACATACGAGCCATCATGTGAGTGATACTTTTAGTCATATAGTGTCTGGATTTGAACTCATATCTTATAGTACTCTACACTATGTGAAATTGCCATTTGTATCAAAAGATTAAGTTGACTAACAGAGATAGATTTAATTATTTATATTATATTTTTAAGAATATTTAACGTTGTTAATAACTTTAAAACTGAACCCAAAATTTATGTATATAATATATATAAATCAATCAAATAAATGTTATATATGGTGTTAACGTATAAACAAAGATATTTGAGTTACTCTTCGCTCGAGTGTGTAATTCAGCCAAGAGCTTCAAATTTCAACCAATAACGTGGAAAAGAAAACATATATACTAATCTATTGAAACCAACTCTCAAGTCTCATAGATAGGACGTACGAATGGAAACAAATTTTGTCTATAAATCTACCAAATTGCTGATGCTTTTCACGTGTTAGTATAATCAAAAGGACGCCTTTTGCCATTTTCTCAAATCTCTGTGGTCTCTGTTTCTGTCTATCTTTTCAAATGCATCCAAAGCCGAGTTGGTATCGTTAAAAACGAAAGGGAAGTGATGAAGAACGAGGAGCAAGCACCGTCTCTGCTGTACTTATGGGTTACCGTGGACTTACCAAAGGGTCTCTGGCTTTCCATAACTACTCTGCACAACTCATGTTCAAATCCACAAAGGTAGCCTCACGAAATCATCCAATGTAAGCTCATCTGGTCTGGACTCTGCAAAAGCCGTGGAAGATTAATTAACAGAGATATTGCCAACTGATATAACTAGTACTAAAAAATCATCAACAAAATAGATGGCCTTTCATTTTGTAAAGGCCGGATAAGTCTAGAATTCTAGAAAAATGCTATAAATTCTACATTTTCATCAAATTCCCATCCTGCTATGATGAAGTGACATTCATCAACCTTTGAATTTATACTTTAAAAATATAAGAGCTGATCTAATAGTTGATGGATAATGCCACATCGGCACATTGTGATAAGTATAAGATGAGTGTATATAAAACATAATTATAAGTTTTGGTCTTCTAGGAATTAAAAGAAAAAGAGTAACAGCAATAATAAGATGAGTGTATATATAACATCAGCACATTTTTTTGTTCTTTGTTTCCTTGAATGCACATAAATTACAAATAAGATGAGAAGTAGAATTGGTGCTTGGTGATGATTATCACCAAGCAATTTACTCTTCTCTGACTCACATGTATTCCAAACAAGAGCTAAGATCTTTTAGCAACTACTGCCAAGGAAAGGGATGCAACTGCTAACAACCAGGGGTCAGAAGTTCCATGCCAGATGATCAGGTTGATGTTTGTTCCTGCAGGCTTGAATTTAGTGATTCTCAGTGCCAAAAACCAAAAGTCAAGTTCCACCCTATTGCCATTTCGGAATAGCTGTGTTTTAAGTTTTCTAAGCACGTCTTTTTGGTTTCTCAATTCACACCTTTTTATTTTTGTAAGTAATGTATGTATAAAGGTCATTGCATTTTAGTGGAAGTTAATAACCTATTAAGTTAGATAAGACTCTTGATAGTTAGGTTATTTTGACACACTATTTATAGAGAATTCTATTTATAAAAATAAAGGAAAGCAAGATGAGAGAAGACCAATGCGTTCAGCCATATTATAGATATCAAGGTACTGACATTGATACTCTTTTAAAAGTTCTATTTATTCCATAATGGCTCAAGGTCATGCTTAATTAGTTAAAAGTATCTTTTCATTTCATATTTAGTTGTGTATTGCAAAATTATGCAACTAGTGTAGATAAAAGTTGGATTCTCACTTTTGCATATCTTGATTTGGAATGATTCAACAACTATATACTTCCCAGAAATGACAACATATGGGAGCAAATGTGACATTTCACAAAGTCTTTCTTCAAAATCTAAACAGTTCAATCAAAGCAGTCAAAATCATGGACAACAAATTATTGACAATAGGAAAACATAGGATCTTGCACAAAAAATATGCATAAACCCATTACGTATCCACATAGAATGCTGAAAGTTAAAATGGCATCAGTCACTTTAACGTGGAAATCTAAAAGTGAAGAATACCAACAATTCAGTCGTAAGGGAAACATAAAAACCTTTCCACCTGGCTCTGAAGATTGTAAATAATTAATTCTTTGTGTAGGCATCTAGAGCCATTCATTGAAGATTGCAAATGGTTAATTCCTACCTGACACTGCTTAAGTTCTATCAACAAAAAAGTTTTCAGCTACATTAATTGTATACACAACTATAATACACAAAATTCTCTGGCTTTTCTAAAGACGCATATGCATAAGGTAACAATTCACGTATATGGAGGATGGGAATTAAACTAATATCAAACTTTAATGTATAACTTCTAACTTTCAGAAAAATTATTAAAAGCATTTTGGGAGCTAGAGACTTGCTGTAGAATGAAAAAGATGAAAGCAAATTGTTCCCGTGCTTTCTTCAATTTTGTTAGCCATTACAGTCAAAAGCAAGAGAAGCACTTCCCATAGCACAAACAGTAAGATACATTAAAATTGTTTCCATTCAAGTTAATTGAGTCAGATTACTGTAATGCTCTGGAGAAGAAAGACATGCGTCACAGCCAGGAGAAACCAGTGATAATATATCAATACTATTTACAGCTTTAGCTACAACCAAAGTCATACTTTACCTTCAACCTGTCTGTGCTTGCAAATCTTTCATTCACAATAGAAGCCATGTGGGGATCCTAAAGATCATGAAAAATGTACAAAGTCAGTCTAGGGCATGCATCAATATATATATATATATAGAAGAAAAAACATTTCTCATTACACCACCCTCTCATTTTTTTAACAAACAATACTCTTATCAAAAGTTACACCATTTCGGAATAGCATTATATTTTAACGTTTACACTAAAAATTGTGCCATATCAGACCAAAAGGTCTATCTTGACTCGAAGGGAAGGATATCTATCCAAATAAATAGATTTTCTGTAGTTACATGCAAGACATTTCTCTCATGCTTGCTTACGTATTGGGCTTAATATAATGCTAATTGCATAACATACAAGCCAAGGAAAGCATGTGCAACCAAGTATATGCTTGTACTCTCAAAATTTTGCAACGTTCCTTCTTATAGAGTAGATGAGTGGAGCTAAAGAGCAAGCATTGGGTTCTAATTTCTAGCACCATATCGCCTTCTTCAACATTGGCCGCACTCGCAAGCTGCTCATTGATCTCATTATTCAACATATAATGCTGCAGTCACAGACACTCATTCATTGGGAAATTTTCTCGAATAGAGAGTTGACACCAAACAACTACGTTCCCGGACAAGCATAATTGTAGGCGAAATCAAATTAAAGTATCTTGAATTCTCTTATCTTTCTGCTATATCTTCAAAGGAAGCGTTTGGAATTGTCATTTATATTAACATTTTCTCAGTCCAAGTCAATAGTGCTCCAAATTTTAAATTCCAGCTAGTATGAAAGTGAAGGCACCTCAAGTCAATGAAGTTATTGTGGAAACTGACACTACTAATCCAAATTTATAAATGTGAAAATTAAGTCACTGGTTGGTCTCTATAATTCGTAACTAATGGGTCTAATAATTAGTCCAAGTCCATATGGAAAATACATATGATATCCTAACTTCAGCTAGCCAATGAACACTCAACTCCGGTAACCCATTTTTGTAAAGTTTTTCATGCAGCGGTACATGGATTCATAATGTTTCTTAATTCAAAGGGTCCAAAGTCTAAATATATACAATAATAAAGTAAAAAATGATATAATATAATATATGTACCAAGACCAAATACAGGGTCCACTCTAAATATTTAATATTTCAAGATAAAAAATGACGATGTGAATCAAGCGAATGGGGTCATGATATTGTGAAAGTTGTGATCATTTTTACACATTAATTATTGAGAGAACTTTCATAAAGGCTCGTTAATTGACCCCACATTTATTAGTGGGTGCACGCTAACTTCTTTTTTACAATTTTTTGACGGAAGCATAAAGGGATCAATGGACATGCTAATCCCTTTAATAGAAGTGTGCAAAGGGGAGTTAGGGTGATAAAAGTGTGCAAAGTGATAGTGCAGTGCTCAAGCAGTCGAGGGCTCGTTAAAAAAGAGATAAATATAAAATGTATAAGATCTTTATAAATTATAATGTTTGTTTTTGGATGTCATGTAGATAATATCTTGAACATCATTAAATATTTACTAGCTAAATATAATATGACTTACATCTTATGACTATCTTCCTCTCTCGACTCTAAATTTTAAATTAGAATTTTAAATTAGAATTTATGAAGCATCATTTGTATTCTAGCTAAGAGCAAAACGGACTAGGTAGAATATTATCGTCATTAGGAGAGCTAGCAAAACTTAAGTGACTTGTCTTGACCATGACTTCATGTATGTGTCAGTTTGGGTAGAATTTGAGGACACAAGTCAAGCAAAAGTCAATAAATATTTCTCGAATTCAAATTATTGCCTAAGGTTAATTAATTGGGCTTGTGAATTAACTAAAGCAAGCAAAATGATTTCAAATATATTTCGGGTTATTAAAATATAATACATGATCCACTTTGGGTACTTTTCCTCTCTCGAGCACTAGCATTGGATTCATCAAATTCATTTTTAAAATTTGATGAAAAGTACATGTTTTTCATAAATGTAATACCTTCACATCTATAATCTCACATTGGATTAGCTATTGGATTCATCAAAATAATAATATAATATTATTTTTTTAATAATAATATTTTTATTTTTTTTTATATTTTATAATCACACTAATCATATATTAATTAATAATTTAATTTGATTCTTATATTATTATTATAAGATGGTCGGAGATTAAATATGAATAGAAAAAACCTTTGAAGATTAAAAGTGAATAAAAAATAGATTTGATGAATGAATAGTAACCCTTCAAATTTGAAGAAACCCATAGATTTACTGTAACTAAAAGTTTCACATTTATGTCTTTAGCTAATCCAATGCAGCTCTTTTTTGATAAGATTCATCATATTTTACATTTGGCTAGGCTTTTGATGAAGCCAATGCCAATGCTCGAGCACTAGTATTGGATTCATCAAATTCATCTTTAAAATTTGATAAAAAGTACATGTTTTCCATAAATGTAATACTTTCACATCTATAATCCCACATTAGATTAGCCATTGGATTCATCAAAATAATAATATAATATTATTTTTTTAATAATAATATTTTTATTTTTTTTCATATTTTATAATCACACTAATCATATGTTAATTAATAATTTAATTTGATTCTTACATTATTATTACAAGATGGTTGGAGATTAAATGTGAATAGAAAAGACCTTTGAAGATTAAAAGTGAATAAAAAATAGATTTGATGAATGAATAGTAGCCCTTCAAATTTGAAGAAACCCATAGATTTACTGTAGCTAAAAATTTCACATTTATGTCTTTAACTAATCCAATGTAGCTCTTTTTTTATGAGATTCATCATATTTTACATTTGGCTAAGCTTTTGATGAAGTCAATGCCAATGCTCTCATGAAATCTTCACCACAATTCAATTATACATGATCCATTGTACCACCTTGAACACAGCCCTCACTTAGGCCTTGTTTGGTTATATAGATAAAATGAAATGAAAGTTAAAAATTGAATAAAATCTTGTTAGAAAATAAATTTTTAATATTATTTTTATTTTAAAATTTGAAAAAGTTGAATTGTTTATTATATTTTGTTTGAAAATTTATGAAATTTGTAATGACTAGATTAGATGAGATGAGATAAAATAATTTGTAAAAAAGTTTTGTTGCATGAAATTGCATATGATGTGATTATATATCAGTGCGATTTGAGGGAATTAATGGCCATCATTCTTGGATCAATTGTTTTGTCATTTCAATATCGGGGGTTGCCTAACAGTAGAATCATTTTCAGGGTATGGTTGGTTAACTCGAAATGAAAGTACATGGATTATAGAAAGTAATGGGACCTCATAGATGATCCATCACAATCAGTGTGGAAACTATTTAAAGCCAATCCATGTGAACGTGGAAATTAAAGGCACTATTTCATGCGTATAATTAGATTCCAATTAGTCAATGTCAATGTAGAAATAATTTAGCTCCTCACTTACGGGAAGTTTCATTCACTGAACATTCAAAGTCTTCTGATCTATACGCGTTCTCCAATTAATGTGCCATTCTTTTGCCTGCTAGGAATGCTTTGTGCCAATTCAGATTGAACATGCACCAACTTCCAAAGACAACTAATTAATGTAAATGAGTTGAGATCAGACTCTTACGAACGATTCATAAAATAATATCTATTTTTCTTATCCAATAGGTGGCGGACAAAGAACCAATTAAGAACGAACTCAAGGCTAATATCCTCTCACTACAAAAATAAAATAAATTATGATGCATTACATAATCTCTTATATTGAGCATATGTAATTAGTTTGTTTAAGAAAATGAGACGGGAATTCTGAGCTTTCTCCCCAGGATATAAAAGATTTTATAGTTAAAAATTGAACATACTTTATAAATTTAAGAGAGAGTATGCATCGGAATTCATTCAATTAAAATATAAAGTCCTTTTACGAAATATGATTTCATATGTTAAATAAAAGATCATGCTTAGCATTCTGTCACATTTTCCTTGGGCCATGTCTGTGCTAACACTTTATCCCCATTTCATTCATTGGAGGGGGCATACATAAAAATAAAATGAGTCAAATACTCTATAAACATTACTTCAGACTATAAAAATATACTAACATAGGTTTTCATTTATGCATTTATCATTCCTCTACATATTTTATATAAAACATTTTCTTTCTTTGAAAATATAACAAGGAGGAGTTTCTCTTTAAAAATGTTTTCATTCCTCATAGAATATTTCCCACACTTGTACATTTATTCAAAAAAAAAACTAAACCAGTTCATAACATTCAATTAAATGTTATCACTTTCTATTGGCTAGTACTAGGGGTGTAAATTTAAACCGGTAAACCAGTCCGAACCAGACCGGACCGAACCGATTTTATCGATTTTGAACCGGTCCAGTCCGGAACCAATTCTTATAATTCATAAACCGGTTGGAACCAGTCCGGTTCCGGTTTTAGGATTTTTCGGACCAGACCGGACCGGTTGATAAAAAATAATATTTTATATATAAGTTTTATACAAAATTAAAATTATACAAAATATTTTTTATATATTAATATATAAGTTTTATATATATTGTATAATTATATGTGAAAAATTTCACATATAATTATATATCATATATGAAATAATTTCATATTATAATTTATAAAATATAGCATAAAATGTTAATTTTAAATATGAACATTTGTAATTTGTTTGATCATATACTATTAATATAATTATATATAGGATAATGTAATTATAAAATAAAAGTTTAATCTTAAAAATGAAAATGTAATTGATCATGTATTATATAGCTATACTAATATATAGTTTATCACTAATACTAATATATACTAATATATAGCTATACTAATATATAAGTTTATAACTTGTACTAATAGTCTAATATAGACTATAGTTATAGTTATATTAATAGTCTAATATAGATTAATAAAAGTATAACAGATTTTTTTAAAACAGTTTTTTTTTAAACATATTTTTAATGATAAAATGTCAAACTTACATTTAAAAAAAATCAAAAAATCAGACCGAAAACCGGTAAAACCGGAAGTACCAGTTTAGGAGGGTAACCGGTGCGTAATTGGTTTTGAAAAATACAAAACCGGTCATACCGGTTCGGTCCAAGATTTTGTCAAAAATCAGACCGGACCGAATCGGTTACACCCCTAGCTGGTACACACTGTTATGCCACATGTGTTAGGGTTAATGATCTTTTGGATCCGGATTCTGCATGTGGCCATTGGTTGGGAATCCATTTTAGTTAAAGGGCAGCACTAGGTGCATTACCAGTACTACTTACTCGGCATTGCAATGTGCCCAATCCATTGATACCATCATTCCTTCAGTCATGCATGTCCGTCACTTAGTTCCATACATTAAAACATTCAGTTCCATACATTAAAACATTCATTACATCACCTCTAAAAGACATGTTCAATCCGCTCAAGTTCCTTAATTGTTCCTTCCTTTTTCTTCTTTCTCCTCCTAATCACCGCACCAAATCATCCCTTTATTACTTGTAGTCATCGAGCCATTTTTCTCCTTATCCACTCTCTCATCACTTACATCTTGTCAAGTTCATTGATGAATAGCTTAATTGCACATCGATCCAAAAAGACTTGCATGTTTGAAAATTTCAAATCATATCTTGAATTGTTAAGTTGGGGAATTAAGGGAAACTAGATCACTCATCTTATTTGGCATGAACACATATATGTTCCTTTTTGTTTGAAATTGTTGTTGCTGGAGTAAATCCTTGGGCGAACAAGTACAATAGAATTGCTCAATGTGGGCGAATGGCAGTCTGCATTAGCATTTGCATTAACAATACTACCACCAACAAATTATGTGATGGCATCCAATAAATTTCTTTTTTTTGAAGGAAAAACTGATCTCATTAATATCGAAATTAAAGCATCTCAGCAGCTACAATTGAATGAATGCAAACAGGGCACTCTTCAATATCATATAGATCTACAGAGAAATTTAAAGCTGATTTAGCTAAAAAGTGGGCAGTCATGTTTGCCTCTCTATACACATGTGAACAAGTCCAGAAGCTGAAGGATTTTAGGATTTGTCTTGCATCCTCAATCATCAATCCCCCTCTACTCCAATTTGAATTTTCCTTTAGTAGTAGGTCGATGACTAGTTTTGAATCCCCCTCCAAAATGACCTGCTTCATCCCTATCTCCTTGCAAAAAACTACCACTAAAAGGAGGCCTTGTGCTTCAGCATCAAAAGGGGAATCTGTGGCTACCCGGGAAGCTCTGAGAGCACCTAAAACCTGACCCTGATCATCTCGGATGATAACACCCATCCCCATTCTACCTGTAACATTACTCCAGGATGCATCCCAATTTACTTTGAAGAGCCCCACTGCTGGTTTGTGCCACCTGATAATCTTCTGGGCATTCTGATTAGTGTTGGGTTGGGTGATTTGGTTTGCCTCATGGAAAGTATCCCTCTCGATTCTTGCTATTTGGGCTATACTGGTGGGATGCTTGAATCCTTTCCCATGTATGAACTCATTCCTTCTAGTCCATATTCCTTTTAAAGTTACAGCTACCTCTTCCAGTTCAACTCTGTCCAGTTGCTGTACCATCTTCATCCATATGTTGAAAAACAAATCATATTGGCAAGACATCTTTTGGATCTTGATGCACCCTTTACTCCACACATCCTTTGCAGCTGGACAGCCCCATAGTGCATGGCCTGTTGTTTCAGGTTCAGCTCTGCAAATTGGGCATAGGGAATCCTCAATGATTTTCCTCCTCTTCAGGTTGGCGCAGGTAGGGATTGCTTCACTGCATGCTCTCCACACCAGGAATTTTATAGCAGGTGCCACTTTCATCTTCCATAGGCTCTTCCACACCTCTCTGTCACTGTGTTTTCTAGATGCTTCCCCCTCAATACTTGACTCCACATTCCTCTGGTGGTGATACCCACTTTTAACTGTGTACTGTCCATTGTTGGTAAATTGCCAGGTCAGCCTGTCTTCTCTGCCTCCTAAGCTGATAGGAATAGTCATGATGGCTTCACACTCCTGGGGTGAGAGCATTTCTTGCATCAGGTCTTCTCTCCATGTTTTTAGCCTAGGGTCTATTATGTCACTCACTTGTTCACACCAAACATCCTTGTCCTTTGGTGTTGAGATCTGGAAATAGGGGATTGATGGAATCCACCTATCTTTCCATATGTTGATCTGGGAGCCATTGCCTACCCTCCATATTAGCCCTGTTTTTAACAGAGATAGACCTGCATGAATGCTTCTCCAAGCATAGGAGGGACCCGAGCCTACTTTTGATTCCAAAAGGTCCACCTTGGAGAAATATTTCTGTTTGAACACTCTTGAGACAAGTGAGGTTGGCTCTTGCAACATTCTCCAACTTTGTTTTGATAACAATGCTAGGTTGAAGTTTCGAAAGTCCCTAAAACCGAGGCCCCCTTGTTCCTTTGCAGTGCTTAACTGCTCCCATGATACCCAGTGAATCTTTGAGCTGTCTTCATTGTACCCCGACCAGAATTTTTTAAGGAGTTGGTTTAATCTTCTGGTGATGGATGTTGGTAGGAGAAACATCCCCATTGCATAAGTAGGGATGACTTGGAGAACAGCCTTGACGAGTATTTCTTTTCCTGCATTTGATAGGTACTTAGTCTTCCAATTTGCTACTCGGGCCCAGGTTCTGTCTATAATAGAATGAAATGCTGCCACCTTTGTTCTCCCCACCATTGCAGGTAGCCCAAGGTATTTTTCAAAAGTCCCATTCGATTTTATGCCAATCATCTGCAGGATCTTTAGTTGAGTCTCTTTCTTTGTGTTCTTGCTGAAGAAAATTGAGGACTTATCCTTGTTTAGCATCTGTCCTGAGGCCTGTTCATAGGTTTCCAAGATCATTAGCATACTATTGAGTTCTGTTGTAGATGCTTGGCAGAAAAGAAGGCTGTCATCTGCGAAGAACAGATGATTGACCTTTGTAGGCCCTCTCCCCAATGGTATACTAGATACTTCACCCCTCATCTCAGCTTGGATCAGTAATGAGGTTAAAACTTCGGCACACATTATGAATATGTAGGGGGAGAGGGGGTCTCCTTGCCGGATTCCCCTTGTTGGTTGGAAGCATTGTTGAGGCTCACCATTGACTAGGATGGAATAGGAGACTGAGTTTAGGCACTATTGGATCAGATTGACCCAATGTGGTGGGAAACCCATTTTCTTCATCACGCCTTCCACAAATCTCCATTCGATTCTATCGTACGCTTTGCTCATATCTAGTTTTAGAGCTATAAAACCTTTCTTCCCCTTCATCCTTGAATTCATCGAGTGTAGTACTTCATAAGCCACTAGAGTGTTATCTGATATCAGTCTCCTTGGGACAAATGCACTCTGGTTTTCAGAAATGAGAGATGGTAGTTCCCCTTTTAATCTATTTGCCAAGGTTTTAGAGACTATCTTGTATAGAACATTGCACAAGCTTATTGGCCTAAACTCAGTCACCTTTTTGGGGTTTTTAACTTTGGGTATCAGGGCAATGAATGTGTCATTCACTTCTTTTATGGAACCTCCATGGTTAAGCACTTGAAGCACATAGCTGCAGACTTCTCCACCGACTGTCTCCCAATTTTTCTGGTAGAATTGAGCAGGGAAACCATCGGGTCCAGGGGAACCCAATGGGTTTATTTGAAACACAGCTGCTTTGACCTCCTCAACCGTGAACTGCTTCATCATTCTTGTTGACATCTCAGGGGTGATTTTTGGAGGTAACGCATGTAAGCAAATTTCTAAATTGTTAGGGGCTGAAGTTGAGAAAAGAGAGGAGAAATAACCTATAAAGACAGCTCCAATATCGTTCTGTTCCTGAGCTACATTCCCATCACTGTCTGTAATGGATGTGATGGAGTTGGTTTTCCTTCTTTGGGTGGCCTGTTTGTGGAAATACTGTGTATTCTTGTCCCCGTTCCTGAGCCAGTGGAGTTTTGCACGCTGTTTCCATTTTGTTTCTTCTACAGCTAGTGACATTTCTAGTTCCCTTTGTAAAGTCTGCATTTGGTCTATGTGGGATCCATCACCCTTATCTTGTAGTTGACTGATGTTAGACATGATGTGGGTGGTTTTCTTTTGTTCTTTATGAGCCACCTTTTGTTTCCAGAGCAGTAAAGCCCTCTTACAATTGTCCAGCTTGGATCTTAGCCTGCCAGCCTGTGTATCCCCTCTGTGGTTTTTGTGCCAGGCTTCTTTTATAACCCCTCCACATTCCTCCTTTAATTCCCAAGCTGCTTCATATCTAAATACCTTGTTCTTCCTTCCCCTGCCATACTCAATATGTTGTATACTAACATGTAAGGGAGAGTGATCAGATTTAACAGCTACCATGTTATTACAATAAGCTTGGTTGAACATTGCATTCCACTCCTTGTTAGCCATGACTCTATCAATCCTCTCTTTCGTGAAGCCCCTTCCCCTTCTGTTGTTTGCCCAGGTGAACTCCTGACCTTGAGAGTGGATGTCACGGATTCCACATGACTCAATGGCCTTCCTGAACCTTTCTATCTGTTTGTATGGCCTACTAGCACCTCCCATCTTCTCCCTTTGGTGTAATATTTCGTTGAAGTCGCCTGCACACAACCAAGGCATTGGTGGGTTTGGTTTTAGGGACTTTAGTAACTCCCAGCTGCTTTTCCTCTTCATTGGATCTGGATGGCCGTAGAACCCAGTAAATTGCCAACCAAGACTACCTCCCTCATCTTGGATTTGTGCTTTGATATGCCATCTAGTGTAGCTGTTGACTTTGACACTCCAATCATCTTTCCACAGCAAAACAATACCACTGCTTGAACCCTTACTATCCACAGCAAAGCAACAATCAAAGCTTAAGGACCTCCTAATGTCTTCCATACGGTTCTTGTTACACTTAGTTTCCACCAGGAACACTAAGTTTGGGCACTTTTCCTTAGATAGTTTCCTAAGGATTCGAATTGACCGAGGGTTCCCAAGCCCTCGGCAATTCCATATTAATAGGCTCATTTGAGTTGGCAGGGCTGGAATCCAGCCTCTGCCTTGACAAGATTGTTCTCTAATCCCACCTCACCTCTTTTTGGCTTCTTTGGGCTAGAATCATTTTCATCGTTACTCCTCACCCCTCTCCTTTTGTGCCCCATCTGTTGGACTGAGTTTGTAACATCCCTTAGGACCCCACTTGGTAATCCCCTTCCTCTAGCCTTCCTCTTCCACTTGCTTATTTTAGTGGCTTCTTCAATGGTTACACAGTTATTGCTGGTTTGAAAGGGCATAGGGACAACCATCATTTCCTTGCTTCTCTTGGAATTGTCTGGGCTGCCTACATTAGTAGGTGTTTCCACAAGGCCATTGGTTTGGTCAGGGACATTTTCTTGGTTTGTTTCTTGTGGTGCCGTGAGCTCTGGGTCTAGATCCATTCGGTGAGAGGTTGTTACAAACAGCTCATGTGCAGCCATATGCTTTGGATAGTTTGGTACATTGTTTCTCTCCCCCTTTCCTGTCTTTGATGTAGGACTACTCGTTGTTTCCTTGTTTGGAGGTCCCTGTTCCTCCTCCTTTGAGTATATTCCTGATTCCTTTTCCACCTTCTCAACATAAGTTCCTTCTTTCCTCCATGATTCCTCCCCCTCAGTTTGTTGTCCTTCCTGATACTTTTTCCTCGGTGTGCCTCCGTACTTTCGATGGTCAAATAGATTGGTATTCATCGGCTGGGCTCGCAGCCAGGGTCCATACTGTAGTGGTTGTTGTTCATCTTGGTGTTGGTCATACCATGGTCTCGAGCAAGTTCGTCCTCTATGTGATAGGATGCCACAGTGGAAACAAAAGTTTTGGAGTCGTTCGTACTTAAAGGAGATCCAGAGTTTTTTTCCTTCAAATTCCAACCACCTTCCCCTCAGTAAAGGTTTATTAAGATCTACTGCAACCCTCACTCGTAGGCATCTGCCCCATGCTGAACCATCCGAGTCTGCATCAACCCTTATCACGTGCCCTAGCGATGATCCAAACTGCTCACTAATCCTTTCAGTCATAGCAGCCAATGGTAGGTTATGGCATTGAACCCAGAAAGGTTCGTATTGGAAAGCCAAAGCATTTATCGATACATTCTCATCCACCTCATGTATATTTATTAGATTCCTGTCAAAGAACCAGGGTCTTCCACTTAAAACCTTCTCCTTATCTTGTAGGTGTTGAAATTCTATGAGGAAACATTGGTCATTAAGGTCTTTGAATCTCACCCACCCCTGTGTTCTCCATATTTGGGACATTGTCGTCCGAAAAGCTTCATTATTCACCCCCTTTTCAGAGAGTACCTTGCCGATGATGCAAAGCTTTCCCCGTACATTTCCTTCTTTCTCGCCCTCTATCTTGATCTGAAAAACAGAATTTTCTTCCTTAGACAGATGCAATCTTTCCCACCGCTTAGTTAGTTCCTCTTCCACCATGTTAACTGTAGTAACTACCGCCGCCCTCTCAACCAGTGAGACCACACCTCATGTCGTAAGACCCAAGGCACTAAACCCTACTCTGTCTCAAAGGAAGAGAGAGAGAGAGGGACCCCGCATCCAATAAATTTCACACGTACAGAAGGTATTCCATAAAACTCCTTTGGTGGTGGACTTGGATTCATAACATTTCTTAATTCAATGGTCCAAACTGTAAATACAATTATAGAGTTTAAAAAAAAAACAAATTGATATAGAGTAATGCTACTATGCCCGTTAAGTTATGCCGCACACTTTGTCCCATTGACGCGAGACCACATTATGGTACTACGTGGCTTATTAAATAAATAAAAAATATACACATAAAAGGGTAGAGAGAATCTAGGAATTTAGCCTTCATCTTTTTGTATTTTCAGGCGCTTTATATTGTTTTGAAAAAAAAAAAAAGAATATATAGATAATTTTAAATTTTTTTAATAAATCATGTGGCACCACAATATAGTGTCATGTTAATTGGACAAAGTGAGTAATATAAATATATAAAGTAGACGTAGGGTATGTATATTTATATTTTTTTACTAGTAAAGCACCTAAAACTCCACTCTTTTGAGGCCAAGTTTGCCTCAATTCAAGTCCATAGTACTCCAAATTTTAAATTTCAGCCAGTATATATGAAAGTGAAGACACCTCAAGTCAATGAAGTCATTGTGGAAATACCAATCCAAATTTATAAATGTGAAAATGAAGTCACTGGTCGGTCTCTGAAATGCGTAAGTAATGGGTCTAATTAGTCCAAGTTAATGTGGAAAGTACACATCCTAACTTCAGATAGCCAATGACCACTCAACTCCGGTATCGGTAACCCATTTTAGTAAATTTTTTCATGCAGGGGTATACATGGATTCATAATGTTTCTTAATTCAATGGGTCCGAGGTCTAAATATATACTATAATAAAGTAAAAAAAAAATGATATAATATAATATATGTACCAAGACCAAATACAGGGTCCACTCTAAATATTTGATATTTCAAAATAAAAAATGGCTATGTGAATGAAGCGAATGGGTTGAGATATGGTGAAAGTAAACATTAATTATTGAGAGAACTTTTGAGTAAACAAATTAAAATTTCATAAAGGTTATTTAATTGACCCCACATTTATTAGTGGGTGCACGCTAACTTCCAATTTTTTGACGGGAGCATAAAGGGATGGACCAATTTAATAAAAGTGTTCAAAGGGGAGTTAGAGTGATAAAAGTGTGCAAAGTGTTAGTGCTCAAGCAGTCGAGGGTTCGTTAAAAAAGAGATAAATATAAAATTAATGTATAAGATCTTTATAAATTATAATGTTTATTTTTTGGATGTGTAGATAATATCTTGAACATCATTAAATATAATATGAGTTGCATCTTATGACTATCTTAGGGAATATCAATCTGTGGTTAAGTCGGCATCTATTATCTATATAATTTATGAAGCATCATTTGTATTCTAGTGAGCTAATTCATCATTTTATTTTATTGACCTATCCCAACCCTTCACTTGTTAAAAAGATTTTTCATAATTGTATTGACCACTTAATTATCACAATAAATTATCTTAATTTATTAACATTAAGATTTATGTTAGGGAACTGATGTTGTGCTTTAATAGCTGCACTATCCAGCCTGTGGGAAGAATGGGAAATGAAGCTGCTCATAGACTTGTAAAGTTTGCTTGGAATGTAACTGATATTTGTGTTCGGTGGGGATCTTTTCCTCCTAATATTGCTTAGGTCATCTGGGCTGATAATCGGTTGTAAACCTTTCTTTGCAATAAAGTTCTATTTTGATATAAAAAAAAAAAAAAAATCATGGCCCTCACTGAGGCCTCATTTGGATACACATATGAAACGAGATGAAAACTGAAAATTGAATAAAATATTGTTATAATATAATTTTTGTTTTGAAATTTAAAAAAGTTGAATTATTTATTGTATTTTATTTAAAAATTTAGAAAATTGTAATGATGAAATGAGATATGAAATGAGATGTGAAAAAATTTAGTTGCATGAAATTGCATATTGAATAAGATAAGTACCGGAATTGTTAGGCCACCCAGGGCCCTAATTCTCTTGAATAGCTTGCATGTAAACCTTCCAAGGCAGGTGTGCAAAACACGCCATCAACACAATTTGTGGTATTGTCGTTTAACTTATTTGCCAATCACACTAAGCTTCAGGTTCTTCGACTCTAGAAATAAAACAATAAAGTTGAAATAGAAATTGAAGATCCCATGAATTGGAACCCTTTGTTTTAGCTAAAGATCATTGAGCTATCAACTTCGGTTTGAGCAAGCTCATCGGCAACATTTTGAAATTTCTTCGTGACCAATATTGGTGGATGGATGTCTCGTACAATTACTTGGATGCATGTGGTCCACAATGCGCTCTGCTCTGCTCTGCTCTCTCTCTCTCTCTCTTTCTCTCTCTCAATAGATGTTGAGAAGAACACCACGTGGTCATGAGGCACCAGACTTTAGAGTGGGAATAGTGTTCTGATCAAAGGGGAAAAAAAACAATTCACATTTTTACGTTGAGAGAGGAAGAAGAAGATTTTTACCTTTCATTTAACATTGTATCATCGGTAATTAATTGTCCAATACTAGTAAAGGTTAGAAATGAATTAACCATTAGTCTTTAATTGGCTCTCATAATGCATACCCCATGACATAAAGTGTCCACCTGGTGAAGCATTAGCAAGGGGCAACCATTCACAAAAGAGTTAGGTCGGTCCAATTATAAAACAACCCCCACCCCTATTTTCGTGATTAAAAAAATTGATGGTGTGGCTCGCCACTGAAATATTCCTTCATCTAGATCACTTTATTAATTTTCTTAATTTAGTTTAGATAAAATTTCCAACTAAGGAATTTGACTCGGAATCTGTTATAGCACGAGTACTTGGAAGTTATAAAAATCAAGTAAGACGCGACTTTCCAAATCCGGCAAAACACTTGTTGAGAAAATTTTCTGAAGAGATAAAAAGAAAATGAGACTCTAAAATTGCCTATATTGCGCTGAACTCTCACCACCCGAAGATGTTTACATTGTCATTACCTTCCCATCACGCTATCCCCAACTTTCCACGCTAGAAAGACTCCACCATGTACAACGAAGCTTTCTTGAAGCAGCTATGCATTTTCCTTTTCTTTGCTTATATTTAAAAAAACAAAAAAAGGCACTCTCAAATTGGAAGTGTAGAAATCAATGCACCGAATTGGAAACTGAAGCCACCGGCCCACCAAATTGGCGTCGTGAATGAAGGAATCAATGCACTATAATGAATGAGACAGAATCCCAAAAGTCCAAGTCAACGTAGGAATTTGATGCATTGAACATTCCCAAGTCTTCCACGCGTTCTCCCATAATATTGTACGCGCAATTATTTTGCTTAACTTGAATGATGTGGTTGAAAAATTTTACTACTCATCTTTATATCATATATTACATATAAATTTTTTATTTTTTATTTTTCTCTTATAAAAAATATGATCTGTAGATGATAAGTAGATAAAATCAATTAATTTATGAAGAATACAATAAAAATTTTTAAAAATAATAAATAAAAATAAAAATTAATATAGTGTGTGGTGTGTGAGGATGATGAATAGTAAAACTCATTTATTAAATCCAACACTTTAATTCAATATTAAAATTCAATCATTCTTGAAGACGACACATAATCGACCAAAATGGCTAGAGACTCTTTTCAACAGTATCGAATAAATTAAGATAAACCAATATCTCCATATATCTAAATGTTGAAATTAAGGCATTGGCCTCGCATGTCTTTAGAGCATGCGTAAGATCTGGGATTAGTCCAAGTCAACATTCAAAGTCCCGTATTCCCATTTCCCTTTTAAAATCTTTATATACATTGTGAAATCCACAATACTCGCACCACAACCAAGCAAGCAAGTTTTAGATAGAAACAAAGATGGGAGTCTTACAATATTATTTCTCAATGAAAGCTTTGCTGTGGGTTTTAGTGGTTTTTGTTCAAATTCGTGAGCACAAGGGTTGCTTGGAGGAAGAGAGAATTGGTCTGCTTCAATTGAAGTCATTTCTTATGTCCAACCCGTACACTTCTTCAGATCAGCTTCTTCGTTCTTGGGTCGAAGATGACTCAAAGAGTGATTGTTGCAGTTGGGAGCGGGTCATGTGCAACTCCACCAAAGGTCATGTGATAGAACTGTCCCTCGACAATTTAAAATTGTCCCTCGGTAATCCATATTACTACACATCAGAAACTGATGCGGAGGTATGGTCACTAAACGTGTCTCTGTTGGAGCCTTTCAAGGAGTTAAGAAGTCTTGATTTATCCCTTAATGCGATTAATGGATGGATAGAAGATGAAGGTATGTTGTGAGGGATGAGCAGTTTCTATATATATTCTTCCACTCCAGATTTTCATTACAATACATATATATACATAGCACGTGAATTCTACATGATTAATATTTAGTATTTTAATAAAAATCTTATAAAAAATCTTATTCCTATTGTTATACCCTTTGACCCTGTTCTGATGTGTTGGTATCTCTCCTCAGAAATTTGGGGTTCAAATAAAAATTCTAAACCCCAAGTAGATTTCTGTTTTGAATTCAAGTTTTATAAAACAATAAATCTTCCCAACCTCCCAACACTCCACACTCCATCTTTTCTTAAAATTTTTTTTTAATTTTTTTTATTAAATAATTTTTATATGAATAGTAAATAAAAAATTTGAAATATTTAAAAAAAAATAAATTCAAAAAAAAATTTAAAAAAAATATTAAAAAATGTGGAGTGTGGAGTATAGATAAATAGTAGGAAGTTGTGTAGCAAAACCCGGAAGACGAGGAAATGGGAAAGGTATGAATTGTTAAGTATTGGTGTCCAAAGGTCTGAATCTTTCATGATGTGGTTCATAAGCTCTAAAACATTAATATTCTTCAATGCGCATCATCGGACATATAATTGTTTTTTTTTCCTGTTACATATAAAATAAAATAAAAATAAGCACAGGTTGGGAAAGCTTGTCAAGATTGGAGAATTTGGAGATATTAGATCTTAGTTTCAATTTCCTCAACGAGAGCAATATTTTACAGTCACTTGCTGCAATCAAATCCCTTAAAAATTTGAATCTTGCTGGGAATAAGTTGACAGGATCCTTGCCAATAAATGGTACGTATATATGTCGATCTTTCATATATACAGGTTCATGATTTGGTTTATCCTATTTATTATTCTTTGGGCTTTTAATTATGACGTTTTGGCACTCGTCTAATTATGATATTCTTGACACAATATCTCTTGTAGATTTGGCAAATTTTAGCAAGTTGGAGATTTTAGATATCAGCGAAAATTTGTTCACAGGAAGTGTTTCTCCTTCTATTCGGGAACTATTTTCTCTCAAGGCCCTGTCACTGTCTTCCAATGAACTCAACGGCACTTTACCTACTCGAGGTAATGATCAACTATATATAAAATCAAGCATTTGCACTTGTTAGCATTACCCTAATCATCTATGGTTAGTGAGGAATATTAACACAAGTGAGAGAATGGTTAATTTTGAATATTTATTGACCTTGTTTTCAATTTCAAAGCACAACAATAGACCATTCATGTTTAGTAATGTTGATGCTCTTCCGTTTGACAGAATTCTGCGCATTGAATAAGCTTGAAGAGTTAGATTTATCTCGTAATGGCTTTGAGGGGATCCTTCCTCCGTGCATAAACAATATGACATCTCTTAGATTTTTAGATGTTTCTGAGAATCACTTCGAAGGAGATATTTCCTCTTATGTGGTAGCCAGCCAGACGTCTCTCGAGTACATTGATTTTAGTTATAATCAATTTGAGGGATTATTCTCGCTCAGCTTATTCGCCAATCACTCTAAGCTTGAGGTGATTAGATTCTTTAACGACAACAACAAGCTTGAGATAGAAACTGAAAATCCTGCGGGTTGGATTCCTTTGTTTCAGCTAAAGGTTCTTCAAATGACTAATTGTAACTTGAACAAGCTTGCCAGCAATATTCCTACATTTCTCCTCGACCAGCATGAGTTGGAAGTAATTGATCTCTCTTATAATAAGTTGAATGGAAGCTTTCCGAATTGGTTGGTTGAAAACAATACGAGATTAAAAGGCCTGGATCTTCAGGAAAATTTATTTGTGGGTCATTTACATTTCAAACTACAGCAGCACACTTATATTTCTCGGATGGATGTCTCAAAGAATCACATGGAGGGAAAACTTCAAGAAAACATTGGGAAGATGTGTCCAAATTTAAACTATCTAAATCTTTCCCATAATTATTTCGAAGGTAATCTTCCTTCCTCAGTTGGTGACATGACTATTTTGGAAGCCTTAGATTTGTCCTTCAATGAATTCTCGGGGGAAATCCCAAGAGAATTGGCCAGGAATTGGTCGCAAATGGAGAATTTGAACCTTGGTTACAACAGCTTTCATGGCGAAATCTTATTAGAGCAATTCCAGTACACAGTGACTTTGAAATTGGGTGGAAATCAATTCACCAGTATTCTACCGGTGCATAATTCAACGAATTATTACTTATGTTATTTAGATATCAGCCACAACGACATCTCAGGTACGATCCCCAAAGGGCCTGGAAACATTACAAACTTGAGGACTCTTCTCATGGCTAATAATGGTTTTTACGGTCGGATCCCATGCGAACTAAGTCATGCGACAGTTACTTTAGACCTTTCCCATAACTTATTTACAGGATCTTTACCTGTTTGCTTGAATCTACCAATGCTTGAATACCTACATTTGCAAGGGAACAAATTCACAGGATCAATACCGAAAGTTCTATTCAATTCCTCATCTCTTTTGACATTGGACATGAGAGATAACAGCTTTTCAGGTAGCATCTCTGTTGAAATCAAACAACTTCGAGACTTAAAAGTACTTTTGTTGGGTGGCAATCGTTTCACTGGTATAATCCCGAATCAGTTGTGTTTGTTAAAGATGATAAGCATAATGGATCTTTCCAAGAATGCTTTTTTTGGGACCATACCACAGTGCTTTCACAATATATATTTTGGGAAGATAGGGGCTACTCATTTTTACTATTTTATTAGAGAAGGTGGTTTTATGAATCTACATAGGATACCTTACATGTATAAAGGTTTCCTAGAGAAGAGTGTCAAAATTTACCGAGACTTTAGCTATTATGATGGGGAAGTAGAGATCGAGTTTGTAACCAAATATAGGCATAATTCTTATAAGGGTTCTGTACTTGCGCAGATGTCTGGATTGGATTTGTCATGCAACAACCTAACAGGGGGTATCCCGCTAGAATTAGGGCAAATATCTTCAATCATTGCATTGAACTTATCTTATAATCAACTGGATGGTACTATTCCAAAAACATTCTCAAACTTGGCTCTTTTGGAAAGCTTAGATCTCTCTCATAACAGTTTGAGTGGAGAAATTCCTTCAGAATTGATTGATCTAACCTTTCTTGAGGTATTCAACGTGGCTCACAACAACTTATCAGGTAAAGTTCCAGATATGAAAGCACAATTTGGAACATTTGAGAAAAGTAGCTATGAAGGAAACCTATTTCTCTGTGGACCACCACTAGATAAAAGTTGCTCAAACAAGTCAGATCCAAGACCAACCCAATCTTCAAATGCAAGTGATAGCAAGTGGTATGAAGTAGATCCTCTGGTCTTCCATACAAGTTTCTCGGTATCTTACATCATTTTCTTCTTTAGTACTGTTATGAGTCTTCATTATATTAATCCTTATTGGCTACAAAGATGTTTCAACTTCATGGAAGATCTTATATACTCTTGTTATTATTTTGTTTTTGATACCTCAAAAAGGTTGTCAAATTGTCTATGCAATTAAGATACATTGATTTTCTTTTGAAATCGTTAATGATAGCAATAATGATAAGTTATCTATGAATTGGATTTTGGAATAGTTAGTTATTGGGCTCAAATGTGAGAGAGGTGTACTTTGCTTAAACTTTTATTCTATTTTATTATGGATATTGTTTTCCATGATTGGGAATGGTTTCTTCTTGCTACTGTATTCAATTAGATTAAATAAATTAAGTATAGATTAAAAAACAAAGAAGTTGTGTCTGAGTAGATGAGTCATGATATCCAACAACAACATAGTCTTCAGATGAAAGTAAGATAAAGTGGTAAAAAATAAATCGAGGATTTGCCTTACAAGTATCTTGGTATCTAACATCATATTTTTTTTTTTTGAAATGAACTTCATTAATTCAATAAATATACAATGCTTTTCTTCTAAAAGAATAGAAAGAATATGTGAAGGTCCTTCCTCCATCCATACATGCTCAAAATCTAGTGATAAGGCTAGCTTTTAGTGCTATCTAACATCATTTTCATTTTAGGTGTTAATAGTCTACTTTATATTAGTCTTTATTGGCAATAAAAGTGCTCCAATTTAATTGAGGATCTTATATACCTGTGTTATTATTATATTCTTCATTCTCTAAAAAAGTCATCAAATTAACTATCTATCATTAGATTTTGTGACTTTCTGACTCGTTCGAAAATGAGCAGCCAAAAGGCTATCCCAAGTGCAGGAGCGTGTCGCGTAGTAATTAGGAATAAATTCCTACACCGTCTCCACAGGGAAAGTGCTTAAAAATCAAACTCGTGTAAAATGGTGGAAATAGTTACAATGAGAGAATAAAAATAAAAATGATGATATGTGCAATGAATGTGGGAATGCAATGGAAATGAAAATTTACTAGTCATGGACTAGATTCATGTTTGTTGATTTTGAGTGGATGATGAAAAGTGAAAAAATTAAAATACAAGACAGAAAATTAAAATTGCTGGAAATTAAATAACTGAAATGTAAATGGACAATAAAATTTAAATGACATAAAAGTAAATTGCAAAAAATTAAAGGTGCAGAAAAATTAAATGACAGTAATTAAAATTGCAGGAAATTAAAAGTGCAAGGAAATTAAATGACGGTAATTTAAATTGTAATAAATTAAAATTGCGAGAAAAATAAATGACAGTAATTTAAATTGCAAGAAATTAAAATTGCGAGAAAATTAAATGACAGTAATTTAAATTGCAGGAAATTAAAATTGCGAGAAAATTAAATGACGGTAATTTAAATTGCAAGAAATTAAAATTGCGAGGAATGTAAATGACAGTAATTTAAATTGCAGGAAATTAAAAGTGCGAGAAAATTAAATGACATAATTCGAAATTAAATAAAAATAAAAATAAAAACAAAAATTGTACGGAATAAACTCAATATTTGGAAATGGAGACTGTGTTATCCAACCCAAAAATCTGAACTTCCAATTAATGTAACCTCTAAAAAATAAAATGGACTCTCAACATTTATAAAAAAGGACTAAAATTTTACTCACTAAATAAACTCAAAACTGAAAATAAAGACTTACAAAAATAAAATTAACTGAGCCATACATTAAAATTAACTGATGAATAAATCACATGAAACTAAAAATTGAACTCAGAAGAAAATAAAAACTGACTGCAAAAATTCACTCACTATTTTTTTTCTGAATTTTAACTCTAAATTTACACTAAAAATATTACATCTGACAACTCACTGACACTCTAACTCTAGACTCACTAACACTCTAACTCTCTAACATCTGCTGGCTAATTTCTAACACCAGATTTCGTCTACTTACAAGCCTTATATAGGCTTCAAAATAACACTGCACTGCCTTATTCGTCCGTGATGCCAGCTGCAAATTGTCCCCTACCCCATTACTTTTGCCGTGCATCTGTGATAAGAGAATATTTTTTTTTTTGCTTTTCGTTTACTTTACACCCGCTGCATGCACTTTATTCTTTTTTCTTTCTTTTTTTTTCTTCTTCATCCACTCGGTTCACTCCTCTCTTTTTCTCTTCTCTTTTTATTTTTTCTTCTTCCGGTTGCTCCATTCTTTCTCTTCTCTTTTATTTTTCTTCACTTTGTCTTCTTTCAGTGTGATATGCCGTGCGTTTCTGTCCTTTGAAAAGGACCCAGCTGCTCGCGTGAATAAATATCTGCATGCTCTCAACCTCATCTAGCAGCACCCGAAGGACTTTTGGCATTCACCACATGATTTTCCGAAACCGTTCAAGCCACTCAACTCCAGCCGAAGTCTTCTTCTTCTTTTTTTTTCTTTCTTTTTTTTTTCTCTGCTGCACTGAACCGCACCGAGTGATCCTCCGAGTTACACCTGTTTGTTCTTTCTTTTTCCTTGGCCGTGTATCCTATGCATGTAGTTGTGCTGGTGTGTACCGTGTGCATGATGCATTCACGCTGGTGCAATGGTGGCCATTAGAGCTTGCATGGATACGATGCTACCGTGTGCATGCATGCTCTGTTTTCGAACAGATATATCTCGGTGAACGCAGTGGCGCTGTGGGATGGTTGGAGTGGTGCTGTATGGCTTCGGAGCTGATCACCGGCGTCGTCTGGCGTTGCTTGTGGTCGACGGAAGTGCTGCTGTGCACGACGGTTTCATAAATGGAGGTTGGTGTTGCCGTATGCATGCGGTGATGCTTCGTGGAGTTGGACGTCTATTTGGCCGTGCATGGTGGTGGAGAACTGATCGCCGGCGTCTTCTGGAGCTGCTGGTGGCTTCAGGCGGGCGGAGGACGGCTCACGGTGGCAGCTCGAAGCTGCTGTGCACGGTGGCACTGTAGCTTGAGACGCAGTGCGGGAGGTAGGAGATGAAGGAAAACGGCGTCGTTTGGCTCGCAGAGGAAACGGCGTCGTTTGGCTCAGACGACAGCCGGCTCCTCGAGTCAAACGACATGTCGTTTGGCTTACAGGCCAAACGACATATCGTTTAGCCTGCGCAGTAAATAAAAAAATAAAAATAAAATAAAATAAACTAGAACAAATGGAATAATAAAATAAAATAAAATTAGAAAAAGAAAATAATTAATTAATTAAAAATTAAACAAAAACTAAACTAGAATATTAAAAATGTGTTGTGCATGTGAGACAATAAAATCAAATTAAATCACAAGTTATCAAATATAAGCATAAACTATGCTTTTAATTAATTTAATTCATAACTTGGATTTATTGCCTCTTGATCATTTTTCCATTTAAAATCAACGATAAAATAATAAAATAATTAAGAATACATTGATTTTAAATGTATAAAATATGCAATAATGCAGCTCAATCACACCCCCCAACTAACCTTTTGCTAGTCTCTGAGCAAAATAGTGAAAATTAATTGAGATGAATATTGCATAAAGCTCGAAATCCAAACAAAAGCAATCAAACACAACAACGAATTCTCACAAAATGCGACACGTGACTATCAACTCCCAGGGGCTATATTCACAAAGACTGTCTCAACAATCTTTCATTAAGAGTTGGGAAAAAATCTCAAAATTCATATGTGTGTGTAGCTAAATTGTTCTTCATTACTAACCATGATTCGTCATAGGATTTTTCAACCTTAAGATTAATCATTTCTGATTCTGACTACCTCAAAGCCTAAGGGACTAGCAGTTTTCACGCAAACTCTGTTTAAAAGTTGAACACTCAACCCCCAAAGTTTGGGTAACTGTTTCTAGCCCTTTTCTTAGGAAAGCTCACTGCTTCATCCTTTAATTTTTTTTTTTTTTTTTTTCAAACGGATTCGATCAGTGGGGAATCGAACCCAGGACCGTGCGCCTAATCCACACATTCCCAAGTTCGCCCTTACCGCTGAGATAGATCCATGCTTATTCTCTTTTTTTTTTTTTTTTTTTTCGAAAGGCTCGGTAGTCCTGCAGTTTACTTCTCCATTGTTAAATCAACGAATAGTAATGAAGAACACTACAAGTGTAAGCATGTGTAGACCGTTATTCAAGATTTTCCCTTCATTATATAAATCATGCCAAGTCTATCTCAATGAATATAGCATCCTAGTGTTTCAAGTCATACATCAAGCAAAATATGATGCATCAGGAATCATGTTCTATGCTCAGGGTTGAAAATAAATCTTCATAAAATGATTCCGCTCAACTACACCAAGGCGCTCAAATTTCACAAAATAATAGAATAGAGTATGTGTCAATCATGTGTATCTCAGTGCATATTGCATTAAGGCAAAAATTGTGTAATCCAATGCACACATACTAACAAAGAAAAAATGAGCAATAAAAGAAAAATTAACACAGAAAATAAAGAAAGAGAAACAATCAACAAAACAACAACTTAGAAAATAAGCAATTATGTAATCTATCATACACACGTAAAATTAAACAAACAACATAGAAAAAAAAAAAGGCACAAAATAAACAACAAGATGCAATAACAGAAACAGTATTTAAGTAAGTATGAGAGTAGAGAAAACTCCCTCGATCAGTGGGAAATGCTTTGGGGTAAAAACTTTTCTTGCAAAAAATTCTTCATGCACTCCATTCCAGTGTTTAAATATTCTCAACAATGAAACACTCGAGTTGGATCAAGTTTGAAACAAAAATGATCTGCCAACTGAGTCAAATGAGTGTTCATCCAATTGTAGTAAACTTGGAATTTAACAAGTGTCATAAATCCCGAGATCCGACAGTTGCCATGACTCACGGAGCCTTGGATCTCGTGCAATGGAACCGTTATGACAAACACTTTAAGCCTCGAGCTCCGTCCTGGGTCCATATCGTGCTGTAAATTGCAAACGGACAATTGCTTTATGGCCTCGAGTTGTGCTCCGGGTTCTGCCTGAATCAATCTTTGCTGAGCCTTTGAATGCTTCGGGCCTCTATATAAAGGACCATCTCCACCCTCTTGAAACACATAACAATCTCTGCATCTCTCGTATTTTTTTCTTTCTTTTCTTTTCTCATACCTCTCACAGCTTCTCTCATTTTCTTCAAATGGCTGAGCAGCATTCTGTCAATAATATCCCCGATTTGAATCAGGTACCAATTACGCCTCAACAATTGCACTTTTGTCCTGATGCCGTCAACACCATGGTTGGGGCAGAGGTATATTTCTCTACCCGGTCCGATGCCGAAGTTGTTTCAGGATCGAGAATGCTCGGTGCCCAATATGCTGCTTCTATTACAACCATATCCCGGAGGTTACTGTTACGAGTGAGTGAAACTGATCAACTTAAATCTCAAATTTCTAAATTGCAGCAAAAAATTGTTAATAAACGCAGAAAAAATAAAATATTAAGACAAGAAAATAAGCAATTAAAAAAATGTGCAGACTGGTATGCTCAAAACCTGCAACCACGAATAACGGAGCTGGAACGAGAGAAGGAACAAATACTCAGCCAACATCAGCAATTAACAGCAGAGGTCCAGCGTTTAAAAGAAACAGGGAGTCAGTCTGCTGTTTAATCTTTGCTTGCTTATTATAGAGCTTGTTTTGTTCTTTATTTCCAACTCTATAAAATTAGTCTTGAGCATTAAGGTCCTTTTTTTTTTTTTTTTTATATGAAACAAAATCAGAAAAAGAAAAGACTCATTCAAAACGGGTTTTCTAAGACTCAATATCCCTAAAGAAATACCGTCAAACAAATGGGATAACTGGCAAAATAACTACTCTGCCAAAGCGGACACTTGCGATCATTGTGCTATCGCGTGTCGGTATCACTTCATCATGCCAGGAAATCCTGAACGCTGACATGGTATTTTTTTATTTTTTTTATTTTTAGAATGCAATTTCCTCCCCCCAACTGAACAATGCAGTGTCCTCACTGTTTAATGAAAAAGAAAATCAATGCAAAGAGAAAATAATGCAAAACGGAATAGAGAAATGAATAATTAAACAATCATGCAACACAAGAAATAAACATAAATAAATAAATAAACAAATAAAAAGCACTCAAAAATCACAAGGTGTCTGGACAAGAAGAGTTTCACCTGGGTCATACATTGGAATAAAAGGTTTAAGGCGCTGACCATTCACAGTGAAAGGGGTACCTTCATTATTAGGATTTTTGATGTCCACCGCCCCATGAGAATGAATTTTTGTTACCACATAAGGACCATTCCAACGAGATTTCAATTTACCAGGAAAAATATGTAAACGAGAGTTGTAAAGAAGTACTTCCTGGCCGATTGTGAATTGCTTGGACTGAATTTTCTTATCATGCACATTTTTCATTCTTTCTTTTGCTATTTGGGCGTTATCATAAGCATCTCGACGAGCCTCATCCAATTCGCTGATCTGCAATTTTCTCAACCCTGAAGCTTCATCAAGTGACATGTTAACATGTTTTATTGCCCAAAGAGCTCGATGCTGAATATCAACAGGTAAATGACAAGCTTTACCATAGACTAATCGATAAGGGGACATCCCTAAATTAGTTTTGAAAGCTGTCCTATAAGCCCACAAAGCATCAAGAAGTTTGACTGACCAGTCTTTCCTGTTAGGATTGACAGTTTTCTCCAAAATTATTTTGATTTCTCTATTTGCCAATTCAGCTTGCCCATTTGTTTGGGGGTGATAGGGGGTGGAAACTCGGTGTGTGATACCATATTTCTTTATGAGTGTGGAAAATGGTTTGTTGCAAAAATGAGAACCCCCATCACTAATGATAACTTTGGGCATGCCAAAACGAGCAAATAGAGATTGCAAAAATTTAAGGACAACACGATGGTCATTAGTTTTGCAAGCGATGGCCTCTACCCATTTTGAAACATAATCCACAGCTAGTAAAATATATGTGTTTCCAAAGGAAACCGGAAAAGGTCCCATGAAGTCTATTCCCCAACAATCAAAAATTTCTAAAGTGAGAATGGGGGAAAGAGGCATCATATTTCTTTTACTAATGGATCCCAATTTTTGACAAGGCTCACAAGCTTTACAAAAGTTGTAAGCATCTTTAAACATGGAAGGCCAGTAGAAACCACTTTGCAAAATTTTAGCAACAGTTTTCTTTGCTGAAAAATGACCACCGCATGCACCCATATGACAAAATCTCAGTACAGAAGAAAACTCATTATCAGGAATGCATCTTCGAATCAGTTGGTCTGAACAATATTTAAAGAGGTATGGGTCATCAAAGTAAAAATGTCTTACCTCTGAGAGGAATCGGCGCTTATCTTGGATGGACCATTCAAAAGGCATTTGTTCAGTCACCAAATAGTTGACTATGTCAGCAAACCAGGGAGCTGTTTGAATTGCAAACAACTGCTCATCCGGGAAACTATCATCAAGAGGAATGATGACTTTTGAAGTGGAGGATGGTGGTAATCTGGAGAGATGGTCAGCCACCACATTTTCGACTCCTTTCTTGTCTTTTATGGTGATATTGAACTCTTGGAGCAAAAGAATCCAACGAATTAACCTGGGCTTGGCATCCTTCTTTGCCAACAAATACTTGAGAGCAGAATGGTCAGTAAAAATGACAACAGGAGACCCAATAATGTAAGAACGAAATTTATCTAAGGCAAACACAACAGCTAGCAACTCCTTCTCTGTGGTGGTATAATTTTTTTGTGCATCATTTAAAGTCCGACTTGCATAATAAATGACCGAAGGCTTGTTGTCTACTCTTTGGCCAAGAACGGCACCAAGAGCAAAGTCACTAGCATCGGTCATAATTTCAAATGGCAAGTCCCACCGAGGAGATTGCATGATTGGGGCAACTGTTAAGTGTTCCTTCAAAGTCTCAAAGGCTTGTTGACACTCATTAGTCCAAACAAAAGCAGTATCATTTTGCAATAAGGTACATAGTGGTTTTGCAATGGTACTAAAACCCTGAATGAAACGCCGATAGAAGCCAGCGTGGCCAAGAAAAGAACGAATGTCTCTCACTGTCTTAGGAATAGGCAGTTGAGATATCAATTCTATCTTGGCTTTGTCAACTTCTATGCCGTGTTTAGAAACCAAATGTCCGAGTACCAAACCACTAGTTACCATAAACTGGCATTTTTCCCAATTTAACAACAGATTTTTCTCCTCACATCTTTTTAAAACAGCAGCAAGATTTTTTAAACAGATATCAAAAGATTTTCCAAACACAAAAAAATCATCCATGAAAACTTCACACATGTCATCAAGCATGTCAGAAAAAATGCTCATCATACAGCGTTGAAAAGTGGCAGGTGCATTGCATAAACCAAATGGCATTCTTCTAAAGGCAAAAGTACCAAAAGGGCAAGTGAAGGTTGTCTTCTCTTGATCCTCTGGTGCTATGGCAATTTGATAATAGCCAGAAAATCCATCCAGAAAGCAATAAAAAGAATTACCAGCCACTTTTTCTAAAATTTGATCTAGGAAAGGTAATGGGAAATGATCTTTTCGACTAACCAAATTTAATTTTCGGTAGTCGATACACATTCTCCATCCCGTTACCTTCCTAGTTGGAATCAATTCACCATTGGCATTTTCAATAACAGTTAAACCAGATTTTTTTTGGACTACCTGTGTTGGACTTACCCACTTGCTATCGGAGATAGGATAGATGATGCCCACAGCTAGCAATTTTAGTACCTCTTGCTTCACCACCTCCTTCATGGTGGGATTCAACCTTCGTTGTGCATCACGAGTTGGTCTCGCATCTTCTTCCAGAAAAATGTTATGGGTGCATATTGAAGGATCAATGCCCTTGATGTCTGCGATAGTCCACCCTATCGCTCCTCGATGTTGTCTCAGCACTACCAGTAACTCCGTTTCCTGCTTTGAAGTGAGTTGAGAAGAAATGACTACCGGAAACGTGCCCTCAGCTGGGCCCAAAAAAATGTATTTCAAGTCCTTGGGTAGTGGTTTCAACTCCAATGTGGGGACTTCTTCCTTTGATGTCTTCATGACTTCTGGTAGATTTAGAGCCTCAAAGACTGGCCTACGCCAATTGCTCATGTAACTCATATTTGACATCTGAGAAGGCCTGTCTTCTTCTGTTAATCGTTCCTCTGAATCTGCCAACTCTAATGACAAAGGAATTGTCTCAAGAGTCTCAGATTGCTCTTGTGGGTCATCTCCAAATATATTTTCAGAATCAAATGCTGATAACAGTTCTGAAATATCGAAATCATATACCATATCAACTGCATGTACTTCTGAATCATCGCACCCACTAGGCATTTTGCAGGCGTTGAACACATTCATTTCCAATGTCATATTGCCGAATGTGAGCTTCAGTACTCCACTTCGACAATTAATCAGTGCATTGGAGGTGGCAAGAAATGGACGCCCAAGGATGACAGGTGCATGGTAAATGGTGGAGGTTGGTTGCTGCATGTCAAGTACTACAAAATCTACTGGGTAGTAAAATTTGTCTACCTGAACCAACACATCTTCCACAATACCCTTTGGTACTTTGACTGATCTATCAGCCAACTGTAGCATGATGGAGGTCTTTTTCATCTCTCCCAATCCCAGCTGCTCATATAATGAGAATGGCAGCAAGTTCACACTGCTCCCTAAGTCAAGTAGAGCTCTCCCAATGCGTGACTCGCCAATCATGATGGAAATGTTGGGGGAGCCGGGATCACCGTACTTTTGCGGAGTCTCGTTCATTATTAGTGCGCTGACTTGCTCCGTTAGGAAAGCTTTCTTCTTTATATTCAGCTTCCTCTTCACTGTGCACAAGTCCTTCAGAAATTTTGCGTATGAAGGAACCTGTTGTATGGCATCCAAGAGTGGAATATTAATCTTCACTTGCTTGAAGATTTCTTGGATCTCAGTGTGATATTTATTTTTTTGGCTAGCTGCTAGTCTCTGAGGGTAGGGAACCACAGGTTGGTACCCTTTACTTGATTCAGCCTCTGCAATTACAGGCTCTTTAGATTCTGGTCTCACCATCTTTGGTTCTTTTTCAGCTTCTTCAGGCTTTGATACATCTTTAGGAGTAGGAGCAGCTTCTTGTTTATCCATGGTCATCTCCGGTTGGGGAACTTCTTTTCCACTTCTCAGAGTAAGGACGGCCTTTGCTGTCTCAATAGCATCTTCTGAGACATTATGTACCTGATGTGATTGTTGCCGGTACACTTGAGGATTGGGTTGAGGCTGTGCTGGGAACTTCCCTTTCTCCAGAGTGATCAGTGCTATGTTCATTTTATTCATGGTGCCTCGCAATTCATTTATGGCCTGAGTGTTTTGATTGTTTGTGGTGGCCTGGATCTGCATGAATTGCTGAAGTGTATTGGCCATCTGTGCCATACTTTCATCTAAAGATTTTTTTGCAGGGGGTTGTGGCTGAGAATTTTGTGCAGCTACATGAGGCTGAGATCCTGGAAGTGCTGCAAAAGGATAGCTTTGAGGATTCTGATATGGTTGCTGCTGAGACTGGGGTACAATCTGATGAAATGATTGCTGGGATTGATGAACAATCTGATGAAATGGTTGCTGAGGCTGAGGAACAACTTGATGAAATGGTTGGTGGGAAGAGGAAGGGGATCGGCCAGGCTGATCATTTCTCCAGGAGAAATTTGGATGATTCCTCCACCCAGGATTATATGTATTTGAGAAAGGTTGATTTTGTGTTCTGTTGACCCAGTTAGCTGATTGCATCTGTTCTGGTTCATTCTCCTGAATTACGGGCATGATTGGGCAGTCTTGAGTTTTGTGGTTTGAATCAGCGCACAAAGAGCATGCCTCTACAGCTTTTACGGCCTTCACTTTTTCCGTCTCCATGACCTCCAATCTTCTGGCTAATGCAGCTATTTGGGCCTGAACATCAGTGTCCTCCTTTATCTCATATTTGCCTCCACCAGTAATGGCTCTTAGTGGTTGTGGTGTCAATGAAACTCGATCAGTCCGAGTGTTCCATTGTAGGGCACTCTCAGCAAGATAGTCAAAAAATGATAGTGCTTCGTCAGGTTCTTTGCTAAAGAACTCTCCGTTGCACATGGTTTGGACAAATTGCTTGCATTCTGGAGAGAGACCGGTGTAAAAGTAATTCACCAGTCTCCAGGATTCAAAACCATGATGTGGGCAGATGTTCATCAAATCTTTAAATCTTTCCCAGCTGATATGGAAAGTTTCATCAGGCTTTTGGTTGAACTGACTGATTTTTTCTTGTAATGATTGAGTTCTTTGAAAAGGGAAAATTTTTTTTAAAAATTCACGTTGCATATCAGACCAGCTGGAAATAGAATTAGACTTCAAAGAATTAAACCAAATTTTTGCTTTGTCCTTTAGAGAGAAAGGAAATAATCGAAGTCTAATGTATTCATCAGTATTGGTCCTGTTGATGAACGTGGTGCAAGCCAACTCAAAATCTGTCAGATGTTGGTAGGGACTTTCAGAATCCATCCCATGGAACTGAGGTATTACTGACATTATGCCATGCTTTATGGAAAAATTAGGTGCATCATTTGGCAACAAAATGCATGAAGGTGTAGTGGTGCGAGTGGGTTACAAATACTCTTTAAGAGTGCGTGGTGCAGGCGCAGCCATTGCTTGCTCGGTTTCAGAGTTGTCGCTTGTAGAGGAGACAAAAAGGATGTCTGTCTCTAAGCAGTGTGAACTACTATTGGTACTTGATGCAATTCAACACAATCTATTTGAACTGTCTCTCACCCAAAACATGAAACATCAGTCCAAAATAGAAAAGAGAAGATCCAAGCAACTTTTATAGTAGGTGAAAAATGCCCTTTTTTTTTTAATTTTTTTTTTATAATAAAAAAATAAAAATGAAAATCACGAGTTTAAATTTACGACAAGCATCTTTCCCTGGCAACGGCGCCAAAAACTTGACTCGTTCGAAAATGAGCAGCCAAAAGGCTATCCCAAGTGCAGGAGCATGTCGCGTAGTAATTAGGAATAAATTCCTAGATCGTCTCCACAGGGAAAGTGCTTAAAAATCAAACTCGTGTAAAATGGTGGAAATAGTTACAATGAGAGAATAAAAATAAAAATGATGATATGTGCAATGAATGTGGGAATGCAATGGAAATGAAAATTTACTAGTCATGGACTAGATTCATGTTTGTTGATTTTGAGTGGATGATGAAAAGTGAAAAAATTAAAATACAAGACAGAAAATTAAAATTGCTGGAAATTAAATAACTGAAATGTAAATGGACAATAAAATTTAAATGACATAAAAGTAAATTGCAAAAAATTAAAGGTGCAGAAAAATTAAATGACAGTAATTAAAATTGCAGGAAATTAAAAGTGCGAGGAAATTAAATGACGGTAATTTAAATTGCAATAAATTAAAATTGCGAGAAAAATAAATGACAGTAATTTAAATTGCAAGAAATTAAAATTGTGAGAAAATTAAATGACAGTAATTTAAATTGCAGGAAATTAAAATTGCGAGAAAATTAAATGACGGTAATTTAAATTGCAAGAAATTAAAATTGCGAGGAATGTAAATGACAGTAATTTAAATTGCAGGAAATTAAAAGTGCGAGAAAATTAAATGACATAATTCGAAATTAAATAAAAAAAAAATTTGTACGGAATAAACTCGATATTTGGAAATGGAGACTGTGTTATCCAACCCAAAAATCTGAACTTCCAATTAATGTAACCTCTAAAAAATAAAATGGACTCTCAACATTTATAAAAAAGGACTAAAATTTTACTCACTAAATAAACTCAAAACTGAAAATAAAGACTTACAAAAATAAAATTAACTGAGCCATACATTAAAATTAACTGATGAATAAATCACATGAAACTAAAAATTGAACTCAGAAGAAAATAAAAACTGACTGCAAAAATTCACTCACTATTTTTTTTCTGAATTTTAACTCTAAATTTACACTAAAAATATTACATCTGACAACTCACTGACACTCTAACTCTAGACTCACTGACACTCTAACTCTCTAACATCTGCTGGCTAATTTCTAACACCAGATTTCGTCTACTTACAAGCCTTATATAGGCTTCAAAATAACACTGCACTGCCTTATTCGTCCGTGATGCCAGCTGCAAATTGTCCCCTACCCCATTACTTTTGCCGTGCATCTGTGATAAGAGAATATTTTTTTTTTTTGCTTTTCGTTTACTTTACACCCGCTGCATGCACTTTATTCTTTTTTCTTTCTTTTTTTTCTTCTTCATCCACTCGGTTCACTCCTCTCTTTTTCTCTTCTCTTTTTATTTTTTCTTCTTCCGGTTGCTCCATTCTTTCTCTTCTCTTTTATTTTTCTTCACTTTGTCTTCTTTCAGTGTGATATGCCGTGCGTTTCTGTTCTTTGAAAAGGACCCAGCTGCTCGCGTGAATAAACATCTGCATGCTCTCAACCTCATCTAGCAGCACCCGAAGGACTTTTGGCATTCACCACATGATTTTCCGAAACCGTTCAAGCCACTCAACTCCAGCCGAAGTCTTCTTCTTCTTTTTTTTTCTTTCTTTTTTTTTTCTCTGCTGCACTGAACCGCACTGAGCGATCCTCCGAGTTACACCTGTTTGTTCTTTCTTTTTCCTTGGCCGTGTATCCTGTGCATGTAGTTGTGCTGGTGTGTACCGTGTGCATGATGCATTCACGCTGGTGCAATGGTGGCCATTAGAGCTTGCATGGATACGGTGCTACCGTGTGCATGCATGCTCTGTTTTCGAACAGATATATCTCGGTGAACGCAGTGGCGCTGTGGGATGGTTGGAGTGGTGCTGTATGGCTTCGGAGCTGATCACCGGCGTCGTCTGGCGTTGCTAGTGGTCGACGGAAGTGCTGCTGTGCACGATGGTTTCATAAATGGAGGTTGGTGTTGCCGTATGCATGCGGTGATGCTTCGTGGAGTTGGACGTCTATTTGGCGGTGCATGGTGGTGGAGAACTGATCGCCGGCGTCTTCTGGAGCTGCTAGTGGCTTCAGGTGGGCGGAGGACGGCTCACGGTGGCAGCTCGAAGCTGCTGTGCACGGTGGCACTGTAGCTCGAGACGCAGTGCGGGAGGTAGGAGATGAAGGAAAACGGCGTCATTTGGCTCGCAGAGGAAACGGCGTCGTTTGGCTCAGACGACAGCCGGCTCCTCGAGTCAAACGACATGTCGTTTGGCTTACAGGCCAAACGACATGTCGTTTAGCCTGTGCAGTAAATAAAAAAATAAAAATAAAATAAAATAAAATAAAATAAAATAAACTAGAACAAATGGAATAATAAAATAAAATAAAATTAGAAAAAGAAAATAATTAATTAATTAAAAATTAAACAAAAACTAAACTAGAATATTAAAAATGTGTTGTGCATGTGAGACAATAAAATCAAATTAAATCACAAGTTATCAAATATAAGCATAAACTATGCTTTTAATTAATTTAATTCATAACTTGGATTTATTGCCTCTTGATCATTTTTCCATTTAAAATCAACGATAAAATAATAAAATAATTAAGAATACATTGATTTTAAATGTATAAAATATGCAATAATGCAACTCAATCACTTTCCATTGAATTCTTGATGATACTGATAACAGCTTGTTGTGTCTAAAATTGATTATGAATAATTAATCAGTTATTCTAATCAAATATGAAACTAGGCGTTTAGTTACATGACTTTTCTTTATAGCTAATCAAATATGAAACTAGATGATCAAATATTGATGGTAATGATGGATGGAGTTTTTTGTAACTCAAATTACTTTTCTTTATAGCTAATCATTTCAACCAACCTGATTAGTTTAGTACTGGCCAACCTAACTAAGCCAAAATTTATAATATGCCAACCAGTTGATCACCGTGAACCCAACCCCGGCCAAATCTCTTGGTTGAGATTGACCTATTTTGTCGATTTTGTACATTATATTTAAAGGAGGAAGAAGAAATTGAAAGAAATCCAAACTCAAAGGCTCTTAAGGTTTTTGGTATACAACAAAATTAGAAGACAATTTCTTAATAGTATAGCACTGTAAGACACCCTATTCCCCTATTCATAACAAGCAATTAACAACTAGGTATCATTTTTGTCTATGTAGCTAGTTTTGTTTATAAACATAGCTAGCTTGTGGCAACATTTAGTAGGCCGGCTACTGGCCCCTAGTGGGCGGGTAGCAAGCTCACTTGGCCTTGGCCTCGGCCTCGACCTTGTCCTGCTTGGCTGGGTGCCCTTGCCCGGATGTTGGGAGGTCAGATTGGCCGATGGGCCGTCTGATCACCATTGGGCCCAAAACTTGTTTTTGTGCCATTTTTTGGCCCACAATGCTTTTTTAGAGTGTTTTGGGCTAATTTTGGACCTAGAACCTATTTTCCACTTCAAATATTCTCAAAATAAATATGAAATTTGAAACTCTAAAATATATAAAATTAAATCTTATGTCCAAATATAAATAAACACAATAAAGTTACTGACTATTAATTCTAAAATATTACAAATTAGTCCAAAACTATTACACATTAATCTAAAACTATTATCAATTAATTTAAAAATATCTTAAATAGTTTGAATAACTTAAGAATAACAATGTTACATATTTATAATACATAAAAAAGAGAAATAAAGAACAAAATAAGAAACTATTTGCTAAAGGCCCAAACTAAAGTCCCTTCCAATTCTGAGTGACATCATAAAATCTAAGAAATAAAAGAAAATCAATTAGAAAAAATAATAATATAAGTACCAACAAAAAAAATTAAATAACTTACCAATGGTGTATCAAACAATCAATGTGAGGCCGACGTAGATTGAGATGGCACATCTTTTTTCGAAGTTGCTCCTACAACAATTGATATTAAAATTAAGTTTATCAAATAAATATAACACAATCTATATAAGCAATAGCAAAGAATAAATTAAGAACAATTATTGCTCCCAGGGTGATTAACATCTTCCTCCTCATAGCTCTCCGCAAAGTCCACCACCTCCTGAACCTAAATTGGCTTCTCTTTGATTTGATTTTGATGCAAATCAAAGCCTCCATAGTGCTAGAAGATAATGAACTCCGAAATTGGTCCAATATGCACCCTTCAGTGCTAAATGCAGACTCTGAGGTTATGGTAGAAATAGGGATGACCAGAAATACTATGGTGTATCTCTCCAATAATAAGATACTTGACAACATTTACTTTCCACAAATCTAAAATATCAAATTCCTGCACATATAGATATAACTTAGCTGACAAGTTTCTTTCCAAGTCCGATTGGAAGTCTAAACTCTTATGAAGCTTATGGGTATCACAAACTTCATACCCCACTTCGAGAGGAGGCAATGCGGTCAATGGTGGAACATCTATATTAACCCCTCAAACGCAACATATTGAGGTGTCCTTAACCCTTAACACAATCCGACAATCCCTTCCCACTATTGTTTTCCACCCCATATGTCATTCCATCAATTTTTTTACCGCAAGTCAAGAACAATAGCAACATATAGCAAAACATTGATCCTACTCAAATCTCCCTGATATTTCTCGTACTTGAGTTTCATGTTCAATGTCATAATACTTAAAGTAGCAACACTTTCACACATTTCATCCAATTGCTCATTCACCTGACAAATTTGTTGACCATATTTATTGGTTGTTACATATAAAGATCCAGAAATGGTGTGTGACATCATAAAAAAACCACAAAAATTCTACAAAAACCTGGATATTTTCCCAATCAACACCATTGGGCTACCCTTATCTCCCTTCGTTTTCATCAAAGTAGCGAATATATTGCATGTCCTCATCTCCCACGGCATCAAAGTCTATTCTATATTGTTCGGTCATTTCCAACATCAAGAAGGTTGAATTACATTTTGTAGGAATATCAAGATAGAACATCTTCTTACATTCAAGTGCCGCAACATTAACAAAGATCTTGAATTTCTTATGTCTAGGAGGGGAATATGTCACAAACCACATTGTATTTCTTACTGTTGCAACCGACTCATGAACATCTTTCAAACTGTCAGTTAAAATAAGATTGAGGACATGTGCAGAACATTGAACGTGCAAAAACTCAACACCCAATATAGACATATTTTCCTCTCTAACCATATTCTTCAAATACCCAAGTGTGGTATTGTTAGACAAAGCATTATCCACTATTATTCACCACTTCATCCAAACCCTACTCCTTTATTTCGGACTTCACTACCTTCACAATAGTTTGACCTTTGTAATTGGTAATTAAACAAAACTTAAGAATCTTTTGTGTAACCTCCAATCACTATCTACAAAATAAGCAAGCAAATACATGTAGTTCAAATTTTTGACCAATGTCCATGTATTAGTGCTAAGGCAAACTCTTTGACCATTCAATAAATGTTTTAATGAATCCTTCTCAATTCCATATACTTTAAGAACATTCTTCACCATTGTTTGGCGAGAATGAATGTTAAACCTATGTTCCTAATCCTTAGAGTAGGCTTGGAACTTTTCACCCTTCACAAATCAAAATGGTAGCTCATCAATTATGATCATAAGAACTAAGCTCTTTCAACACCTTTCCAGGTCAAACTTCACAAACCCATTCAATATATCACCCCCACTACTCCCATCCCCCACCTTCTTAAGTCCGATCTCTAAGTTAGACTAATTCTTTTCAATTACTTTACATCATATAGGGCTGTTCTTGCACTATTATTCTAAATTATTTTTCAAGTAGGAAGTGCCATATCATTTATAATGACAACTATAAAGAACACCACAATTATTATATTTTGCTAGTGGTTCATTAGGGTCACCAAAAGAGGAGAAACAAGGGACATCATCACTAGCATTGCTGGAATTAGAGGGACAAACTCCTATGAGGAATACCTAGGCCTACTAGCTCTAATGGGAAGATCAAGATGCCACTCTTTCAAAGGTGTTTTGGACAAGGTACACACAAAAATCAGTAGTTAGATATCCAAACTTCTCTCACAAGCAGGGAAGGAGACCCTAATCAAGGTTGTCATTCAATCCATTCTAACCTATAGCATGGGAATTTTTAAACTACCAAAGCCACTACTGCAAGAGCTCAGCAAACTAGTAAGATCCTTCTAGTGGGATCAGCAGGCTCAAGAACAGAAAATGCATTGGGTGATTTGGAAGCATATGAACATGTCGAAAAGTTTAGGAGGCTTGGGCCTGAAGGACTTTGAGAACTTGAACTGTGTCTTGTTGGCCAAACAATGTTGGAGACTCATCTCTTCTCCCACTTCCCTTGTTGCCAGGGTCCTTAAAGAAAAATATTTCTGATGAGGCACTCTGATCTCTGCAAAAACTAGCCATAATGCTTCTTTCCTTTGGTAAAGTTTTGTATCTGCTATTCCTCTACTTGAGAAAGGCCTTATTTGGCGCATTGGTGGTGGAGTATCTACTAGGATCTGGAAAGACAAGTGGCTTCCCCAACAATCCACGTACAAGCCCCAAAGCACAATTAGATTTCTTCCTGAAGACTCAAGAGTTGACATGCTCATCGACAGGCACACTAACCAGTGGAATTACCACTGGTTGAAGCTATTTTTAACAAGGATGAAGCTGTTATTATTAATAGAATACCTCTGAGTCCTTATCCCAAACCTGATAGGCTGATTTGTAAGTGCTCTATCTCGGGTATCTTCACTGTCAAAAGTGCCTATTACCTAAAGTCTCAATTGGCCAATCAACACCTGGGTCAATCCTTAGCACCTAAGGACAGTCAGACCATGGACTAAACTATGGCACCTTCCAATTCCTTCTGCTACCAAAACTTTCCTATGGACGGCCTATCTTAATGCCTTGCCTACCAAAATTAAGCTTTTCAAATGAAGGATTACAGTAGCGGACTTATATCCAATCTGCAAATGCCACTCAGAAGTAGTTGAGCATGCCCTCTAGTCTTGTCCATCAGGTCAAGATGTCTGGAGTCAAAGTGTAAGGAAACTTTAGAAATCAAACCTGCATCCTCAAATTTTTATCAATATGGTGGACTCTTCATTTGATTCACTAGAGGAAGAAGACTCGGTAATCTTTGCAATCACAACATGGAAAGCCTGGAAAAGAAGGGATGAGTTTATATTCCAATAGGTTTTCCAACACCCAAACTCACTCATTCAACAAGTCAAGCTCATGGTAGAGGAGCTCACTTTGATCCAGCAACCTGACAATCCACTCCCACAGCCCCAGATCGTACCTCCTCTATGGGAAGCACCACCTTAAGGTAAACTAAAACGTAATTGGGATGCTGCTCTAGACAAGATCCATTGCAAGGTTGGAGTGGGAGCTGTGATCCGAGACTGGCAAGGACAAATCAAGGCCACTTTGAGGATGAACCAAGACCTTTTCCCTGACCCTCTCCTAGTAGAAGCTTTTGCAACTCTTCAAGCATCATTGTTCTGTATATCTCAAGGACAACAGGATATTATCTTGGAAGGTGATTCTATGCAAGTGGTTAACTATCTTCATGCTCATATAAATTCTGACTCCTACGCTGGTACTCTGATTAGGGACACCAAGGCCACTCTCAATTCCTTCACTTCCTAGACTGCTAGACACATTAAGAGAGCTTGTAACTTTGTAGCTCATGCCCTGAGCTAAGATGTCCTTAGCATAGGTGATAGGATCCTCTCTACTAATGTTATACCTCATTATATTCAAAACTTGTTATAATCAGTAAAAGTTTTATTCTAAAAAGGTACCATCTAGGCAATGCTAACCTAGTCACCAATTCACTAAGTTAGAAGTCTAGATCTAAGGATGTAGGACATTCTACAGAAGTAGATTCACTTCTTGACAAAATGATGCAATTGTTGACAGGGGATTCGCAACAATAGGAGATCCTCACCTCAACACAAGAATTAAGGATAAAAGATTACGACAAAATAAAGGATCGACAAGGGATAGATCTAAAATTATTAGAGATCTGACGAAGAATCCGAAGAAGAGAAGGGGCTCTACATTTTAGTTTGGGCGAGAACAGAACCTTATCATACAAAGGATAATGAGTGGTTCAGCAAATTCAAGGATCAAGGAAAGGATACTAGCCGAAGTCCATTCATCGTCATATTCGACACATCCGGGAAGCACAAAGATGTGTCCAGATCATAAGAAGGACTTTTGGTAGGAATGAATGAAACGAGACATCACTCACTTTATCGAGAAGTGTGCCACGTGTAGATGAGTAAAGGTTGAGCATCAAATACCTGCTGAAAATTTGCAACCCTTACCCATTCCATATCGGAAACTTAAAAAGAACCTTCACCCACAATTACGTGCCTAAATCAGATAATAACACTTGGGTGTTTCTGACCAGCTGGCATCCCAAACACCACGGATCCTCACCAACCTCTTTACCGAGGAACAGGGCGCCACAAGTAGGTCTACTAAAGAAAATAAAAATAAAAACATGTAGAAACACTAGTTATAGAAATCAAACTAATTATTGTATGGTGCTGTGAAGCGTTTAGACCTTAGTCTATGAGAATAAATTCAACTAACAAATTCTTTATGCTATTGGTTTCTATAAATGGATATTTATAAATATATATTTATATATATTTATGTGTGTGTGTGTGTGTGTGTCTATAAATATATATATATATATATATAATTTAACCATTCATATGAATGAATAAATCATTCTGGTCAAAGGCTAGAAGCATTCAGTAGTAGAAATATGAAATTCGATGTAGGGTTAATTAGAAATGTTTGATAGCAGTCACAAATGTTGAAATTCTCCAAGCTGATAATTAGTAGCAGATCGAACTCCATTGGTGTAGAAGTAATATGGTTTATGGAAGTGATTGATAGTGAAAACTAATAACTGCATCAGTGCTAAACATTAGGGGTGCTACCCACCCTACAAATCCCACACCTTATCCTGCCTTGGCAAGGTGGCTAAATGAATCCTCGCACCCCATCCCCTCCCACATCCCTATCTGTCCGCATCCTCTTACTAGGTGGGTAGATTGACATTGCCACCAAAAGTGGACGACTAGAAAGTGAGAGGAGAGAGAAATCAGGGGTTTTCGTTTATATATTTCTTTTTAGAAAAAAAAATGGAATGTGTGTGTGTGTGTGTTTCTAGTAATTACTACAAGATTTTGGGTACCACTCCCACTTGGATTCCACAATTACCTAAGCATGATATGTGGTAGGATTGATGTTGCATTCTACTTAAAAATTTTGGGTACCATTCCCACTTGGATTCCACAGTTTTCCAAAACTCAAGATTGTGTAGCATGAAAAATGAAAGTGTATCCACAATAATTCTACATGGATTCCACAATCCACAATTTTCCAAATGGATTCCACAATCTGTTTGGTTCCAACAGATTGACCCAAACCTCAAATTAACAGTTTGTCAAGGATTGATCAATGTCATGATTGATTTGGCAATTTGAAGGAGGAATTAGAAATTGAAAGCAATCAAAATTCAAATTAAAGCTCTAAACTTCTTTAGTCAAAATAATCTATTGCATCTATAAGTCTTAGTATGGCCAGTATTTCATCAAATGCATTTGAAGCAAATTAAGAGATTTCCCAAACAAAATTGCTCGCTCTATATGGCACCCTATTGATCACAGAAGCAATCAACTGCTTGGAAAGCAGTAATTCCCCTCCCATTTATATAGAGCACTCATGTTCTCAATCGTCTTTGTCGTGCTCTGAATCTTTTTTATTCAACAGTTTGGTGAAATTATTGAATATTTGCTGGACCAGAACCATGTGATCAAAAGTTATGATACGATAAGACAAAGGGTCTAAAGTGGCAAATATTAAACATACTTATTGAAATGACATATAGAGAGAGAGAGAGAGAGAGATAGATAGATAGAATAAATAACCTAATCTAGAATATATTTTAAAAAAAAAACTCATTAGCTATAGTAGGTTTTGGTTATTTCATCAGAATCATTAAAATAACAGTCCAATGAGTGTAGATGATAGTTCCCAAACAATTATTGACCTTATGTTAATGATCTATGCATGCATGCATAGAGGGAGATGTACGTGCATATATAGCAGCATATGGTTGCTGGTGATTATGTACGTGCAGTTAGCTAGCTAGCATATATACAAATTTTGGGTGGTGTTTAATTTGTTGGTTTGCACACATATATATTCCATAGGCAGATAACGGCTATTTGTTTGGTGTTTGGATTTGACTGCATGTACATGAGAGTCGCTCTTCCAAAAAAAATATATATATGTATATATATATATATATATGTATAATTAAGAAGGACCACTAGCTATATATACTATGAGAATACGCCATTAGAAGCAATTTTTTTTTGGTTTTTTGATTCTAGTTCAGATCGAGATTATTACAAAGAGGCCAGCCCTAGACTTAGTTAATTATATCCTCAAGAATTCAAATAATAAATTAAGGTTTTTGTGCTGTACGTCCACTACTAAACAACAGAGTAAGCTATCCTATCTGTTGTTGCATATTGAGTCTTTTGTCTTATGTTTTTTTATCTTCCTAGCTTAGTTTTGTCTTTTAATTGATCACTTTACGTAATCTAATATGGATTCCTTCTCTTTCTTATTTTCTTCTTCTCTATGGAGGCTCCACCTCAAGCCTGTAGTAGCTAGTCTCTTATTTTCTTTTCTTTTTCTTTATCTTTTTCCACTTGGCGTTCGAATGAAATGATAAACACAAAATCTTTTTTCAAAATCATGTTTTATATAAACTAATTATAAAAGTTGTGTCCTCATTTTATAAAGATACTTAATTTAAAGTATAATTGTGGAAAGAGTTGTATATCTATCGTTAAATCGGAAGAGCTAGCTACAATTGACAAAATACTTCTGATTATATCTGTAAGGGGATCCCCCCCCCCTGGCCACCCCTCACGATCCTAGTGGGCCTGAGAAAGACAACCAAGGAAACAAGAACCAAAGGCTCAGTCTAGAATAAGTAAAGTCTCCAACCCGACCCATGGGTAAGCTCCTCTGGACATAACCCGCATGGGGGAGCAAGGGATGTGACTTGTCGACTTGGAAACCCCTCAAATAGTGTCTAACTCTTGAGTCCTTGTCTATGTAATAGACATAATGTACGGGAGACCCTCGATCCTTTGACAGGAGGGGCATCAACAAACCACCAAGGATGCTAGCAAGGTGAAGGAAATCGAAAAATCACACCGCATTAATGACATCACAACCTGAGCTACACGCCACATTAATGACGTCGTCGCAAAGCCACACTGCATTAAAAAAACTTTGACAAAAGGAACAATACGAAGGACACAGACTCCATGGGGGTAGACACAATCTGTCCCCCCAAACTTATGGTAAAATAGCAAGTCCCAGGTATAAGAAAACTCTCTCTGATCCTTAGACTCTTTCACTTATTTACAGACTTCCAAAAGAATTTACTAATTTTAGCATCAAAGACTCCTCAACCCCAAGGCCGCCCTTTTTTAGTTACCCCATTTCCTATCTTTTGTAGGTTTTGAAGACTTGAGTTGCCAGAACCTACCCCAAAGGCATACGAAATATGACAAATGTTAACGGTGGCACCGTCTATAGGATCTTTATAGATCTTATGTGTATTTCACATGCTTGCAACAACCCGTTCTAGACAACTCAGAAGAGACACGGAGGAAGCCATGGAAACAAGACTGAAAAGGATGGTGAAGTGGGTGATGAAGCTAACCGATGGGGTGCAAATGCTTTGCAAAGAAAATGAGGAACTTAGAAAATCTCAGCAGGTGCAGCATGGGGAAGTAGAGTCCAACAATAGTGAGCACATGGGGTCCCAAAACACACAAACTAGACCAAATAGGGAGGAGGAGCAAAAGAACATGCAAAATGAATGAAAGCTCCCCGACCGAAAGCTTCGTTCCCTTTATTTTGTCGTATGTCATTTTAGCATTGTAAATTCCTACTATTTAATGAAAAACGTGATTTTCCAGGACAGTACAACACGTCTACTTCAAACTTTCGTGTTATCAACAAAATACCGACAAGACAATCTACGAATAAGTGGGTCCTCCCCCCCCGCGTCGACCCTAATAACTTATCCCAACCCCCAGCGAAGCGAGGATCGGACTAGTCATATCGCAGTCTGAATAAGTTACCACCCCGCAGGATACCAAAGGGAAAGGTAGGCCAAAAGGTTGCCTTAACCCTCCCATAGTGGAGTGCGGGTTAGCCCTTGGCAACCCAAAGACGAAAGCTTACATTCCTTGCAAGCGTCAAAATAAAGGTGTGGGACCAATCTCAAATTGCCTGAACAACATACCTCCCACGGGACCAAAGTTATTTTACCCTTCCCTCAAAGGAGAGCAAGTCATGCCCCCCCGGCGGCCCGAACAACTTACCACAACCTCCGCTGCAACAAATAGTGAGATCAGCTACAGCCTAACCCAACACTTACTTTCCCTGCAATGTCAACGATCGAGAGCAGGTTCAGTCTCAAATTGCTAGAACAACGTACCTCCCGTAAGACCAAAGGGGAGAATTAGGCCAAAGGTCGTCGTACCCCTTTAGTGATGGAGAACGGGTCTTGTCCCTGGCTGCACAAACAACTTACCTCGACTCTTATTGCAGCAAAGAGCGGACTAGCTATATCGCTGTCCAAAATTTTCTCCCCAGTGGGATGCCACAGGGAAAGGTAGGCCTAAAGGTTGCCTTATCCCTCCTGTGGCAGAGTACGGATCAGTCCTCAGCTACTCGAAAATAAAATACTTTACTTTCCTCGTAAGAGCCAATAGGCGATAGCGAGTTCAATTACAAACTGCTCAAAAACTTACTTCATCGCTGGGTCACAGGGACGAGTCGAGCCAGAGGCTACTTGGACCCTTCCACGGAGTAGCCTTTAAGTAGTCCGAATACTTACCACAACCAACGCTACGAACAAAGAGTGGGTTCAGCGCCAGCCTAGCCCAAATCCTACATTTTCCTACGATGTCAACGTGGGGGAGTGGGTTCAGTCTCAAACTACCCGAACAAATTACCTCCCCGCGGGATAATAGGGGAGAGTCAAGCCAGAGGCCACTCGGACCCTCCCACAGAGGAAAGCGGGTTCAGTCTTTAGGCTACCCGAGTACTTTCCCCGACTCCTATCACCGTGAAATAGTGGACAGCCCACGGCCGTCCAAAAAAGTTACCTCTTGGGGAATCAATGGGGCGGGTTTGACTTGAGGCATCTCAACCTCTCCCTAATGGAGTGTGGGCCTAGTCTTTGGCTACTCAACATAAACGAAATCTCCAAAATGGAAAAGTCAGACCAAGGGGCTATACGGTGTCAACGAGCGGGAGTGGGTTCAGACTCAAATTGTCGGAAGAAAATACCTCCCGTGGAGGAGAGCGGGTCCAGCCTTTAGGCTGCCCAAATACTTATATATTCACTGTCATTCACCTGCATTTTAGTTTTTTCTGAGATAGAACTTATTGAAATTTTCTCAAAATTTTACCGTAGTACTCACGCTACAATTTCTCATGAGAACCATAAGTTTTGATGCAACTATAAGAAAAGAGATTGATTACGAGCAAGAGGATCCGATGCAACCTTAGGATTAGTAGGGGCTATCCCCGTTTTGGGCTTTTATCCTTTTGTAATAAATATGCAAACTACAAGAAATCTCGTTTTTTCCCAGGAGGATTTGTGGTCGAAAAAAGTGTAGAATTCATGGTAAAAGATATATTTTCCACCAATTTCTATTGTGGGAGACCCGTGGCATAAAACTGGTGATAAAAAATTCTTTTTCTACCAGCTCTTGGTTTCATGGGAAAAGCCATAGTTTTTGCCACAACATGAACGATGGATAAAGCATTTTAATTTCATGGCAAATAAGTTCACTAACTGGGTCAGTAATAATGTTGTTATCCATGGAAGTAGTTCATGGAAAAAACACTATATCCATAAATTTACTTTGTGGCAAAAGTCATGTCTCTTAAGTTTTACCCACCAAATTGTTCATGGCCAAAAATTATTCCAAATGGTGACTTCTTGTGGAAATAAGTTATTCCCACGACAATCAATTGGTCAGAAAAGAGCACTTGCTATGAACTTGAGTGATTGTAAATAGTTATTTCTGGTAAAGCCAATTTTGTAGCAAAAGTGATTTGGACTATATCCCACGGGTATGAATTCATGGCAAAAGAGGTTTTCTCATTACAATTGTTGGTGGGAATAAATTTTTCATTAAGTTTGGTTAAGTATTTTCTATCAAAATCTTCTGTCGAAAAAGAGTCATTTCCATGGAATACTAGTCGTGGGAAAAGCAATCACTCAAAAAATCTGTTTTGTGACCAAATTAACTCTTCTTAAAAAGTCTATCCTGATTAATGTCTGCTACTGTGAAAAAATTGGTTTCCTACCAATCAATCCCACAAACAATAATCCAACCAAAAATAATATCTTCCTACACTGATTGTCCCACAACCAGGCCTGTATTGAACCTCTTTCAACACAATAATCCATCAACAAATGTAACCAACACCCAAAAAACTAATCCAAACAAAAATTCATATTACCAACATATATTATATATAATTAATATTGTAATTTACACAATCTATCAACTAGGTACTAGCTAGAACATTACTATAGCTAAACCATCGTGGGCAAACTGATGCAAATAGTTAACAATTATATTAAATTACTGGCCAAATCATAATAACATCCAGGTTCTGAATCCATGTTATATTTGTTGTAACATGTTGTACATAATTAGTCATCATCATCCATAGTACATTAATCACAAATAATGAGACTTCCCAAAAAGAATATCCTAGCTAGGATGATGCATGAAAAATGCCAAATGTCAAATGTCAAGAGTTGAATCTCAAAACTTTACAAGGAAGTGTGTATATATATATATATATATAAATATAAATATACTTTTTTTGATAAGTAATAAGTTATTGTATTGCTATAAAACATTGGAAGTATATATATATATATATATCTACCAACTTTTATGTTATTTTAAATAGTATTGCAATGACATACGAAGATGATTTCTGCAATTTATTCTGCTATAGCAGAATACATGGTCCTGCCTTTCACTACTTATTTCTTGTCAATTAGTTAAGGTTCTCATGGCTGACAACTCATCAGCCATGAGTTGAAATTGTGAAAAAACAGATCATCATGCATGGATAAAGTATGAAATTGATGCAAGTAATTAAAACATGCATGGAATAGTCTTTAAGCTTGGTGCCCCCATAAACTAACTAACCAACCAACCAAACCACCCAATGGTTTACAAATTATTTCAGTAAGTACTTGTAAATGTCAATAACAACCAATCATGAATCTTTTAACACCTTCCATGATCAACATAATAACCACAAGTCTCTCCGGAATAATAGAATAAAGTTCTGAAACTATATCTTTTTTACATATCTATAGATAATGTAAACTTTACCACTGACCCATGCTAAATGTATATTTGAATTACAACCTAAATCTAATATGTGAACATTATATCTACTGAGAGAGAGACCAAAATAGAGTTATATTTTGACTCTTACATATCCAACTTGTTTGAAGTTGATCTAAGCTACTTGAGAACCATAGTCTTATAATAACATGGGAATAACACTAACCAAACTCCATCCTGCACATTAACACCTTCAGATATGTGCCAACCAAGGATGTAATAAGTCATCCACCATGTATTTGCATAATTAACTTGAATAAAAAATAGCAAATGGGCTGAAAAATTTATATTTACTGCTATCAAATCCTTACAGTGCAAAATGTTTCCAGCAACCTTAAGTTAATGTACATCCACCAACTGTTGTTCTATCCTTCCATCAAATTTCCACCTAAGTTATGAGATAACTTAAACCTGCATACAATGAAAGCAAAAATCATATTAGCCTACTGGGTCTGGTTTAATATATACAAAGGCTACAAACCATTAATTAAATTCACAAATTATAGCCAGAAATTACCTATTGATAACCACTAGTCTGTCTGAAACAGTAACACATTCAAAAGTCATGACTTACATATCATAATCCATGTTACAAAAAGCTAGCAAAAAATAGACCAAAACTCCTGTTAATTTTGCTGCACTGGTTCTAACATACCCAACCTAACAATATCATAGTCATTACAAATAGGAAAATATTTCCCTTTCTACAAACTACAATGGCCATTGGATTGTTTTCATCCACAAAAAACATCCACAAAAAGGTCCACAAAAATTATATACTGGACTTGGGACGCCTAAGCATCCTGTTGAGTCTCTCTACGAGACTCAGTATTTTGCTCCAACTCCGATATCCAAAAGTTCATTTCTTTCTCGTACTCAAAAAAATTCTTCCTCATATCTACAAGATCAGCCATCATCTGGTCTAGTTTGCTCTTATACATTTCTGCATCACTCTTGTTTCGTTCATTTTCCTCCCATAGACGCATAAAAGTTTTGTTCTTCTTCATTGAATGAGAGGGGTCAGGAATGACCATGTGCCCCATCCCTTGTGCGTAACCAGATTTGAACCCTAACACGTCTTTGAAAATGTCAGTCGTCGCTTCACCAACGTCCTCCTTGAGATCCCACTCATTTAATCTCTCCATCATGTTATTCTGAAAATAATATGAACATAAAATCAAATATCCTATTAATTTTATCAGGAATATATAGTCTAATACAAGTTAATTCAAACACAAGTATTTCCCACATAATTATGTTCAGTTGTGGGATTGATGAATTTGCCCTTCCGTGCTGACCAATGTGTTTCTTTATAGAAAGAAACCATATTTGGTGCTTTCTCCCACTGCCACACATCATTAACCATATATGTTAATATTCAAGTCTCTTCAAAATTTCTAATACTCACTAAATACATTCAGATATGTGCACAAACTTGTTCTTCCAAAATCCTTACAAACGATTTCCTCCCGCCGGTATGATTCACCTTTAGTTTTTGCCTATTTGTAGTATTTCTTCTAGACTTCTCTTGTAATATGATTGATAAATATGGCAAGACAATCGGAATTTTTTTTTTTATAAGACAATAAAAAATTATAGGAATGGAAGTGTCTAAGGTCCTACAAGAATGACAATTGGCTAGTAGGGGGTCATGAGCTTATACAATCTGTTGCCATAGATGTAGTAATTTTCTTGGAAAGAAAGAACAATAAAGAACAAACGGTGCAATGTTTTGTGAACTGTGCCCTTTTTTTCTGTTCATCTGATTTGAATGGTCTCCCTCCAATATTTCCTTTTGGGATCAATCCAGCTTCTTTGCTATAAATGCCTAATTCTCATTTGTGTTCTTGATCCCCATTTAGACAACCTAAAGTAGGTTGAAGTATGCAATGAAATGAGATATAGAAAATATGTTGATATCGTCAAAAGCCTCATGGTACTGCTTGCATCAACAAAAACGATAATTACTCCTCTGTTAGCTCAAATGGACTCCTTTTTATAAAACATCTAAATCATTAGTTGGTTTGAACTTACAAAAAAAAGGAGTTTGATTCTATGCATCATTCTTCAAAATGCAATTCTAGATTTGAAATATTAGTAACTCAATAAACATCTTAGTTATCATTTTTTTTTCCAGATTTAGCAGATATTGAATCCAAGACTTGTTTTTTAAAATTGTGTTAATGGTGCTTTAATGTCAGGTAATTTAGAAATTGGAAATGGGTATGGTATGGTGTACCGGGTGGAGGTGCTTATTATGGTGCTCCAAAGCCTAATACTGATAACCCCAGTAAATCTAGCGAATTGCCTGAGTACCTTAAGCAAAAGTTGAGAGCAAGGGATATTCTTAAAGAAGATACAGATAAAGGCTCTCCAGTAAGTATCAATTCTACTAGTTTCTCTATTTAGAGGTGGGAGAATTCCTCAAGTAAGGGGAGGTTTGGGGGTTGAGATGAGAATTTTGTGTTTTGTTTTACAGTTTAAAATATTATTTTTTAATTTTGAAATTTGAAAAAGTTGAATTAGGATTTGAAAAGGTTGTATTGGGATTTGAAAAAATTATTATTTATTATATTTTGTATGGAGATTTGAAAAAGGTGTAATGATGAGTTGAGATGAGATGAGAATTCTTGACCCCTAAACCTGCGTATCAATTCTGCTAGTTTTTACCCAGAAATCAAGTCCCATTTTCTGCATTTGTTGCTGGAATTTAAAAAGGCAGCAGTATATATGTATACATATATGTATATATATCACATCTAACACAAACCAAAAAAATATGGGGTAACATCGATAGCCATACTTGAAGCTGAAATTTAAGGCATATATACCTTAAATGTTTTGCTTGCCCACCTCTCACAAAGTAACTCCCAAAGAGGTTTTTCCACCATAGGTGTCCCACCACATAGGGCTTCCTCATGTGATCTATATTTTTTGTAGACTTTGTGCAGTTCATAATGATATGCATTATACTTTTCAGACAAATGCAACACAACCATTTTCTGATGGTTGTCTTTCCTCCAATCCAATACAAAATCAGCCTACAAGTTTAGTTATGCTTGTTGTTACATATTTTCATCAAACTCACATTAAGCTAAATGAGTAAAGAACTACATTTTAATTGGTTACTAGAAAATAACTCTCCTACCCTAACACGGTCAACCAGCTCCTGCTTCTCCTCCTCAGGTACAAAACTCCAAATTTCATGCCTCATGTTGGCATATACTTTAATGATCTACGTAACTCGACCAGTGAAGATGGAGGCATTCTCGTATGAAGGGCCTTGATGGCCATCCTTTATATCCAAAGGAACCTCACCCACCTTCCGGAGGCGTTCAAATAGCGTGCCCCGCGCAGGCCCTCGACCCCGTTTCTGAATAAGTGGATCTACATCTAGAAAAGTTATGGAGTTAAATGTAGAATTTATACGATCCACAAATCAGATCTGATACGGCAAATTTAACTCCTATATGAACAAATCACAAAATATCTACCAGTTATGAGTAAGTATGAAAGGCTTACTTGTATTAATATGCCCCTCTCCACCCTGTGCTACTTCCATTCACTCTTGTACGCCTGCACCTCCTACTGTTTGAGTTGATCCATTTGAGTCCACCTCGTCTCATAAAATATTTCTCGGAGGCAATGCTTCTGCATCTAGGCTGCTACATATGATGGGTCTTGAGTGTTGGGATCGCAACCTCCTTCCCCTCTTTACAGATCTCCACATCCTTGCCTTTGCTTGAATTCAATTAAAGAACATTGTAACATGTAGCAAACAGATAAAGTACTATCAGCACCTACTAATATACTATTTACATACTAAACCCAGCTACAAGAGATCATCCAACCTCTGGATAATGAGTAAATCATTATAAATAGACCAATATAGAGCATGCCTTTATAGATGAACAGATTTAAATGTTTGATGTTCATTGCTACTTGCATATATGTATCTAGAAGATTACTAATATTGCAAGTAATATTCACCCACCTTAGATCAAATCGACAAAAGTTAGAGGCAACTTCCATATGTGTTGCCTTTCTCATTAAAGTTTGAAAAATATAGTGCTTATTTTTTTATTTCTTGGTCATTGAACATATTTTGAGGCTCAAGCTCTTAATCTACCTTTAGAAAAATTATGCTCAAGTATGACTTGATATACTTGTGGTTTTTCCGTCCATTTAGCATATCTAAAAGGTTTTAACTTAATTACTAACTTCTTATAAAGTGTATTACTATTACAGATATGAAATTTTCAAACCCAAAACTTGAATGAAGTTTTGTTTTTGTTGAACAATTTATTTTTTGATACGTAAAAATATTATAATCTTCTAAGTTCATTTTTTTATTTTTGATAAGTAAAAATATTATAATCTTCTAAGTTCCTTTTTTTTTTTTTTTGATAAGTAAAAATATTATAATCTTCTAAGTTCTAAAAAAAAGGAACTTAGAAGATTATAATATTTTTACTTATAAAAAAAAAAAGGGAACTTAGAAGATTATACTATTTTTACTTATAAAAAAAAAAGGGAACTCAGAAGATTGTCTAATAATCTTCCATGTATCTTACATTTATGTATTAAATAGAGGTGGATGGCACTTTATAGTCTCTACTGAAATTTCATCTTTACGGAAAAACATCTAAGAAAACAACCAATAACCTCTACTAGCTTTTACGGTATCTATTTGATACCCAATAAGTTTTTTTCCAAATGCCAAAAGTGCTGGCACACCTATGTTCTATACTTTTTTGAAATGCAAAATATGAAACTGAAATAGATTAAAAATCTGTAGCTGGCAGACTTGAATTTGCAGCCCAATATTCTAAATATGCACCAAACTCATATAACAAAAAAAGTTGAAATGAAAGGTATGTAGTTGCGCTGTGTAAAACATAGCTAACTACTGTCCACAAATTATCTATCCAGGCAGAAGGAGGATAAGGAAGAAATTAGAAAAGTAAAACTCACTTGTACCTGGTTTTGGGGCTAGGCTGCGTGTAAGAGGTCAAGGAGAGTCAATACTTGATATTCTCTATTTAGTGGAAGAAGAGAAGTAGCTCTAGCATAGCAAATGAACACTGCCTCAAGAGCTGGAACTAAGAGCTTTCTCGTTGGAACAAGAATGATGGCAAATATCTTTCTTACTTGGACTACCAAAATGACTTCACTCCGTTTGTCTTCATGGAAAAAGTAGAGTACAAATTAAGTCCTGCAAACACTCAACAAACCGCCAGCTATCCAGGAAACAGATGAATATTTCTGCTCTAGGATATGACCCCTGGCACCATTTGCCCCCAAATTAAAATTACTATCCCGCCTTGGAAACAATCTCCCGCCTCTTCTTAAATGTAATTTTATATACTGCTTTTCTCAATGCACGAATTCTCCGTTATTAATATGTGTTACTCTCATTTTACACCTTGCATTGCAACATTTACCAAAGTAATTACATTATATTGTAAGTTATAATGTAACACTTTGTATAAATTATACAAAAGTGTCAAAAAAGACAACTATCATTGTTGCCTTTGAGCCTAATTTGTACAACACCTTTGATAGAATTTGTGCAAATACCAGGCAATATTTACTATGGTTCTAGTGCATGAATATTAAATTTATTTCATTTTTCAATACATGACCTTTCTTATCAGCCAGCAAAACCTCATAATTAATATGTCTTTTCTTATCACATTAACATATGTTAAAAATGAACAAAGATTACATTAATAACATGGTTAGGTGCATGAATTTTAAATTTCTTTCATTTCAAATTACATTCTAAATTCTATGCTTAGGAGATTTGTTTATATTCTTGGTTCAGCCTGTACTTAGCCAATTTAATGTGTCTTTTCTTATCACATTAACATATGTTAAAAATTAACCCCAGCTAAATACACTCCCAGATAAATACACTCATTAACATATAGATCTACTATGTTTGCATTTCTTGATTTGCAGTCCCAGCCCCTTTTTCAGAAAGTCTAGCCTATGTAGTGACAACCAATGTAGTGACAACCTATGTTATCTATCTGTTGAGTGCAATCCATCAACTATGTCATCATATGTAGTTTACATAATCTTCACTTATACATATACATATCATTCCCATTTTGTGACCATATAACTCCATTTCCTCCATTAATACAGACAGACACGTGGATCTCCTACATCCCCTAGCTGGCACTTCAAAGAAGATGCTCATCATCCCACTGCAACAACTTTCGTGCCTTGACCTTGATGTAGGTGGCCCAAGAACATCACTTGATTTAAAGTGTTGCATTGAATCTGCACACAATGTAATTAAGAATCACATGAGTAATTCTTTACTTCCTTACCTAGCTAACAACCTCTTCTACTTTCTAAGTTTATAATGCCAATGCAACATTTGTCTTTCTTCATCCATATCACTATTAATATGTTATAGGCACATGTTACGGCTCTTCTTAAATGTAAAACAACACTTTTGTACAACCTCTAATGAAATTTAATATCTACCAACAGCCTAGACGCAACACTCGTATGTCCATACATCTAAATAGTCTAGATGTCTGGACATATGGTATCCAACCAAGACTTTTACAATATATAATAAACGAATCCCACTAGTTTGCCCCGAAAGGCTATTGGCTAAAAAGTTCTTGAATTCGGCCTCCATAAACTTCCACTTAAGAAAATCACATGTTTTATGCAAAATCTACCTCCAAGGATGAACCAACAATGTCCAAATAATAGTACTCATGTAGTTAATAATCAAATACCTGATGTATTGGAATGCAATTATCACAACTTGGTTTTTACACTTACATCTCACCCACCTTTATCGATATCGACAATTGAAGTCATGCGTTGTCTGCGATAGCCACATATACAAAGTAAGCTTGCAAGGACAGGTTATCAATACAAGTAATTAATTTGTAGACAACAATATACTGATATCATGGGTTGTGAAAAGGAAACCATGAAAATAATGCATGGTACCACAATGGTTTCTCATAGGTGGTTTATTCATGCATGAAGGGAGAGAGTGGATGCAGGCAACCCACTGTTCATCACACATATAGATTATATATCATGTTACTCTAAATTCAATCTACTATAAGTCTATTAAGTCATGTCTACATTATGTATTTGACATTAAATTAACATACTCAATACAAATTAGGATTATCATCATCATCATCTGTCTCCTCATGAAGATCTTGCCCTGACTCGCTATTGGAGTTATCATCTTCATTTATGCCATCCATCCCCAATTCATCGTCTAGTGGGTCATCATCAATAAATGAGTCATCGTCAACTGGTTCAGATGGGGCTCGACGTGATATGATTGCTAGATCAATGGGCAAATTCTCTTCATCAACTCGATTCAATAGATCGCCCATGGCTGATTCACTCTCGAGAAGAGGAGGATAGTTCTAGAGATGTGTGTAACCATCCTCTTCTTCTTCACCCTCAGACGATTCGTCATCATCATTCTCATCATCAACAGTAGTCATCAAGCGAACGTTGTAAACATTCCTATTTGTAATCTTATGTACAACCTGCCAACTTCTCCCCAATGTTAGATCCGTGAGATAAAACACTTGCAATGCTTGGCATGCAAGGGCGAAAGGCTCATCTTTATACTAGTGACTAGCAGTATTGACTATTGTCAAGTGGTCCCTGACACGTATCCCCCTTCTCATGTCGCCAACATCATACCAAACACAACTAAACAAATAAACCTTGCACCAACCCATATCATGCAACACTCCATAGAAGTCAATAGGGGATCCTTAGTGCTCGCCATGAACCACCACTCTGCTGTTTTGGGTGCGGCGATGTCTTTCACGCTCTTTTGTATGGAAGCGAACTCCATTCATTATGCATCCGGCATATGATGTGACCCATGGATCTGGACCACAGGCTAATGCATATATGTTATCGGTTACCTCACTTTGTCTAATTGCACGCAACACTCGAATCTAGACATAAGAAAATAGAATTATTGTTTTTCCATCATTATATATAGAATGGAGACATATGTATGCTAGGTGGGTTTGGCATCTTACACGTGATTTGAACCACTATAGAAATTGACTCTGGTGCGGTCGATATTATGAGGGTTCTCGTCTTTCAATATGTTGTAGTGCTCCCTGCATATGTGTGAGCAAACGTTACAAGGAGAGTAAAAACTATAATTTTCAGTTAATGTAGGAACTTTCCAAGCATGATGTACTTACTCTATGTATCGTTCAACCTTCGTGCAATTATTAAGTACATACCATTGGGCCTTGGCCATTAGTGTGTCAGACAATTTCTGAGAGCTTGCTACCCCTAGTGGTCGAACATTTTGTAAGAAAACGGATAAACAAGGCTCATTTCCCGACTCATTTGAACCACCAATAACGTCACTATTGCGTTCCTCTCGGTTATATCTAGTCTCAATATCGCAAAGATACATAGAGCAAAATGTAAGACACTCGAAATGCACATATGCTTCAGCAATTGAGTCTTCTGGACGAGCTCTGTTGCGAACGTACCGCTTAAAATTCCCTAGATACCTTTCAAAAGAGTACATCCATCTATATTACACGAGTCCTGCCAGCAATGCCTCCTCTGGCAAATGAATGGCTAGGTGCACCATGATATCAAAAAATGCAAGAGGGAATATCATTTCCAGTTTAGAAAGAATAATGGGAATATTAGCTTGCAGATGACACTGATAAGGGCAAAGTTCGTGAACATAATTCCTTGAAGAACGCGCTTAAGTCTATAAAGGCTTCACGCACATCGGGCCGTAAGAACCGACCAATAACAACCGGCAACAGTGCTTGCATAAACATATGACAATCATGGCTCTTCATTCCCTTGATTTTTCCATCGCTAACACTAACACACCGTGCAATGTTTGAGACAAAACCATCCGAGAATTTCACTTCTGACAACCATGCACAAAATTTTCTTCGCTCATTTAAATTTAACATATAGCAACCAAGACTCATAGAAACACAATCTCCGTCCTATTGTAAATGCAATTATTTTCTTAGTCCAAGATTTTTCAAATCCCTACATTCATTGGTGGAGTCCTTGGTTTTCCCTTCAATATTGAGCAAAGTTCCCAACACGTTGTCACATATGTTTTTCTCAATATGCATAATGTCCAAATTATGTCTTAATCCCAAGTCTAACCAGTACGGAAGGTCAAAAAATATAGACTTTTTTGTCCAATTTAATTGATTGGGCATTCGTTTCTTCTTTAAAGAAGATTTACCAAACTGGACATGTGACACCCCACGTAATTGTTCTGCCAAATCCTCTCCCTCGACCTTTGATGGTTGGAGTCGATGCTCTTCGTACCCATCAAAAGAATTTTTTTTTTCGTCTCCAAATGTGATCTGGTGCCAACCATCGTCGATGGCCCATATAGCAATGTTTGCGCCCATGTACCAACCATTGTGAATTTGTGTCAGCTGTACATGAAGGGCATGCCATCTTTCCCTTTGTGCTCCACCCAGAAAGATTGGCGTATGCGAAGAAGTCATTGATAGTCCAAAGTAGCGCAACATGCAACCTAAACATTTGCCCACTATACGCATCATAGGTTTGAAGACTCTTCCTATAACTCCTTCAACTCATCGACAAGAGGACGTAAGAACACATCAATATCATTCCCTGTGACTTAGGGCCAGGGATTAACAAAGACAACATCGTGTATGGATTTTTCATGCATGACCAAGGGGGCAAGTTGTAAGGCACAAGTAGTACTGGCCATATGCTGTACAGTTTGCTCATGTTATTGAATGGGTTAAACCCATCACTCGCCAAAGCAAGTCTAACATTGTGAGGATCTTGGGAAAACCTCTCATGTTTGTGATCAAAGTCTTTCCATACACTAGAATCTGCTGGATATCGCATGCATGTCAAATTGTCATGCCGCGCTTCTACATGTCATCTCATGGCTTGGGCTATCTTCTTTGACATAAATCGCCTCTGCAAGCGCGGCTTCAGGAGGAAATATCGGAGAAATTTTGGAGAATCTTTTTTTGCTTACTTGTGCATACAATCCACCTATATGAGTTACATTTAGGGCACTCATTTAACGATGCATTTTCCTTCCAAAACAAGGCACAATCATTTGGGCATGCATGTATTTTTTTTGTAACTAAAACCCAAGCCACGCTGCAAGCAACGAGCATCGTTATATGAGTCAAGGAATAGAGCATTGGGAAATGCAACTTGCAAGAGCTTTATCACCATGTCAAATGACTTCACGGTCCAACCACCAATGCTCTTGATGTGAAGCAACTTGACGATGAATGATAGCTTTGAGAACTTATCACATGAAGGATAAATTGGACATCGTGCATCGGCTACCAACTCCTCAAAATTAGGGTTTATTGGAGTATTAGAGGTGGATGGTTGATCATGTGGGTTTGCATTTCCTTCATTTCTAGGTGAATTATCCATAAATGATCCATGACGAATGTCATCTAACATCTCGTCGACATCATCAATGTAGTCACTATAAGCAGATGCATCATCTTCTTCTTCGTCAGAAAATATAGCATTTAGGAGAGGATCATCTTCTCCATGGAATATCTATTCCGTATAAGTTGGATCAATCCATGTGATGAACAAATGATCTTCGACTATATGAATAGAGTAGAAAGCTCTATTCCAGCATCTCCTACATGGACACCTAATGTGATCAGATCTGGGTGTGTGGGCTTGCGCCATAGCCAGGAATTGTCTAACACCTTCAATATACTCATTGGATTGCAATTTATCTTCGATACGCATCCAAGCCTTATCTATCTTATGCAGGTGACCAACTAGTAGAAAAGAGATTTGTTAGGTCGAAGAAGACTTAGTGCAATGACTAAGCAAGGCTAAAATCATAAATATTTGTCTCCAAAGATGGAGACAAATGATCTTTGACTCTCAAAGACATGATGGTCACCCTCATCGATCTTCCATTGTAGAAACAAGATGAGTAGAATTTTCCTTGTGACTTTTATCATCTTAAGCTATGTAAAAATAAATTTCCACATTATTTGTGGCCTCTCATGGGATTAATGCCAAGAATTTACCTACGTTAATTTGGGAAGATTAACTTTGGTAGTTTTCATCTTTTATCAGTTAAACGTGCCTAGAAAAAGTTTCAGATAATGTGGAAATTTGGATTCTGCCTATCATTATTGTGCTTATTAGTCCCAACTACTTACATATAATTTCACGGAAACGTCAAGTACCAATTGGTGGCCCGTCCATGATTTATTGTGACTAGTTAAAAGCAGTGGGCTAAATTCAGTGTTCGTAAAATAACTCCTGTGTTGCTTCTTTGTCTCTTTTTCCCTTTAATTTAAAAAAAAAATTTAAAGTTTCCTAACAAAAAAAAATAAAAATAATTTCCAAAAACTCAAGTGAAACAAATAAAGGCAGTATAATTCCTAATACAACTGCTCATCTAATAATATCAAGGAAAAGTAGACTTATCACTATCTCAAATTGTCAAAAGTGACGCAATACACTTTTAAATTCTCAAATTAACAATTGACATAATCTATCTAAAACTAATGATCAATATTGTATCATTTCATTTATTTTTATATACAATTTATTCATTTTAAAGGCATGAATATTTGTGCTAATGAGGTTTTAGTAATTCGAGTGTACAATATATTGGTGTGATATTTTGGAAAGCAAATATTAAATACTTTCAATTTGGAAGTGACTACCATGTGGAGTTAGATCAGAGATTAATTAGCCTGACAAAATGACTATTCACAAGCTACATTCTGTTTCTTATATAAATTTTCTATCTATTGTTCTTTAGAGAATTATGTTCGCGTGATATTTTGCATTCGTGAAATCATGTCAGTAAGCGCTTGTACATGCTTAACAAATTTAGAATTAAGTAATTTTAGGACGAAGGAAGTATCATGAATTTTGATGGGTCAAGAGTCAACCAGCAAGATTTAACAGTAACTCTATTTTGGACCTTACCGAACACATGACCCACCCACGAACCCAATTTGCAACCAAGTTTAAGGTACAACTACAAGGTCACAATGGAATGAAGTACTTTCTCGGTATTTTTTTTTATAGGTCATGAGTACCCAACGTACCCTAGGATTGAATACAAGTTCACGCAAGCCTGCAAACATTGCTGGAGTATGTAAACAATGTACGAAAGGCAAATCACCAATGTTCAGAAGAGAGCAATCTCTAGGCGCCTAGGAAGATCGATGTGGAAGATCTTTGACTCTCAAAGACAAATAATACTAGTATTAATTACTGATAAGGGAAAATAATCGGTGTATGAACTTTAGTTACATCTATTTTTGTTGCACCAAAGCGATACAAGTTTTAATCATGGAAAGGCATATATGGGTCTCCTATACTAGTTTTTGAAAGTATATATGAGGTTAAAAGGTAGCTGGAAGTACATCCATATTTTCCCAAGCATGCTTATGTATTTGGCAAAGAGTTCTTCTATACCAAAACCCTCGACGTGTCACTTACAATTTTTCTATCTTTCTTTCTTTTTAGAAGAGAAGATAAAATTGGAAGGGAAAAAAAAGTGGCAACAAATAGTGATGAGTTTCACCCTATGACTCATTGTAGAAAGAGTGTGAGAGTTGTGCGGTAAAGGTTGGAAGGGGAATGGGCAAATGCAGCAAAATGGTTTAGGGTCAAGTACAAGCAAAATGGTTTAAGGATCTATTTTTAGGAGAAACGTGTAGAAACAGAGCATCACAAAACTGACAATAATATGAGACTCAGTCATTCCATAGTATATAACCTTTCAAACAGAAACAAAGGCAGGATTTCGATCTTCGAAATTTATGGAAACCATCTTGTTTTACACAACCATATATCATCCTCTTCATAGACAGATTTTACACAACCATATGATGGCAAATTACACAATATGTTACACAAGCATATACACAGATTCACAAATTACACATTACACAATAGAATCAACACAAATTTCACAGATTCACAAATTACACTATTAATTCATCACAAATCACATGGAGAGAAGAGGAAGGGAGAAGAGAGAGAGGCTCACCATGTTGACCTAGTGCATACTGGATGGCGGTAGGCTGAGGTGGTTGGGGAAGGGCGGCAAACTGGGTGAGGTCGCGATGGGGGGAGGGGGGGACTAGCTCTAGGGACTCGGAGAGAGAGGGGAGCTTGCGGCTTGGATTCCCTAGGACCGAGAGAGATGAGAGGGACTGGGGGTCGTAGCGCAGCAGGCCGTCGTAGTCGCAGGAAGAGAGAGGTGAGGTCGCGGCTGGGATTCGCCAGAAGAGAGAGAGAGAGAGACGAGAGCGACGTGGGGTGGGGGGGATTGGGGGAAGAAAGGGAAAAGGAGAAAAAGCGGGTAGTAAAGTCATTTACTTTTGCGGCGAATTATGTTCGCCGCGGAAGCAGAAAATATAGCCGCCAAAACCGGATAACCCGAAAGATGCATTTCCTATTCATGTGAGTTTATCTGCGGCGATAAAATGTCGCCGCAAAAAGTCTTAAATTTTGTCGTAACAAAATAATAAGCCACGAACTGGGGAAAATTGTCAGTAAACTATTTGCGGCGATAAAAACTCGCCGCAATAAATTATTTTCGCCGTAAAAATGTCTTTTCCCACAAAGTTTTACTTGCCGACGTGATTTCGTGGGAAAAGGCTTCTTTTATTTTCTACGAACAATTTTCACGTGATTCGATCATTATTTGCCACGACAATGTGTGGTAGAAAGAAAATTCATGGCAAAAGGCCATAATTCTTGTAGTGATAATTTCAGGTGTTAAATTAGTTTCTCTTGTACTAATATTTTTAGTATAAACATATATCTCGGCTCTTTCTATTGCGACTTCTTTTACTCACGTGTGCAGAGCATACAAGCACACTATTTCACAGAATGAAAGGGGTGCCTGTGGAGCATGCATCCCAACATCACGACCTTTTGCCAAATCACAAGCGGGGCCAAGAACATCACAATTCACTATCTCCAAAACCATCTACAGGTAATATTAATTATAAATCTTTGAAATCATGGGATTCAATGAAACAATATTAAAATCTTAAACCGAGTTTAAATGATGAATTTTTTGCCAAACACTTGCACGTAATCACTTGATACAGTTTTAGTTAACTATTCTTTTAAGTTTTCTTATAAGATCGAGAATATATATATATAAGAACTCGATTTCAAACATATCAAATGACGATATCATAACTACGTACTATAGGAGCACCATTATTGCCATTTTAATCAACTATACAAGCGTACCTCTTCATGTCAATTTCTTCCTTAAAACGTTTGCAACTTTACGCAATGAGAAGAATGAGCATTTATAACGAGTTATATATGACGAAAATTATTGTTTGTGATGAAAATAAATTCATTTTGATAAGAAATAATTATTTTGAAAGAAAATAATTAATAATAAATAAATAATTTTCTTGTAATGACGATACTAAATATAGAAGTATCACATGCACAATTGAATTAAAATAATGATTTTCTATAATCTTCTATTACAACATCTCTGGATAATTAAAAAGAGATCATATAGATAAGATAAATGATAAACTAACCACTGACTTACAATTACTTGACAACTATCTAATAAAATATTAGCTTTTATAGTTGTTCTTTTCACTTTTATCTTAATGTGTTGGATTTGAAATTCAAAAATAATATTATTTTATGATAAGTTGTAAATAAATTATGAACTAGACGTGGCTGGTGTATCAAATCATCAATCCTCTAAAGGTAACATGTGTACCCCGCAGTACAGAAAGATTTTTGTTAAAAAAAAAAAAGTGTGAGCTTTTTCGGTAGAAGAAAAAGGCACGTAGATATTAATTATAAATCAATCAAATAAATGTTATTTATGGTGTTAATGCATTAATAAAGATATTTGAGTTATTCTTCGCTAGAGTACGTAGGAGCTTCAAATTTCAACCAATTACGTGTAAAAGAAAACACCGACCTTATGGGCTAGTTCAAATGGTAAAGGATTTGGTCTTGATGGTATAGTCCCTTCATGGGTGAGCTCATATGGTAAAGGATTTGGATCACCTATAAGATTTGATCCTTTTGAGTAAGATAATTTATAGGGATTATCAAATTTGAAGAACTTCCTCTTGAATTAATATTCTATATGTATTTGTGAAAAACTTTTTATCAAAAATCTTTGCATTTCGGAGATCAGTCGAAACTTTATTCTCAAACACTTTAGTGCCAACTAAAAAAATGGTGAAAAGAAAATATATATAATTAAAACATATATAATTATTAATAGAGGTGCTATTTAGCCATACGGAAGTAATGGGAGGCGGGCTTCCGCTACCCAATCCTAGATATTAATTGAGACGTACTGTAATTTATTTCTAGGGGGACCTTTTCTTTTTCTGAGTAGGCCGGGGGTTGGTATTGATTTGCACAAGTAATATACTGAAACTAACCCCCTATTAGCACAAGTAGTATTCTCATAGATAGGACGAATATATGTTCTAAAGATTAGGCTATTTTCCACAAATTTTTCTTTTTTGAGAATTGACTAGATAATGATTTGTATATAAAATATAAAGGCCGGTTCTAGTCCCACAAGAGGGAGTCCACCGAAACAACCATAAAAAAAACTTTTGTCTTTTTTTTTTTTTTTAACATTTATTAAATTTCATTAAATATTTTTTTAAGAAAAATATAAAATATAAATTCATTTTAAAATAATTACTTAATAATTAAGTAAAAAAATAAAAATAAAAAAATGCAATCGGTTTTGTAGGAGAAGCATTTTCCAAATATAAATTTTTCTTTTATATAATATATAGATATAGAGTTTTGCTATACATAAACCGAGTTGTTGACATACTAAGTACTTATAGTGGAAATCATTATAATTTTATATAAATTAAAACACCAATTACTTTTTAACATAGCTGATGTGATGAGTGTGTAAAAATTAAAACTTCTAAATAGATTTGCATATATATATATATATATATATATATATATATATATATATATATTTGTGTCCTTCATGTATAGCTTTTAGTCTTATAACCTAATCGATGTTGTACTTCATTTTTTTCAGCCGTCTTGAATTTAATATATATTCTCCTCTTTAATATATATGTTTTAAAATATATTGCTCACCGGTTATGCAGTGGCTCTTTGTGTAGTGCTCGTGTCACTGTAATGTTTTTGTAATCCTGTTTGTTTGTAACTTTCGTTATGTAATGTTGTTTTTAAATTAATAAAAATCCAAAAAGAAGTCTCCCTTCCGCGCTGTCGGATGGTGGGGTTTGGAGAACCCTACCCTGCTTTGTCGGGGTATGGGGGCTTTTTAACCTCTGTCGTGTACAGAGGTGGTATTTCTCTAAGACTTAGGTCTTTAGAGATTTATCGACTGGACTAGACCCTGTCAGACACGTTTGTGTTCTGGGGAGCTATTAAACGTTTGTAATTGACTTGTATTCAAGTCAGAACTGTATGTCCTATATTAATAAAGGGTGATCCGCTTCTTTCAAAAAAAAAAGTAATTAATGCAACACTCTAAATTTATTAAAACAATTAATGCCAAGCATAAATCATGGCATGTCACTTTGTTATCCATCTTGTCTAACAAAATTTAAGAATAATACTATTTGATAGTAGACTATTATTTGTGGAGTGCTATTTAGTTAGAGTAGAGTGAAAGTTTTCTATTATCAAGAAAGTATGAAAGAATCCTATAAATTATGTTTCTAAATTCAAATTTTTTGAGCTGAGGATTTTCTCATTCATTTTTTTCTTCTCCCTTATTAATATCACAAACACCAAACCCATATATCAGTATATGTTATATTGTTACGAGGTTTGTTCTAACCTAAAAAGACTTCAAAAGATTTTTTTATTGAGTAATAATATATCTATAATTATTTTATAAATCATTTTCAATAGATCTGTTGGTTGGGCCGCCTATCTAGCCCATCCGGCTCATCCATCCGTGACCGCTTGGTATCAAGCGGGCAATTTGCCAGGTATTATTGGGCAATCATACCACTATATTAAAAATAAATTTAAATATAACAAAACTACTCTCGTTTTCATTTTTATTGTAGAGTTATAAAATAATTGTAACAAAACATTTTCTTCTCTAATTGCGGAATAATTACTTGTCATAAATAACAACCTCAAGAGCCCAAATCTGGTGCACAAACCCTCACTTTATATGATCCCGTCCAGCCAATCATTGTGCTTAATTTGACGCAACAATATGTTAAGTTAATTCTTATATTATTATGCAAAACCGAAGTCTTAAATCAGAGGCACGAGATTCCATTACGTCTCAGAACGTTAAATAATAATAATTTTATAAATTACTAACTAAAACTGCATCATTTTCTTCTCAAATAATTTCCATTTGAAATTTTTTTATGAATTTCCATTTGAAAGAATCGTGCTATTTTAATGTAGATTAAATTAATATTCTTTGTATCTTCTTTGTAGTAACGTGGTCTGTTAATCTTGATTTCTTATCTACTTCGTTACACTATAGCTCAAGACTTTTAATTTTTATAATTACTATTGAGTTATCAAATTACGCTGTGCCTAGATTCAAAAAGTGGGGATGCTTCTCTCCTTCTGACTTGGATATAGATCTCTTAGTGCGTTTGGTTGTTAAAATGAGTTGAGTTGAGTTGAGTTTAGATAATAAAATATTGTTAAAATATTATTTTTGAATATTTTTATTGTTTTGAAATTTGAAAAAGTTGAATTATTTATTATATTTTATGTTGGAATTTGAAAAAGTTGTAATGATGAGTGAGATGAGATGAGTTTGGTTAAGGAACCAAACGAAGCATAAAATATAGATGCATAAAATTCCAATATTATAGATGCATAAAATCTGGAATGTTTAAGAATAAGAGTGAAATACATATAGATGCATAAAATGAATCTTATAATATTTGTTGAGTATTTAATATTGCTAAAACTATTTACTAGAGTTGTTATTTTTGGAATGGTCCCTTGATTTCCCGTTGAAAACACCATTCCAAAAACTTGGCTTAACTGTGGCTCGACCCTAGCTCAATTGTGGCTCAATCTTGACTCGAGCTAACTTCAGGCAAATTGTTCGCTTGACAGTCTGCTCGAGCGAACCCTTAGTTAGATTGTTCGCTCGACACCTCTCTCAAGCGAATGTTCATAAACCCTAGTCTATGCACCGTTAAGTATAAAAACACATATTTTTACAAGGAATGTACAGTGTTACGGCCAAAACAGAGAGAAAAGAGAGAGAACTCCTTTTGTGAGATTTTGAGAGCTCATTGGGTGTATTGGAGCTTTTGGAATTTAGGAGTGATTTGTGATTTCTCTCTTGTACTCCATTTTTGTGATAGTAAACTCCTTGAGACCAACTCCTCCAGTGGATGAGGCTTGTTCAAGCTGAACCACGTAAATTTTGATATTTTTTGTGTAATTGTCAAATTTTCTTTTGTTTACTTCTGCTATTATACTTCAAACTAGCCGCTAGATATCTAGTTAACCCAACAAATTGGTATCAGAGCGCTAGGCTCTGTGGAAGATCTTTAGGGATGGCTATGGCAAAGTTTGAAGTAGAGAAGTTCGATGGTCAAAATAGTTTCAATCTATGGCGCATCAAGATGAAAGCTCTATTATGACGACAAGGCTTGGCAAAGGTGTTGGATGAGAAGGTGTCGGATGAATCTTATACACTGACAAATGAAGATGAAGAGAAATAACATAGTATTATTCTATTATCTCTCTCTAATGGAGTATTGTGAAAGGTCGTTGATTAAGAGACTGCATCTGGTCTTTGGAAGAAACTTGAAAGTCTATACATGAAGAAGTCGCTTATCAACCGTTTGTATTTTAAGCAACAATTATACTCTCTCAAGATGAGGGAAAGTACTCCTATTTCTGATCATCTAGATGAATTTAATAAAATCATTATGGATTTAAGGAATATTGATATTAAGCTTGATGATGAAGACCAAACATTAATTGTATTGTGTTTGTTGCTAGTTTCATTTGATAATTTTGTGAACTCGAAGCTATATGGTAGAGATACTATCTCCTTGGAAAATGTAAACTCTGCTTTGAATTCTAAGGAATTGAGAATAAAATTGGTTGTACAATACACGGATAATGAAGTCGATGGCTTGTTTGTAAAATGCTCTTCTGGTGGTAGATCCGGGAAAAGAAGTTCAAAAAAAAGTAGGGGTAATTCTAGTGGCAGTTCAAAATTTAAGAACAAAAATGTTAAATGTCACTGTTGTCATATCTTTGGTCATTACAAGAAAGAATGTCCCAGATTGAAGAACAAAGAGGAAGATAAAAGTTTCTCCAATTGTGTTAGCGTTGAAGAACAGTCTAATAGCTCTAATATTATCCTAGCAGCTAGCGGCTCTAGTGACCGTTTTGGTGACAAGCTAGTCATAGATTTAGCTTGTACGTTCCATATAAGTCCCAGGAGAAATTGGTTCACTACCTACTAATTAGTCAACTATGCTTTTGTTTTGGTTGGGAATGATATGACTTGTGATATTGTTGGGATCAATTCAATCGAGATTAAGATGTGTGATAGAACCATTAGAACTTTGTCTAACATATGGTATATTCCATCTTTGAAGAAAAATCTTATATTTTTTGGCATTCTTGACTCCTTTGGTTATCAATATTTAGCTGAAGGTGGAGTCATTCGAGTTTACAATGGCTCTTCGGTGATAATGACAGGGAAGAAGACAGATGCTATTTATTTTTTTCTTTGGTGAGATAGTGATTAATTGAGCTACATCTTCAAACATTCCAGATTCTGGTATTACTCATATGGCACATGTGATTAGGCCATATGGGTGAATAAGCGTGGTAATTTGTAAGTAGACAGCTTTTGTTTTGTGTGATTAGAATACAGGGAAGCTTGATTCTTTATGTTGGCATTGTATTCTTGTGAAGCAATGCAAAATCAGATTTACTGTAGTTTATTTGTTCTAATTTTTGAGGTGCATCTTGTTCTGTTTGTACTCATGTTTGTTGATGACCATTTGATAAAAAAAAGTCTGTGTTTATTTTTTTATTTTTTACTTAGTGACATGTTTGATAATCTTCGAACATTGGAAGGTTTTGATTGAGAATCTGATAGGTAAGAAGGTAAAGCTACTTTGTACTGACATTTGGGATGTAATTTTTATATTGTCAAGTATCATACAATTGGGTCTACTCTCGAGAAATGAGGTAGCTGAACAAAATGAATTGGACTCTTATGTGAGAGCCCGTAATATGCTTTTCGTATGCCAAGCTTGTCTAAAGATCGGTTGAAGTAGTCAACACCACTTGCTATTGGGTGAACCTTTCTCCTTCAACAACTTTTTAGTTGTTGTTTCCATTAGAAATGAGAGCATGGTTATGACAAGAAGATGGAGTTGTTGGGAGAGCTTCACAAAAGGAGTTCTTGTAGCACTCTAGATCATGATATTAGAAAGGAGCATGATTCTAATTTTGCCATTGGCGCACAGTGATAGCAACTCTACAATTTCATCTAATAGATAGAGGAGACAGTTTGGCCTCCTTCAGGATATGCTCATGTAGACTTTGACATGTATTTACTTTGGTAGAGAATATAGTTATTAGCCTTCTGCGCCCGTGTATTCAAAAGTTGTTGTTCAAGTAAGCAGTCTGTATAGTGGTGCATTGTTTTTGTGTGAAAAGGTTACATCTCTTCATTAGGACCAAGTTTGTAATTTGGTCAAATTGTCTATGGAGATTAAGAGTTTTGGGTGGAAATAGATTTTCAAGAGATAGGCACTGTGTGTCCCGTTTGAGAGTTGTGGAGGAGTTTTGTTTTTCAATTTTTAATGGGCATCTTTGATGATTGTCATTCGAGAGACTTGGCTTGACTGTGGCTTAATCCTGGCTCGAGCGAACTTCAAACAAATTGTTCGCTGGATAGTCAACTCGAGCGAACCCTAGACAAATTGTTCACTCGAAATTCGCTCAAGCGAATGTTCGTAAACCCTAGTCCCTGCGCCGTTAAGTATAAAAACACATTTTCATACGGAATGTACAGTGTTGCGGCCATAATAGAGAGAAAAGAGAGCAAACTCCTTTTGTGAGATTTTGAGAGCTCATTGAATGTATTAAGACATTTGGGATTGATGAGTGATTTGTGATTTTTCTCTTTTACTCCAATTTTGTGATAGTGAATTCGTTAAGACTGATTGATTCACTAGTAGACATAGACTTGTTCAAGCCGAACCACATCAATCTTGGTGTTCTTAACGTGATTGTCAAATTTTCTTTTATTTGCTTCCGTTATTATATTTCAAATTAGCTGCTAGATATCCAATTAATTCCAATACTTATAAATTATGTCGTGTCCATATCATGTGTCTATATCTCTCATAGTAAATCATTCAATTTAGGTAAAAACTCTAAAAAATCCAAATCCACCCGACTTGAATAAGATTTGAGAGGGAAAAATAGCAAGTTTCCGGATTTTGGATTTTATGTTTTTTATTTTTTATTTTCTTTAAGAAGTTTTTCATATTTCAAATATTTTAAAACTTTTTATTCATGTATTTTTTTTGTCGTTTTTAATACTTGGGGTTTTTTAATTATAATTTTAATATATAAAGTCAGATCAATAATCTATCGAGAGGAGGAACCATACACAAGACCTGCACTTGATTATAGCCCACAACATTCCCACCCCCCGGGGCGCGCATCGTACACAAAATCTCTCCCTTAAATTCTCTCTCAACTACAAAGTTAATACCGAGAGCAGAGTTTTGAGAATGGAAACTCTCACTCTCCATAAGGAAACAATTTTTGTTTATAAATCTTCCATATTGCTGATGACTTTCACGTGGTTTGTATAATCAAACGGACCTTTTGCCATTTTATCAAATCTCTCCGTCTCTGTTTCTGTCTATCTTTTCAAGAGGGCCAACATGCAAATGCATCCAAAGCCGAGTTGGTATTCTTGCAACTTTAACCGAACTCTGTAACCAAAGGTTTGATTGATTTTGACCACTTTGATAGATACCCAAATCAAATACGAGGGGAAAGAGTCTGCGAGTAATTCTTAGAAACGAAAGGGAAGTGATGAAGAACGAGGAGCAAGCACGGTCTTTGTTTGGGATTTCCCTCACTGTCAGACCCAGATGGCAACAGTTCCTCATCTGCTCTGCTGGGTTCTTCTTTGGCTATCTAGTCAATGGTATCTGCGAGGTATTCTCTCTCTCTCTCTCTGTCCCGATATCTGTCTCCACTGTTTGGCTGTTGAGAAAACTGAGAAACAGAAAAGAGAAATAAAGCGAAGTTTACTTGATTCTTCTAGTATGTGTTCTTATAGTTATCTGTTTTTTCTTCTTTCTCGTACTCCACTGCACGGAGAACAATCGTTGGTTGCACCTATTTTCCGAAAATAATTTATTTGATGGACGAGTTTTGAGGTTTTTACTTTTTTACTGCCTTGGTTTTGGTTCTTGAGAAAACAGAGGGAAAGAAATCGATATGAAAGGAAACTGAGTGTATCGTATTTCTTAAATGACTTTCAAAGCGCTAGAAAACTATCCACATCTGCTTTGTTCAAGAATCAAGATTCTTTTCTAAATTCTAACGTCACTCTTATTTTCCTAATTTTTCAGGAATATGTGTACAACAGGCTCCAATTCAGGTAATTTTGGTACTGTTTGATTGAGCATCCCTGATCTAAGATTTGATATCTTTTTATTTTTTTAATTCATGATGGATTTGGATGAATTATTTAGTTTTTTTTCCTAGCTATGGTTGGTATTTCACATTTGTTCAAGGATTCGTCTACCTGTTTCTGCTTTATCTCCAAGGCTTCACCCCCAAGCAGATGGTGAACCCATGGAAGACTTATGTGAAACTCTCTGCTGTACTTATGGGTTCCCATGGACTTACCAAAGGGTCTCTGGCTTTCCTTAACTACCCTGCACAACTCATGTTCAAATCCACAAAGGTAACAAGAATATCCCTTGTGCATTTATTTAGTTCAATACCAACTGCTAAAAAAATTGATGAATGTTTAACATGGTAACCTGGGTTGGATATGCATTTAGTCTAATATCTGTCTCTTCTAGTTGTAAATTTGATGAAATTGGTTACTATAAATGCACCCATGGCCTCACCCTCTGATGTGAGAGAACTAACTATTGTTTAGTCTGAGCTAATTGGCCTTAAAAGTCCCAATGAGATATAAATTGAAGTATTTTAATTTACAAAAATGTTTGCTTTCTGAAATGGTCGAGGTTTTTTAGGATATCGAAACTCTTATTTGATTGCTTTTAATGAACCAGATCCCTTCTTCACAAAATATTGACTATAGTCACTTTGAGATGAGTATATATTTCCAGGTCTTTGAATATATTTTCTCAATTCTGTGATTTTGGTGTTTCAGGTTCTACCTGTCATGATAATGGGTGCATTCATACCCGGTCTCAGGCGGAAATACCCGCCTCACGAATACTTATCCGCGATACTTTTGGTTGTGGGTTTGATCCTCTTCACCTTAGCTGATGCACAAACCTCCCCAAACTTCAGTGTAATTGGTGTTATAATGGTATCCGGTGCTCTAATCATGGATTCCTTTTTGGGTAATTTGCAAGAAGCAATCTTTAACATGAATCCTGAAACCACCCAGGTGATTTTGATGTCCTATTAGTCCCTAAGTGTGTGTTTAAATGTGGAAAAATAACATTTGGCATTCATGAAGAAAGTGTGACAGCCACATTTAATTTGTTATTTATTTTATCTTTATCCGCAGACTGAGATGCTGTTTTGCTCAACCGTTGTTGGCTTGCCTTTTTTGATCCCACCAATGCTTGTAACAGGAGAATTATTCAAAGCATGGGTTTCATGCTCAAAGGTAACAGTCGAAAATGTTTCCTTTTCCCCCCCTCAAAACTGCACCGTTCTTGTTCTAAAAGATCTTGTTGATTTTTCATGCAGCATCCATACGTTTATGGCGTGCTAGTGTTTGAAGCCATGGCCACGTTTATTGGCCAAGTTTCAGTCCTCTCCCTCATTGCCCTCTTTGGTGCTGCCACCACTGCCATGGTACGTACGTTATTCTCACAAGCTTTTTCCAGCTTGTTCCAATATTTATATCAATTTAATTATTTCAGAATGAGATCGTATGTGGCTCAATAAATTCCATTCCTTTTGTTGTGCTTTCAAAATCTTCCATCAATGTGTTATGCAATGTGTCATTGGTTGTTGTGTTTTTCCTTTCTTTGAAACTTATTTATTTCAGGAACAAGTGCCCTTTTTTTCAAGGTACCCCTTTTAGCAAACTTGACTTTTTTTTCTAGAACAAGTCACATTTTCCGTTGTTGATCTATGAAGTCAATGAGTCACTTAAAATATGCATCATCAACTGGTATGACTAAAGATAATGAAAAGTAGAATAAAGTAATACATTGCTTGAAGTTAGCAATGTCGTACTTCAGTCCTCCGGGCGGCAACAGGCCGCAAGACACTATAATTTGACGTGAGTTTCACGATTAATGGTTGGAAAGATATGAATATTGTAATCGTTTAGTTTGAAGCAAGAAAACTGAAACTAGCCTTATTTAAGAAATTTTAACATAAAATTTTTGGAAAAAAAAAAAAAAAATGATTCACAGGTGACAACAGCAAGGAAGGCAGTGACATTGTTACTTTCATACATGATATTTACAAAGCCATTGACAGAGCAACATGGGACTGGGCTTCTGCTGATAGCCATGGGAATCACAATGAAGCTCTTGCCTGATAACAAACCAAACAAGATCAGGGTCTCCTCCAGTAGTACCTCCTCTGCCAGTGCCAAGAATATTGCAAAGCCTTCCAGCACTGATCATGATCATGAGATAATCGAAATAGAAAATGTAGGACATGATCATGAAGAAAAGAGGCCCCTAGTCTGATCATATATTATTATTAAGAACTGTTGCAAGTTGCAACTTATATTTAATTCTCCATGCTATTCCCCTTTAATCCAATATTCTTATAAATTAATTCTGGTAATTCATGTACGTTGGAAATGGGCCAGGGTCCCACCCTACCAAGTAGTCCTTGTCCTCAAAACGTGACTCATATAAATTGAATAATGCTTCGATCAAGTTTAATATTAATGCCTGTTCGATCCATATCAATGGCTCCCCACACTCTTGGTACGTTGCCATTGATGACTCTTTGGCTCCTCTCTATGAACCATATATGCCCAAGTACTGTTAATTTGACCTATTCAAGAATAAAGATATTATTTTTAGGAGAGGTTTGTGTAAATTAAATCTCCTTGTTTTTCTCTTTGGCCTTTGAAATTTTTTATTCTTTATTTCGACAGCTCTTTGGTAGAGTGTTTGTGCTATCCGTTGATTTCTATTTCAACCTCTTTCACATATAAATCTTTAAAAAAGTCGGCTTTGATTAACAAAAATGCCACAAACAACAAACAAAAAGGGAAAAATTAAAAATAAATCTGTACAGCTCTATGAAACGTGTTGGTTGAGTAGCATGCATGGTGACAACGAGACCCGCTGTCTTTCTTTTTCACCGTCTTTAAACTGATTTCGATGGATTGTCTACGTCTTTCAACCATCAAACCGTGAAAAGATTTTGGATCTAAAACAGTAAAACTATTAACAAGTTACAGATTTTTTTGAGAAAGGAAAAGGAATATGGATCAGAAGAACAGTGTCCGCGCTACTACCAGCAGTACTGCTCTGCTACGTGATGAAGTGGGAGGTGATAGAGAGATCAGGCCAAGAGAGCCATGGAAGGGAGAGTTTGTGAAGAGCATTGTGTATGCAGGCCTTGATGCCATTGTCACTTCCTTCTCTCTCATTTCATCCATCTCTGCTACGAGTCGTTCCTCCGGTACCATATTTTTTAGGTGATCTTGTTATATATTATTCAGTCAGGAGTATGATGTCCTAAATGTGCAGGAGAAGTTTAGAATTAATCCAAACCATCATTTTTAACTAAATAATTCAGATTTAGTTTTCTACTATTTATCATAAATATATAAAAGATATTAAAAACTTTTTAAGATCAGCTAGCTGCATCGATCCCCAAAGTTCTTGGCTTCCATTAATATTTGTGGATGCAGTTGATGTGTTGGTGCTTGGATTTGCAAATCTAGTGGCGGATGGCATATCAATGGGGTTTGGGGACTTTGTGTCGAGCAGCACCGAGAAGGATGTTGCCGCCAAAGAAAGAGCGGTGACCAAGTGGGATGTCTCCAACCATGGCGGCACCGAGGAGCTTGAGTTGCTTAGACAATATCAAACTCTAGGCATGGACGTCAATGATGCCATGACGGTACTATATATATTTATATTGAGAGATATGACGGTACTATCTATGCCTTTTTACTCCATTTATTGTGGATTATGCTCAAGCAAGTACTTTTGATGTGTTATACATCAACCACTATTTATTCCACACCTCTCACACTTTTAACAGTTTTTTTTTTTCTTAAGGTGTAGAGTGTGGGTAGTGAATAATAGTTTATGAGAAGAATTATTCGCTTTTGATATATATATTTCTTGAAACAATATTAAAGGCTACTAGCTTTTTTCACACTAATCATGAAAATAATGTTTGATCAGAAAAAATGGGTTTAACTTGTAACTAGGACCGGACTTTCGTTTTTCTTTTTCCTTTTTATAATTTTATATTTTCTAAAAATTCAGTAAAATTCTCGTGAACTAAAAATTTTGGGATATATAATGTTGGCAAGCATTCCCTAGAATAGGTAATGTTACTCATCATCTATGATGTGGCATTAGATAATTGTGGACTATTTATTATATTTTACTTGTAAATCTATTATTTTATACCACATCATGAAATGTTGAGAGAATGATGAGAAAAATAATGAGAAATAGATTTTGTGTGTGTGTATGTATATATATATACTCTGTAGAATACTATAAGAATTCATTGGGATGTCAATCTTTTAGGGTCCATAAAAGCTAATATAATTACTTGGTCCAAGGTTGTGAACATATTTGCAAAATACAAGGAGATATTGGTGGACGAGAAGATGATGGCGCAGAAAGGAATGCTACCACCGGACCAAGCAGACAAGCCTTGGAAGCATGGTCTCGTCACCTTTGTGGCCTTCCTTTTATTTGGGAGTGTTCCTCTTCTCTCTTTCATCGTCCTTATCCCTTTCACCCACAGCGACACCGTCAAGTTTGTGGGTGCATGTGTCCTTACTGCTTTCGCACTCGTGCTGCTCGGCCTAGCAAAGGCCAAGATTGCAGGCCAGAATTATGTATTTTCTATGGTTGTTACTCTCTTCAATGGCGCCATTGCTGCAGCTGCTGCATACACCCTGGGCTCCCTCCTCACCAATGTGGCCGGCCTGGAGTAAACGGCGGTAGGAAAAATAGCGTTGGGGTGCCAATTTTAATTTGTATGTGACTATGTGCAACCAAAAACTCCAGCCTGCATGTACACCAAAGACTATAAAGTCTTGAGAGAGACGTGCATTTTGGTCCCGGGTACTCAAGAATTGGAAGGGAACAAAGTCCATGTTTGTTTGCGCTGACATTCTAATATATCTGTAATCCTCAATTTTTCATTCATTTGATATGATGGCATGCCAAGAGATAGGATGAATAATATCTATCAAAATATTAAAAATAGAGAAATGTTTGGTGCAGGTTTCACAAAAATAAAATGCAAAAATAAAATTTACAAATCTATGATGTAAACTTAACATGGTGTAGTAAATTATAAAACTTTTTAATTAATATTAAATAATATCAAAGTTAATATTAAGAGAACTGCTAAAAATTGAAGCAGAAAAGAGAGAAGATGGAGGAAGAAAAAACCTTATTTTTCCCCTTTGACAATCTCTTCTCCATTTTGCGATTTCTTCTCCGTAGATCGATGTAGCTCCTTCCAAACAACTCCATCATAGCACACGAATTAATATATCTTTCGCTCTCTTTCTCTGTCTTTTGTTGTGTCTTGAAGCTTTTTCTAGCTTTGCCTCTCAACTTTCTTTCCGAGTTCATGTGAGCAAGGAGGGATTTGGTGGGTTGTAAAGTAGATATTAGCTTTTTTCAAGTGGGTTTTTCCTTTTCAGAATTTTTTTTTAACAACTCCCCTTTTAATTCACTTACTTTTGCGGCAATCAGCGTTTTCGACATTGATGAAGATGGGTTGTACAACTTCAATTAGCAACTGTATATGTATCTTGAGAAGGGAATTGATTTTGAGATGGACGCAAGATTCATCAAAGGGCTTAGGGTTCTGTAATCGGTATAGGGAAATGGAGTTTCTTCTCATAGATGGAAAAGAGCAGGAGGTGCAGAGGGCTAGTTTTTTTATTTTTATTGAAACGCACCGTTTCATGAGATTGTATTGGTGAGGAACTCGATTGAGAGATTGATTATGAAACGCTTCGTTTCAGTAATACATGCTGGACGCCGTGCACGGGGAGACCCCAAGTATGCCTGACTTTAGCATTTTTCATTACGGAATAATTGTAAAATTCAGTTGGGCTCTCAGATAAATAACAATGCAACCTGAGAACCAACCTAACCATTATAGTCAAGGACGGTGCCAAACGGCCAACTCAATGGTACGTTTGGTTAAAGTCTTTAGGTAACAATTTTGAACCCCTAGCACAGACACAGAAGGCACATCCGCTGAAAAATCTGATAAAAAGGGCTGGGATTTTTAGAGAACTGGAAAAGAAGAGCAACTTTTGATGCTTATTCATAAAAATAGATTCACCAACAATGAAACTCCCGAACTGACATGATCTATAGAACTTCATAACATTCAGTTTCCTTCCCTCAGAGCTAATTGCAAGGCATGCTCTGCTTCCTTCAGAAATAACCGGGTCAATTGCTTTTGCCCTCGTCGATATACAATACTAGAGAACCTGTTTCTACTCAACTTCTGTTGGGTTTGGCCATCTATCTCTTGGCTGCAGACAAGAAAAATCAAAACAGATGTCAGAGATTCATTTTAAACTTCTCTTGAAGATTTTGCAGTTGAATTGCCAGATAGAAATGAGAGATTGAGAATGTAGTTTTTTCTCAATCTCTTAAGCTTATACCAGCAATGTTTAGTTTTTTCCCCTTAAACTGAATCATATAGTTTTGCTTAGACGACATTCATCACAGCAAAAAAATGCTACCTCAAGCTTTTCTTGTAAATTATTTGTTGCTCCTGGCATTCAGTAGTGTGGACTCCTTTTAGCAGTTCAGTGTCACACTCCTCTGTTCCAGAATTCTCTTCAAGATCCATCATCCTTACATTCACAGAAATCATTGCGTTAGGCAAAGTTGGGAGAAGCATTATTCTTTGAATCTTTACCTTTTCTTTTCTGTGGATGGCTAAGTGACATAAGTTTTTTTTTTTAATGTATGCAACCCTTTAAAGTTGTTCAACCTTGGTCAGTCTCCAAGAGAGAGTATTGAAATTGCAAGTAAAGCAAGCAGATTGATAAGGACTACTAATATTTATAACTCAATGGTATCAGCATATCAAAATTCAATGGCATATATTCCAGTGGTTACTTTGTCTGAAGAAGATCAACAAGCAATTGCAAAGCTCCAGAATCACCACAGGCCTCCCATACTGCTGCTCGGACTTCTGTATCAGATGGTTGCCTCTCCCCTCCAGGCCCAACAAGCTTTAAGAAAAACAAAGATTCAATTAGGGGTCAAGAATCGGAGAAAAAGAATTTGAACCAGAGGTGGCTTCCTACCTATGGCATGAAAAAAAATATCTATCAATATGAATATATCCCAATCATTTGTAAGTAAAAATATCACACAAAGCATGAATAAAGCTAGCATCCAAGTTTGCAAATTATCTTCCATTGAGTAGTTGAGTCGATCCATCACATTCATATCTGGACTTTTTCAAACAATGGTTAACAGAATGTAAACAATTACATTATGATCACGAAATGCCTGTCCATATCAGTTCTTCTTTAATGCACAGCATCAAGATCTTAGCAGCAGCCAAGGTCTCACTTCTTCCAAATCATGTTCAAAATCAGTGTGGTGCATGGTTAAGCAAGTTCTAATTTCTAACGAATAGCGTCATTAGGAGTCAATGATATTTGACCAGGGAAAGGAAGGATTGCACAGTCCTGATGCTACTTCAGTTTAGAAGTACAACTTCGAAGGCTAACCCATTCAGCCAAATATTTTGCCTAGCTGTGACCTATAAAATATAGTCTTTGATTATAGATCTATTAGTTGCATTCATTTAATATCAATTATTGAAGACACTCAACAAGATGGATCTCTGAGAAACTATGTATATGCCTGGTATGCGGTGGAAGAAAAGATGATGATAGAGAAACTAAACCTCTTCCAGCATTGATGAAACCAGAAAAATCTGCTCCTCCAGCAAGGCTATGGTCCTCAAGCCAGTTAAAAAACTTTCCGGAAAAACCAGCTTGTTTAAGTAAGAGGGCATCTTGCGACGACCACTCCAACTATAATTGCAAACTCTTCCCTCCCACTTATCATTTCTTTCACTTTTTTCTGTGCTTTCTGAAAAAAAGCCATGATCCAGCAAACTTCTAGGTAATAGACACCTCAATTCAGCCTTCTGTAAGCACAAACAAGATTTGTTGATAAAGTGAATTTTATAGAATTCAGCTTTCTGAGAGCACAAATCGGAGTTGTTGATCAAACAAATTCTATTTTGGAAGGCAAGTACTTATAAAAGAAAATTGGAAGGTTTTTTTTTTTTTTTAGAGATAGGAAAGTAAAGCAGTATAGTAACTCTTTTTAGATGATGCATCCACTGAAAAATGGACGAACCATACAAGTGATATATCACCATGAAACCACATACCATAAACTTAATAACAGATGATACCCGACCTGTGCTTCAAGAAGCTGGACCTTTGAGTCAGAAAAGGGAACATTCTGGATTGCCTCCATGGGATAATGGACCTGTGTAGTCATCAAACCACTTATGATCCATGTGCCTTATCTTGATAGCCCACAATAATTTAATACTGTATATATGGCCCTAAATAGAGTGAAAGGGCAGGAGGATCAACATAGACACACCAAATGGTTGTCCTCTTCCAGTTGAGTTTGAAAGTATGTCACCATCACAAACTATAATAACTTTATTCAAAAGCTACGTATTTCTCTAGATGGAGTTACCATGAGATAGTCATCTGGATTATTATCAATGACAAACCCATACAAATAAAGTAGTTCCTGCATCAAATACAGAAGGGAATGAAATTGTTACAAGCTCAAATAATTGGAGCTTATGTTTATAAAAGTGCATTTCTAAAAAGACTTCTACCAAATGCATAAAAAATAAAATGGAAGAAAGCAAGAAAATGAAATTTCAATGAGACTTTGGCCTTTTCCAGAGAAGAATGCACTACATGTGGAATTAAAGAAACCATCATGAACGTGGACCTAAGTAGAGGAATGAATTAAATGATTCCATTCGTTAAATTTAAACAGGATATATGGACCCAGATAGAATGGAACAGCAGAAACAAGATCAGCATGGCATAGCACAAATATTTGAAATAAGGCTTTCTTCAAAGGAGTAAATTGGTAAAAAGTAGTTGTCATAAATGATCATGCCAAGGCCAAGTCAAAACAAAGTGAAATATGCAAAAACATCATGAAACATGGTAAAATGACGCAATCAGACAGGTTTCGTGCAAGGTAGTATTTGATGGATTTTTACACAAGTTCCTAGAATACAATGAAATTGACTCTTAACTCCATACCATTGCTATACACAAGGACAATGCATATAATTCATCAAGGGATATAATCAATTCACTGGTGGAACCAGCAATGGTTAATAGATGTACACATCAAACACAAAGTAAGAAAAGGTAACTTTGGTATCAGAAGGAAGATATCCCCTGTGAGGCAAAATGAAGCACCTCATTTCCTTTGTTACCATAGCTGATGGAAATCTCTCTCTCAATTGCAAAGGGACTTTGTTGAGCTGTTAAATCATGAAAAAACAAAATACGACTAGTCAGATATCCCAGCTGCTTCAAACAAAAGCAAAGTAAAGGGAAAAAAATAGTGAAGATCCATATTGGTAACTCTGGTAGCTGCAAGAAACTAACATTTAAGGCACAATATTTGAACCTGACACCCAAATGAATGAAAATACCTAATAAAAGGTCAGAAAGGGGATAGTACCAGAAAGAAGGTACATAGAGAAAGGAACTCCTGTAATTGATCCTGTTCCATCAACTTCCCATGTTGCTGCTGCCTTTAAATCTGAGCAGTAATTTTCTCAGCCAGTAAGGTACAAATCAATATAAAACGTTTACAAGGAAATCCAGATTATAGAAGTAAACTGGGCGAGAAAATTCAAGCAAAATATTATTTTCTCGTTATTGGATGGGTAACTGTTTTTTTTATTCTGTTGGATACTCATTATCCAAAAGCGTGCAATTTCAAAACACACATTTAAGTTTCCAGGTTCAGAGGGTTTAAGAAATTATAAAATTGAAAAGCAAAAAGAAGGTAACCATCAATGTTGGAAAAGCACCCCCACCAAAAGAAGGGGATTGAAAATAACCAGTAGCAATTAAAGAATTTCAGAATGGTAATTATTGTCATACCATGGTTGCAAAAGTCAATGCCAGGCACAAGACCTTCCACCCAAATAATCTCCCCTTGTATTGATGCAGACATCACTCCATTGATTTGGCTACTAACATCCTGAACCCTACAGCCTGATATGAAAAAATGTTGGGCGTGGAGATTAGTTTGATGGGAACATTTTACACCCAAGAAATACCAGATCTGATACCCAGAAAATTGTTTAATTATATATGCAATGGTTAGACAACATCATAAACTTACCTTTTTCATCCTTTCCACTGACCAAATCTCCACTGTATTTAGTGGAATCTTCAGAATCTTTGCTAACAGCAAAGTTACCGTCCTTTTCTTGAGTTTTTGGAAATACATAAGAATGTGGCAGAGGAATGTTCAAAGCACGAGTCCAAAATATGGAATTTGCCCTAGCACCAAGATAATTGTGCAACGTCAGTCTAAAAAGTTTAAAACACAATGAACCGCAAATCAAGGACAGGATTCCTGTTATGACAAAAGATCATAAGAGTATTTTGATAAAAAAAGGTACTTACCAAAGGAAATCTTCAAAGGACACCTCACTGAAGAAAGAAGCAAAAAGAATTGTATGTGTTTTAGTATTTAGCAAAAGCAATCACTGGAAAAAGAAGTGACAAGAATTGTATATTTTAGCAATAGCAATGAAATTCAGAAGCATATAAGTAAATGATGATGATAAATGACTTCATTATTTCTGGAGCAAATTAAATAGATTACAGGCAATAAAGAAAAAGCTGGTGAATGCCCGACCACACCAAGTGAGTCAAACCATAATGGATCATGATCTAAGAGAGGGTATTTTACAACTCAATATAAAATCTATATTTATGTAGTTTGCAGACCGTCATTGCTTCGGTTTCCGAACCTTTGAAATCTATAAAGCAAACTCAACTCAAGACATATTCATATAAAACTATTGGAAGAATAGTAATTACTCCCTGGGCTTAGGCCTACTTAAATATGGAAACCAGATTTCCAAAAATATTGTTAGGTTATGGCTGACATGGCCATATGCGCATCATGCCACATGCACAAATCTATGCATGGCATGCCACAAGTCAACTAATGAAAAATTAACCTTTTTTATCAGTAAATAAGAATTTTATTGATGAGAAATAGGCATAGTCCAAGTACATGGAACATATACAAGAGCGACACCTAGGCATGATTGACTAGAGATACAAGGAATTCGTGAACAATTAGACCCTTGAAATCTATTACATCGCCCAATGGAGTAAAGTGTTAAATAAGAGAATACTAAGCTCATCCATTGACCACTCACAATCTTCGAAATACAATAAACATATTTTAAAAATAAAAATAAAGATAAAACTATAAAATAACCAAAAATTAAAACATAAAAAAATATACATAAAAGAAAAATATTTTAAAAAATATATAAAAATCAAGACCAGTTAGTTCACAACACTGGGTATAGTAAGTTAGAAAAGAGTTCCATAATTCTGCCAATGGATAAATTTACCAAACACACAAATACCTATTAAAAAAATGTTCAAACATTCAATATTGATTGTGAGTTGTCAAAATATGAAACTCTTCCAGCAGACAGATCAAAATATAATTAGTTTATAAATAATAACTCAAGATGTGTCATATTAAGATAATAGAATAAAAAAATTCAGTGTGCATCCAATCTAGAATAAAAACATATATAGGTTGGCACACTTCTGATAAACCAGTAACACTTCACTGAATAAACCCTATCAATATAGTTTCAATGCTATAAGGGGCCACACACCTTTCTGAATTCCCTTCAAGTGTTAAAAGTTTCTTCACCAATCCCTTCACTTTATTATTGTATAAAGACTGCAACCTTTTCTTCTGCAGTTAAACCAATCTTTGGTCACATATGCTGTACATGGAAGTTTAGAAAGCCTACTTAATCCAAATGTATGTTCAAATAAGTACCCACACACACATAAAAGTGCTAAAGGTGACACATGGAAACCATATCAAGATGCTTATGGATCTTTAGTGGACATGGATAGACAAACTATATATATATATATCAACTCCATTGTGAAAATAAACCCCATTATACCATTTAGCTTCTAAAAAGCTGCTTCTGCAAGTTCCATACCAGCTTTCACAACCTATACCCGGTATATTGAAATTCAGCTTAATGCATATACACCAGTATAAACATTAAAGGGATGTCCCAGAGTAATATAAAAGAGAGATGAATCCCTGTATTTACAGTGGTAATTGCATAAACACAGATGCCCTTTTTAATGGAATTCCACCAAATGTCACATTAGAAAAAAGAATTAGCCATTAATTGCCCATCTGAAATGGAAATGTGTCCAAATCATTTTACCTGCAGTTCAGTGGCCCGATAAAGTGTCGTTCCCTTCAGCTCCAACAGCTCGTCATCAGTAAAACAAAGTGGGTTTCCAAAAGTGAGTGGAAGCATATCAAGATACCTGATACAATCAGCTCACCTCAATGATTCCCAACACTTGTAAAAATCATCAATTGGGACTACAAGAAAGAAAATATTATACATACGGCTTCCATGAAGAATTTTTACGAAGGCGCTCCACAGTTAGGAACAGTATCATCAGGAACCTGTCATCTACTTCTCCTTCTTCAAACATTGCCCTACATTCTGGTCCAAGAAGAGGATCTTGCAACACTCTCATAGGAGTTATTGCCAAATCTAGTGGAACAACTAATAGAACACCTGAAATTTTCTTCACAATCAATTTTAAAAAAAGAAGCTATTTTCCTCCGTTTATGAACAGCTGAAGAGAAGAGTTGATAGAAAGAGTTCCCAGTAATGTTTACACTGGTTTATCAAAAAATTTGGCAAACAAAGTCCTGGAAAATTTTTCGAGAAACTTCTTATGCTAAAACTAATGAAGCTACAATCTTGAATTGTATGATTCATCTCAAATTAGTTGGTCCATTATGCCACAGACTTGTCTTAGGTTTCATATGCCAAAACTTCAGCCGTTACTTTTCTGCTCTTCCTAAAATATCTAGCAGACAAATAGGTGCCCACATAAGAACCTTGTACGACGGGGGGAAAAGAAAAGAAAGTAGTTTTCACAAATTCATCCCACTCCCCCCAAATTCGGTCACTCTTAAACTGAGAAAAAGATACGCCAATTGTACCTTTCTTGCTTCTACAGTCAAATCAATGAAAATTTAAGACTCAAAAGAAGTCCACGACTCCCAACCAATTTTGCACCCCATGATCTACGTAGTTTCATTTAGACTCAAAAGAAGTCCACGACTCCCAACCACTTGTATTATTACTATTTTCAAATATCTCCTCAGCTAGCAAGAATAAAAAGGGAGATGTAATTTAAACAAAGTACCCGTTTGGGCAGTATATATCATATATGCATGTGTATTCTGTGAATGTAGAAGGTGATTAGAAGATATGAATTACCATCAGAAGCTCCACTAGCTGAGAAAATACCAAACCCTTTGTTGGAATGACAGTATTTGATCTTACAACCCCGTAGTTCAACTTTGTTCACCTGAAATCCAGTCCAAGTTATTCGAGGAAAAAACACGCAAAAGATAAAATCTTGCTAGATGTTTTTCTTCTTTGTGGGTGGTGGTCAGGGTTCTTCTGATTTATCGGGAACAAAACGTGGAAAGAGGAAATGTAAACCTGTAACCACTGGAGGAATCGTTCGAGCTTCGCTTCATCTTCTGGGCTCGCCATTGCTGCGCCAGTCTCTGCTTTGATTGCTTTCGATGTGTGTGTGTGTGTGTGTGTGTGTGAGAGAGAGAGAGAGAGAGAGAGAGAGGTTTAGCCGTAGAAAGAGTGGGTTCTGCGGTCAAGCGCCCGTCATGACATAAACAAGGTTTAGAATCAAGCACTTAAGATATGTTAAGAAAATGAAAAACTAAACAAAAGAAGAAAACGAAAAGGTCAACAAAACGTCCCTCAGAACGTACTATCTGGCATTAACAATAAACCTAAGGCCTTAATTTTTTTTCCCGTCGATTGAAAATCGTATCGGATGAAGAAAAGTTAAGAACTCTACTTTGGTTGATATCAGAAGCCATTATTTTCCTGAGAAATTGAGGTTTGTGAATTTTAGTTATTTGAATGTTCTTCAATCGTTTGCTAGAAGTTGCCTCTATTGAATAATCTATGATCTAACGTATGCGAACAATAGTAAAGAAAAAAAATCAAATACATTGCACTTCGCACACATGGTTATTTGGCATTTTCTCCATCACAGACCACCTTAGTCTTTTCTTCAATCAATAGTTTCCATTCTCTGTTTCCCAAGCAAAAGTCCATAAAATTGTAAATTACAAGCGGAATTTTTGGTCGTAAAGATTCTTCAAAGGAAATAGCATCAGCTCCTTCAAACAAAAGTTGTTACACATAGTTTCAAAATGAAAATCTTGATACATTTCTTGTATGTAATTAATCGGATTTCACTGCCATCTCCGGAACATTGAGTTCAAAATCAGTACAACACCTGTTACAACTTAATAGTATATCTAATTAAATCCCTTTATAAATAAGAAGAACCAATGAAGGTAAAAACTTTCCAACTATTCATTTTCATCCCCTTGTCAAAGGATTTTCAATTTTCCCTTAGCCACAGAAGCCTTTGCATGCTCCAAACGACACAATGCTTTTTGAGCTCCGGTCAAACCAGAACATGACCCAGTAGCCCCCAACGTGACAGCAAAATAAAGATAAACAGTGCATAGGAATGCCAGGAGAGCTAGAGCTGTTAAGAGAAAACGGTGCCTTTGGAGGAGTGTTGCCCAGCTCAATGGATCATCCCGCGGGAATTGCTTCCTGAATGATGGTGACCTACGATGAGGAGAAGCTAGAATGCTGTCAAGAACCATGGCTTATGCACTGCCTTTCTCAGCCAACCTGAAATTTGTGTGGAAGATGACAGGTAAAAGGAAAACGTTAACGATTAAGGTGGCAAATCCAGGGATGTATTGCCACAGTGTCTATATGTTCATTCGCACACAATTAGAAAGGAGGAAAAAAACACAATTTGACAGACCTGTTATAACTGACAATCCACCAATTACTATAAGCAGAATCATAAAACACTTTTATCACTAGAATTAATGGAATAAGCAGTCTACCAATAAAAAAGTTATGGGATATATAAACTGTACTATTAGCATGAGAACAGCAGTGACAAAAGGGTGATCCCTTGTTTAAGATAGAAAACTCAATGGAATTACTATTAGCATCAATGATTTATGTAGAGGCTTTGAGGTGGTGGCTATTTTCAAATCACATACAAACGTCAGAATAAAAATAAAGGCTACAAGTATTTTTAAGGTCATTATAGAGACATCGTTATATGAAAGCAGAAATGGAACTCTTGGCAAACTAAACCTAATATATTAGGGCTTGTTTGGATACTAAGAATACCTCTGAATATCTGTAAATAGTAGTGAAATAGTTCATGAATAGTATTGAAATAAGTTGAATTAAGACGTTTTATTGGGTTTTGGGAAATGAGGGGAGAACAATTTGAATAAAAATACTATGAAGTTAAAAAATATATTATTTTTTAATATTATTTTTGTTTTGAATTTTGAAAAACTGGTATCCCAAGTCTCCATGGCCATGTAGTGCCTAAAACTTTTAGTCAGAAAGTATTATGAGGAACCGAAAAGGCAACCATGAAACCCCACGTTCAACTAACACATACATATCAATGCAGATGCAATGATAAATCACACCATTCTTTTGGTAAGTATGAAAAATCACACCATAGGAAGGCATTATTTCACATTCATCTCAATGGCATTAATATAGATGCAGACATATAAATCTCGAGTAATGCATTAGCTGACAAAAAGATTCCACAATAAGATTTCAACATTACAACTAATACCAAATGGACTTGTTTGGATAAAAAAAAATAAGAATGGTTGAGAATATTTGAGAAAAGTCTTGAGATGTGTTTTTTATTAGGTTTTGTGAAAGTAGATAGGAAAATTTGGACAAAAAGTTTTTTTAAATATGTTTTGTATTAATGTTTGTGAAAGCAAATAAGTAGATTTGAAAAGTTGTTTGAATATAGTTTTTCTAGGGTTTTCTTTAATGGTTTGATTAGAGTTGTTTTGGTTTTTACATTTTTCATTTTTCACGGAAACCTGGGGAAATGATTGTATGAAATTTTTTTCGCAGAAAATAGAAAAATATTTTAAGATTTTCTTTTATAAGTAAAAGAAATTTTATTAATACAAAAGTAGGCATAGCCCAAGTACACAAGAAGTATAAAAAATCTATTAGGATTTAAAGATGTTTGCATTGAAGTTGAATACTTTTTAAAAAATACTTGTACCCAAACATGCAGTAACTCTATTACTTCTTTTGTAAATGGCAGTGCCCTGGAACCAATACTGAGAGAGAGAGAGAGAGAGAGAGAAGTTAATTCCATTAGGAAGTACAGATCATTATCCTGATCGTCTTTATTCATGATAAAGTTGCTCATACAGAATTCATGGCCATGACTACTAAAGTTAACTTTTCATTATCATCCAACTTCCACTCAAATGATGAAATGTTTGTTCGAGTGCATAAGCAGGGAAAACGCTAAAAATAAATTTCACGAGAACCTAAGAACCATTGGCGAAAAACTACCCATCTGCATTATTGAATATTTTGAGAAAATAATTGCACACCACCAAACAGAATCATAACCTAACTCGGCTGCATAGGTCTTACATACCTTGAACTTTAGCCATGAAACTGAATCATTAATAGGAAAAATCCAACATAAATAAAGAAACAACCCCAGAAGAAACAAAGATTAGCATATAGTGAAGAACTACTCAACCTAAATAAAGAAACAGTCATCAAAGTATTTTAAAGGATATAAGAAAGGTAGATTTCTTAGAACCTGCTTCAAGGCATTCTAATTCACCATACTTTTCAAAGCCATATATAGATCCTTTAAATATAATACAGCAACTAGCTATATATTTCCAATCAGTGAAAGGATAGTAAACCATGTACCTTAGATTTAAAGCAATACCACAGCAGCATAATTACCCAGTGACACTTTGAGGTGGTAAATAAATAGAGAGTACAAAAGCCAATCAAACAAGACATAATCAACCAAAGTCCAGAGTACAAAACCCAATCCAACAAGATGCAATCAACCATCTGATATTAAGCTAGAAACTTTCAGTCATACAAAATCTCCCGACAAATCCATTGGGAAACCAACTGCAGACAGCATGACCATTCATCTCTACATAGATGGCTCACCTCCTTGTCCATAACGAGCTTTACTGTTAACAATTTATCACCATTTCATTGGCCTCTAGTGAATGACGAACTGTGTGTTATAGTATCAGATTCTTTACCAACTAAAGCCACTCCACATTTGCCTTTTTTAGGTGTTACGTGAAAAGCTCATTACATTCTCCATGATTATATTTGTAAAGAGAATCAGATGAGCCAAAAAATAAAAGCTAGCAACTTGAAAAGAAGACATTGATGCTTTGCTTTCATTTTAGGGAACATGGTGACATACTGGCAATTCAATCAAAAGACCGATCCCTTATCCAATGAGAAAAGGTTACGTCTAAAGGATCTTTCACACATCAATATCATCCTATTGAAATAAGATGAAACATAAACGCTTGATTTTGCATAACCATTATGCAATACATATTATATTCATTCCTGAATCTCGATTCCTAGCCAATTGCATGTAATTTGAGAGACCTTAATGCAAGCAAGTCATCTGGTACCCTTTTATGTTTAAGGGCAGAAGTCACCACCATTGAGTTTTTCGTATTTAGTTGTTTATTTACTACCTTGCATCTGACCTCATATGTATCATTAATAAGCAAAGCAATAATTGACCCGGTGCCAAAGAGTTTCCGTAATCCTGTTTCTAAATCTTTGTTTCTACGTCCAAATCACAACCCTAAACTTATGTCAAAACTCAAATGAAAATAAATCTGACCTATTATATATATATATATATATATATATATATATATATACACACACACAAAAGTACATCAGACCCACATTAAGATATGCATCCTTAAATCAGACATCTTATCACACAAACCAAAGCCAGTTCATTTCCACATGAAAATTTATATCAGTAAACCCACCACAACCTTCAAGATTAATCAAAACTCAAGAACCAGAATTTATCTTCTAAAATTGATTACGTATTCACATATATAAAGTCAGAACCTTAGATCTGAACCCAAATAAACAAAAATCATATATATATATATATATATAAACAAGTAGGAGAAGAGAGAGACCTGCTGTTGAGGAAAAAGGGAAAATGAGATCTTCGCGAGGTGAATGTGGGAGCTGAAGGGTATCGTTAGATTTAAGTTTTTTTTCAACCTTTTTTTTTTTTTTTTTTGGGTTTTTCTTTCCGTTTGCTATGCGTGTGCGCGCTTATGCCATCTCCGCAATACTCGGTTTGAAGATCCTTCACCGGGCCGAACCATTCATAGACACCATTCACGCGGTGGCCACAAATAGTTAGCTTATTTAGATAGATCGAGAGAGAGAGAGAGGAATATTTGGTATAGTTTGCAACTTTGCGTGTGAACTGTAGAAGCCTCGCTGGACTGAGTTGTCCGGCACTCTTTTTCTACTTAAAATTGATAAATTCTGGGCTTTGGAAATTGGAATGGATCCAGGGGCACTACTCTCCATTCGCCAATTGGGAGAGCCTCTTGGCCTTTGTTTTCTCTATCTCTCTCTTCAAGTAACTGGATTCGGACACTTGGGTCATGTTCCGGTTCAAGCTTTTATTGAAATAGTAATGTTAGATTAGGGTGTCTTAAAAAAAATGAAATTTTTTATTAAAAAGTTAATTTTTTTATATTGATTTTATAGTTATCTATTTTTTTTTTAAAAAAAAGTACACGAAAATTACAATTCTAAGATGGAAAATATCATTTTTCTTATTCAAAAAATAAATAATATATGTATAATTATTTTATAATTAATCAATTTAATCATCTCATTTGATTAGGCCCCGTTTGGATTCAAAAGTCTCTCATCTTATTTCATTTTATCGTATTTTAATATTATAATTTTTTTAAATTTCTACACAAAATATTAAAAATAATTCAATTTTTTCAAATTTTAAAATAATAATAATATTAACTTTTAATTTTTATCTAAAATCATCTCATCTCATCTTGAATCCAAACAAACCCTAAGAATGAATTTCAATTTTATAAAATTGTCCTTTGTTTCATATATAAAACTACCTTTTATTTCGTGTGAAATTATAAATAGTTACAAATAATCATTTATTTATTTAAAAACTTTCAAGTTATTAAGAAAAAATTTTAAATGAGTATTTTTCGAGTTTTAAGTTAATCATGGGACAAGATCTCTGAAGTATGTATATGTTAGAGAGTTGAAGTGGAAGAGGAATGGCAGGTCTCATAACATTTATTTATGTTCGATTGAATTTGTCATAAAAATAAAATATCAATAAATTCTAACCCTATTGGATAAATTTATTCGAAAGCTCTTTATTGACACGCCGAAGTCACACCGCGGTAAAAACTTGTCACATCATCTAGTATAATAAAATATTGATATTTTAACTTTTTTTTTGTTATGAGTTTTTTGGATTCCACAATAGGTAATGTATTACAAACTAAGAGCATTTTTAATGACTTTTATATTATACAAAAAATATAAATTATTTGAAGAATTATTCTAAAAATGAGTTCCATCCGATTATCTAAAAAAAATTGTAACATATAATTAGCTACAGTAACCGGTTACATATTATTCATTTTGTAAAAGTTGTATTATTATTAATATTCATTTACTCCCTTATTTTTTTTTATTTTGATTTTTATTATGTACACAAATTCTTTTTATTGGTCATCATTTAAAACACATATATTTCATTTTCTTCTAAAAAATTTCTAGAAAATATTTTTAAACCAATTTTTTCATATTTTAATTTTATTTTTAATTTTTATTTAGCTTATATATTTTTGTTTTACGTGTATAGGATTGAATTATTTTACATTGTATATAAAAACAAAATGTAAATATAAAAAAAATATCGATAGATAAGTTAAAAATATTTTAGTAGAAATAAAATATTTAAAAATATATATAAAAAGAATAGTTAAATAATATAGAGAAAGATAGATAAGTTGATGGATGACATATTATAAAAATTAATATGTAAAATATAAAAAAAAAATTTTAATGATATATTTTAAAGGATATAATAAAAAATCAATTGGGAGTGTTCTAAGCTTCTAAAAAGTATGACTCTTATTTGTTTATTATCTCTCTTGGTCTAGATTCTAGAGTTTGGATGGAAAGTCTAGACTCTATGGATCCAAATCCAAAATTATTGACTTTAAAAAAAAAAAAAATTGTAAGAGCTAGAATATAAGAAAGATAAATGTATAAATATGGATCCACACAACACATATTGATGTCAGTATAAATCTTTTTGGCAACACAAGTAGTCTAGATACTCAGTAAATATTATAGGACCCGCTTTAAAGAATTGTAAAGCTTACAAAAGTTTGAGTAAAACACAAGTTTACTCAATTTTTTAATCTGTGTTATTTTAGACCTTAAAAATATTTGAGTAAAATTCTAGAATATCCTACTCCTTTTAAAAAATATATTTCAATAGGGAACGTTGTTAAAATGTGTTTTAGTTGGGATTATAAAGCATTCTCAATGGCTTCTCTCTCTATTTTTCATTTTTTTGTAAAATAGAAAACAATATATAAAAATAAGGCTTCTATTGGATTATATAAAATTAATGTAAAATACATATGAGTTAAAGGGTTTCTCTATATTTAACATGCACTATTCATGATCTGTGTAAACATTTTTTTTATTATTTCTTTATTTTTCTAATCTTTCTTTATATTTATCACATTTTACAGCTCTATTTATAAAATATGAAAAAGTTATAATATTATCAGAATATTTTATTTTAATAAAAAGAAAAATACTTTTGATGGAGAAAGTGATTCAACCGTTGAAGAAGGGAGAATATTTGAAATGACTGGATGCGACTATGTGCTCTGATTGCTTTTATATATGTTTCGATTCAGCCTTAATTTGAAAATAGAGCAGCTTCAACAATTTTTCTGTTTTCTGAGCGTTTTGGTCGTTCCCTATGAGGATTAGGGTTCAAGAATATTTGGGGCAAATGGAGAATTTCTATGTATATAGAGCTCCTATCTCGGTTTTTTAAATATTTACTATTCTGGCATGCTGCCACATAAGTGGTTTGGTAGTTATTGTAGCCCGATTTGAGTATAGAAGTTTTTTTTGAAGTTTTGGAGTATAGAAAAGATCGTCTTTATTAAAAATATACAAATTACATATATTAAAATGTTAAATTTTTTTTTATAAAGTATATATAACGTATCATATTCTAGTACATTAGTTTATACTTATATTTTATTGTACTAGAAGCACATTATTATTATTATTATTATTATTATTATTATTATGAATTCTGTTACATACAGTTATTTTTACGTACTTTTCTCCACTAATATGATTGACCAAAATAGTTATTTTATATTAAAAAATAATGATACAGTCAATCATATTAATAGAATGTATAAAAAATATATAAAAATTATTACACATAAAATTTTTATATTATATATGATCCTCATATTTAATTATAGAGCGCATATCTCAATATTCAACCGATTTAGGGTTCGTTTGGTTACCCAACCAAACTCAACTCAACTCATCTCACTCATCATTACAACTTTTTCAAATTCCAATACAAAATATAATAAACAATTCAACTTTTTTAAATCCCAAAACAATAAAAATATTTTAAAATAATATTTTAACAATATTTTATTATCTAAACTCAACTCAACTCAACTCATTTCAACAACCAAACACACCCTTAATGTCACTACTATTGGCATCACAACTCCCACCGGTACTTATTATCTCATATTTATTTTTCTATATACAAAAAACTAATTGAAGTGGAGAAATACTTGTCTAATTAAATCATAAATAGTCAACCAAAATATATAATAACATGTTTCTCCTGTCTTTGCAAAACTTGGCTCAATTTCAAAACTTTTTTTTTAAACAAAACACATCCTTATTTCATTTCATCCAAATCAAGGAATACAAGCAATGTCATTAATAACAAGACTTTGGATTTCAGTAGATCCATCTTCTATCCAGCATCTCTCTCCTTCATGTTGTAGATTCAATTTTGCTAGAGTAAGCCACTTTGTTGCTTTCTCTATTATTTCTAAAAATTACAATTTGGCCCTTAAAATAAGGATTTTGAACTCCAAATCTTATCAAAATTTATATTCCCAATGTAAATTTCGTCATAAATCTCAAAATCAAATCAAAAAGATTTAAAACAAAACACAACTATGAGAACTACTCCTTAGCTGATTCATATATAGGCCAAAAACTTTATTTTTTGTTGCAATTTGGCCAACCATCAAACCAACATGCCTAAATCGATTTTTGCAACACTAAAAAATCAGATTCTTAGTTCTAAATCATGCTAAGACATCAATCTACATACTTCATAAAAAATCTTAAACTCGCTACATTAACAAAAATGTTAAAAAACCAACTTTAGGTCAAATAAAACCAACTATTGATGTTCTTGGTCTAATACTGTCAAATCAACTCCAATGACTCCAAAAGTCCATAATCACACTCTTAGCATGTTTTTCATTCAAACTTAAATGATAGCATGTTAAACAACCAAAATTACAAAAATAGAACCTACACAATCGGTTTGCACTAAAACACCAAAATCGAGTATAACATGCTTTGGACTTCAAATAAAATCACTAATTCCTTGATTTCTATGCAATAAATCTTCAAAAAACAAAGTCATATACTTCACATTCAAGTTTTAACTTGATCTAAGCATTAAATCTAGCATGACTTGGGTAAAATTTCATCCAAACAACAGCTCACACCTGAGAACAACATACGTGAAGATCAAAGGCATTAGATCAAGTTTCTAGAATCAAGTCACAATTTTACCAAAACAAAAATTATTTTGAGTCATCTAGTTTCTAACATTTCAAAATCATGCAAGTTATAGAGGGCTGGAAATGCAAGGATAAAAACTACCAAAAATCTGCCTTAAGAGCACTCTCAGTTTCTCTCTAGAAAAGTGATGGAAAAAAGTTTTAAGTGTGGAGTGAAAATGAGAGAGGCATGTGATATAAGGGAAGGGCTGACATGAGGGTGGCTGAGTGACCCTTGGGTGGGAGGGTGGCAACTAAAAGGAAGGGTACAAAAGTATTGCAAAGCTGCTGTTTCTAGTTATAGTCTGGTCGAGTGGATGGCTAGTAATGTGTAGCCTTTTTTTATTCCCATCAAGTGACTATTGAAAGATAGCATGTGAGTGGTATGTCAGCCATAGCCTTGGCCTTAGGAGGAGGAAGAAACTTCCTTATGAAGCTTGGCTTGGTGATGGTTTTCGGTGGGCCAAAGATGGGCCTAACCGAGTGGGCTTCAGTTTGGAGTATATATAGGGTTTCATTTAGGGTTTTGGTTGGATAAAGTCTAAGTTAAAATTTTCTTGTCCCAAAGTAATTATCAAGATGTAAGAGAGTGGTTAAAAGTGTATGGGTGTATAATTGAGTGCTTAATAGTATGAGAAAGTGATTTAATCGTGTAATTAAACACTTAATCAAAACTGGCCACTTTAGGATTTGGAAACCAAGTTTAGGGTTTGTGCCCTCACATGGGGTTTAGGGTTTTGGTTGAATTTCACTGTTTTGGAGTTTTACTAGGGCTGAAACCCTCTTTTGGTTTACCAAATAGTGTTTTGGTTTGTCAAAATAGAATTTGACATAAGTGGCATAATCACATGACTTGATTTACCCTCCATTTCATCACACTTCATTCTCCATGTGACAAGTGTCCTATTACTATTCAAATGAATGGCTAGGATTGTTCCATGTGTCCATCCAAAAGTAATCCTAGTGATTCTAAGTGAATTTAGACATTCTACATGGCTTTTTGATAATCATTTAAACCGATTTTCACGTGGTGCTATCCTGAGTGTTACTATTCATCTAAAAATTTGCAAAACTGTTTATTGCGTTATAAAATCCAAAATAATCATATGAGTCTAGTAGTACAACTCATTTCGTAAAATTTGACTTCTAAGTACCTTAATTAAATAAAAAGGGACTCACAACTACTATTTATTTGGGAAATGGGAAACATATTATTGCATCGTAAACTCCTAAATATTCATCCGAGGCTAATGGTGCAATATGTTTCACCAAATTATACTCCTAAGTGTCTTAAATAAATAGAAAGGCAACTCTCTAATCATAGTGGGTCTGGATCAAACTATACTGACAGATTAAAACCTAATTGATCGCTCAATTTGAAAAATCATTTCAGGATTTCAAGACGTTTTCTAAGATTTAAAGAAGTTCATCCACTGAGTTTATTTAGGGTCGTTAAATAGCTTTTATGCCAAAAGATACAAATGTAAGTTTGGGGTCACTAAATTGGACTACTTGGGCCATATTATTTTTGGGAGTGGTGTTATAACAGATCCAGCAAAGAGTTCCTTGATGTTGGAGTGACCAATTCCTAAACATTGAAATCTTTGAGGAGGTTCTTAGGTCTCACAGGCTACTACAGAAAGTTCATTAGACACTATAGTTCAATTGTAGCCCTATTGCCAATGTTTTTAAAGAAAAACTTATTTGTGTGGTTTGATGAAGGTACAAAGACCTTCCTCCAATTGAAGTAGTTTGTTACCCAGCCTCCTCTATTGAGGCTACTTGATTTCTATTAGGAGTTCATGATCGAATGTGATGCTTCTGGAGTAGGGTAAAGGGCTGGTTTAGTGCAAGAAGGCCAACCAATAGCCTTTTTTAGTAAGGCTTTGAAGGGTAAGGCATTACTCCTCTCTACATATGAGAAAAAACTCTGGGCATTGGTGTCTGCAGTGGGAAAGTGGAAGCCCTATATGTTGCGTCAGACTGTTAAAGTTAAAATTAACCAACAAACATTGAAATATTTGTTAGAGCAGAAGATAGGCACTAAAGCACAACAAAAGTGGATTTCAAAACTCATGGGCTATGTTACTCTCATCCTTGTGGTATGATTTTAATAAATGGTTTTAAGAAATGAGATGGAAATTACTGAACCTTTTAAAACTTTTTCCCTTTCCTTCACAGGATATAAAATATTATATATTTTAAAATTAAAACATGCTTTGTATATTAAAAAAGAGTTTACAGCAGAAATCATTAAATTGAATTAAAAAGCCTTTTACAAAAAAATGACTTTCATACATTACATAAAGATAGCTAAGCTTCTATCATTCTTCCCTTGAACCATGTCTGTCTTAACACTCTTTACGTATTTTGTTCTTGAGAGGGGGAGGGACATACATAAAAAAAAAAAAAAAAATCGAATACTCAATTAGCATTACTTCTTACTGTAAAAATATATTAACATAGGTTTTCATTCATGTATTCATCATTCATCTACATATTTTACTGTAGACATTTATTTCATATAAAAACATTAAAAGGTGAGGTTTTTCTTTAAAAATGTTTTCTTTTCTCATAAAATATTTCCCACAGTTTGTACATTCATTCATAAATTCATAAAGAAACTAAAACTTTTCATAACATTCAATTAACTCATTTCACTTTTCCACTGGCCGGTACACAATGTTACGCCCCGTCTGTTGGGGTTAGTGGTCTTTTGGACCGGGATTCTGCTCGTGGCCATAGGTTGGGAATCTCTTTCTGTCAGGGATAAGCACTAGGTGCACTACCAGTACTACTTACCCGGCATTATAATATGCCCAGTCTATTGGTACCACTATTCATTCATTCAGTCACGGCCGTTACGTAGTTTCATACATTAAAACATTCATTCATTTTAGTTATTTCCTTTCATTCATTCTTTTCAGTCGTTTCCTTTTCATTCATTAGTCCATTTCATTTCATAAACATCATTTAAAAGCACAGGCATAAACACCATCAGTAAACATCATTTCATAGCATTCCTTTAAACATCCTTGTTGAACCTAAGGTTTCATGTCTCATATAATTACATATCTATGTATGGATTTTGATGATAACAAATGAATTCAAGTATAAATGAATCTTAAACTCAAGCTGTCTATGTGGCGCCCCCGACTTCCATGTACGAACAGCACGAAAATCGAGACACCCGGGATGATGACAACACGGTCACGCACCCCAACGACACGTGCCAAGTGTGTGAAATGCCACACGTGTACAAAGTAAAACGCAGCGAAAAGGTTAAGTCAGATAACTAAGTACCAGAATTTAATACAATACAAAAATAATACAGAAATCCATAAGTCAACATAATACAATTTTCTTGTTTATAAAACGACATCAAATAAAAATAAAAATACCAAATAAAAATATAGCCAAAAGTCCATACTCCTCAGGCGGAGCCGCATCCTCGGGCTCAGCCTCTGCAAAGTCTGCATTAAAATCTGCAGTACCAATAAATGGTACCACAGGTAAGTAAAATCCAAAAGTACTCCAAGATAACAAATATAAAAATACAACAACCACTATGCATGCACATGATGACCCAAGTGCAAAACCCGAGAAAACACAATTTCTCGAAAATCACAAGTTTTTCCCACGTACGCCAAAAATCACCATTTGGCACAATTAATAACCAGGAATAGTTACTTTTATTCCAATTTTAATCCGTATGCACCATGGCCTCCCCTAGGGACCATCCACATACCCTGGCTCCCTTCGTCACTCCATAGGTAGCGACTATGCGAGTGATACAACACGAGTGATGCCCAGTTCCGCGCCCACCGCGTACATAGCCAAGCATCCTCTGATCTCCGCCAGCACGAGAGATCACGGAGTCGGATCGAGAGCGCTACCATCCCATCCAAGTCCCGAGCAACAACTCCAGGGGACGACACTCAGTATATTCCGCTCCCGAGTGCCCAGAGGAGCTCCACCGAGATAATAACCTATCTCGGCTTGGGGGTGATACACACACACCCGAAAAGCCCTTTTTACAAAACACAGTTTCTAAAAATATACACACCCACGCATGCGTGCACAATGCCATGAAAATGACTAAAAATCAATAACCAACAGTTACCAACCATTTTCCAATAACCAACACAGTCTATCAGATAACCAATTCACAGTTTATAAAACAGGTCATTGCAAAAATATATTTAAATCTTAAAAATCTTTTGGAGAAATACTTACAGTGCTTTAAAATAATTATGGAGGATCACCGAGGAACTGGAAGTACCAAAATAGCAACTGCCATAGTGTAAAAACAATGTGGCCGAAACACAGTGAAACTCAAATTTCACCCGGGTTCAAACGAAGACTTGGGAACGGTAAGATAGGGCCTATAGGAGGTGGGGAATCTAATGGAAGTGGTGGTTGGCCGTGGGTGGCGGCCGAAACGGCGGTGGAAGGCCGGAAAACTCGGTTCGGGTTTTGAGTTCGATGGGGCGGCTCCGGCGACGGATCGGAGCCGAGGTTGGGTCCAAAGGGTTGCTTGAGGGCCGGTGGTGATGTGGTAGAGAGATGGTGGCCGGAGGTGACCGGACGGCGGCGGAATGGGAGAAGGAACGCCGCGGCTTCGCACGGCTTCCGGAGGCTAACGGCGGCGCGGCATCGGCTGGAATTTGGAGGGGTGGCTCGCCGACGCACGGGGAAGCCGGTGGTACCGGCGGTGTCGACCACCGCCGGCCGGCGGCGGTGGACCCGATTTGAGCGAGGGAAAGGAGAGAGAGAGAAGGGGTTGGGTCGGGCTGGGGCACGGGGAGAGAGAAAGGAAAGAAGAAAAAGAAGAAAAGAAAAAGAAAAAGAGAAAAAGAAAAGAGGAAGAAGAAAAAGAAAAAGGAAATCCAGTCCTTTCAACTTGGGTTTCGAAAGTGATCCAACGAAAACGATTTTAAAACTACTAGATAAATAACATAATTCAAACTCAATGAAATACTTAATTAAAACAGTAAAAATAAATAAATCAGTTTAACTCAAAATTAACTACAGTAAAATATTAAATTCTGACAAAATATCCTTTAAAATAAAGAATAATTAAATTGCAGATCACTAACTAAAATTAATCAAACGCAGTGAAATGTTTTAATAAAACAATAGAAATTTTAAAACCTACAAACAAACCAATTTAAATTAAAGATCAATTTAAATCTAAAACAATAATTAATAATAAGAAAGCCCAATAAATAATTTTTCACAATTTAAAATATTCGAAAATAATATTCTAAAACTTCAAAAATAATAATTAATAAAAATAGGAAAGTCCAATAAAATAATAAAATAAAACCTCTAAAATATTAAAACAAGAGAATTACACAATAAATAATTAAAATAAACCTTCATTAAAAATACACTAAAATCCGGGATGTTACAGTCTACACAATGAAGTCAAGTACATCAATGAACCAAGCATGAGCAAGAAAGTGAACAACCTTACAAATGAAACTCTTAGAGAAATTTTGTACATCTCTTGATAAAATTTAAAATTAGATTAAGACTCAAAATTAATCTTTTATCATAAAATATTAAATTGCATTTTCTATATGAAAATTAAAAGTTTGAATTTTGAATTTTTAAAAAATGATTGATTATCATCTTTCACATGTGCATGACATTATTAAAAGTTTGAATTTTAAAAATTTAAAAGATGATTGATTGTCATATTTCACAAGTGCATGTTTTATTTGAAAATTTTCAAAAGTGATTGATACTTTTTTTTACATTTGCAAAAAGTAAATGATTTTGTTTGAATATTTTGAAAAGTAAATGATGTTGTATTTAACAATTGCGAAAAGTAAAGTTTTGATTTGAATATTTTGAAAAGTGAATGATATTGTCTTTGATAATTACGAAAATTAAAACTTTATTTGAAAAGTGAATGATGTTGTTTTTGACAATTTCAAGAAGGAGAAGTTTTGATTTGAAAATTTTGAAAAGTGAATGATGTTGTTTTTGACATGTGGATCTTTTTAAATTTGAAAATGAAATCTCACATACCTATAAATAGCTCATTTGAGTTCTTCAAATTTAGAACAACATATACAACAACAAGAGCATACAACATTCATTCAAAATTTTCAATCTCTCTTCTCTAAGGGCACTAACATTGGTTTGGCCAAAGTTAAAGGTTGGCTAAAATTTAGATAATATGTACTAAAAATACTCCACATTGGATTGACCAAGTCTAAAATAAAATACACTTTTGCTATAGTGATTGGCCAAAGATGAAGAATCACTATTGATTCACCAAACATTAAAATATTAATTTCTCACTTCAAGAAAATATTAAAATATTAATTTCTCACTCCAATAAAAATACTATTTAGTTTGTAATTAAGAAATTTAGATAAAATTTTAGATGAGTTTAATCAATATTTTTTATTATTAACATTAAATGACTTTTAAAAATATAAATTTTTTAATATAAATTTAATTAGAATATAATTATTATTAATATTCAATTGGTAGAATTATAAAATGTGATACAAATAAATTAAATAAAAAAATTATTAATTTAATAATATTTTATTATTATATAGAGAGTAAATAACTAATCCAATGTGGAGATTGAATGCAAATAGAATAGGCAAATGTAAAAAGGTGTGATATTGGCTAAAGTTTAGAGATGTATTTGACCAAGCCAATGCTAGTGCTCTAAGTATTGAGTTTTAACCCTTATTCATTTTTAGAGAGATATAGTTTGTGCTGTATTTTTTTTATTTCACTCATTGAGGAGTGTTTTCTGATAACCTACCCACGATCAACTCTTGTATCAGTAAAATAGTGTGTATAACCCTTGTACGTATAGAATGTATTGTACACAGAGAATAGATGTTGAATCACCACATGTAAGGTGATTGCAAGTGTAGAAAGTGTTCTAAACAGATTCTTTGTAACGGTACTAGTCAAAAGTATAATAGGTTTTTATCTCTACCTGAAGGAGAATGAATAGTAAATTTGAGAACTCTCAAGGGGTAGCTTGAGACAAGAACGTAGGCAGTGGGGCTAAAACTCGTTAAAATATTGAGTTTGCTTCCTCTTACTTTTACTCCTTTTATTTACTACTGCTTCGTATTTTGTTCATATTTTATATTGTGTATTTAATTTAATTGCAGATTTTTAAATACAACCTAATTCACTCTCTCTTGTGTTAGTCATTTAAAATTTATTTCATAGTCTCATTTAAATATACTTTCATAGCGTTATTTAAATACACTTTTGTCGCATCATTTAAACATCATTGAAAAGCATCAAGTATAAATTTCAACATTTCATTTCATGAAAAATAAAGACAATAGATACTACATATAATATACATTCACATGCATACAACTATTACTTTGAAAGCATAAATAGGGGCTGCCAAAGAAGACCATTACATATGTATACCTTTAAACATTAATACTTAGTATACATAAAACATCATTTCATTTCTTTCATTGCATAAAAGAATATTTTTCATAAAAACTTTTCATTTTCATTTTCATTTAATATCATTTAGAAAATTTCATAAGAGTATAAACATAATACTTATCTAGACTCCATGCTATTTTCATTTCATGCTGTCCATTCATGTAAGTGTTAGATGACAATCTAACACTTATCTACATGCATACATAATTTTAAATATCATTCTCTTTTCAACTGCATAAGTAACTAAAATTTAGAACTTGCATAATACTAGCATTTACTTAAATTTCCTTCAATTAGACATACTTTATCATCCAAGTCCATCCTCTATACTTTCCCTTATTACTCTTCTCTAAATTCTCAAACTAATAACTTGTCACCCACTTGAAGCCAACTTCCCAAATACATCATTCTATTAAGTTATAAATCTCAATTCTAGTCAACACATACATCTTTTCCTCTATTCATGCATAATTTAATCAACATTTTAACATAATCCAAATCAAGCATAATAAACAATTTTAAATCAACCTTAAGGCTTAAATATCGTGTACTCATGATTAGAATAGACTATTCATTTTCAGCCAATTATACATGTATCTCACCCTTTTATCATCTAAGATCAACATATAATTCACTATAACGTCCGCTTGTGTAAACAAGTTTCATACACACCAACACTAACATCTTACTCAACCCAATCAATATAACACTTCATATAACATGCCTAACAACATGACTTATCCTAACACTTCACACGACGTACACAACATATAACCACATTGCCAACTACATAACATCCCATCATGTCACATAGCATCCAACCACTTCACAAATTGCACAGTGATCCATATCTAATCTCATCACTTTATACGATGCATAACCACAACACTAACTTTATTTAATCCCATCACTTCATAACATATTGCCATTTCACCACTACATCACATTGCACAATCACCCCGTCACTTCATACTACACATAGCTACAACACAAACTGCACAATAATCCATTGTCTTCGCACAACATACACCCATAACACCAATTCCACAAAATGGCCGTCACCTCAAATTACACAACTACGTTACAACTACTCCAACCACATAACACACTTCACAACTACACAACCATTCTAACACTTCACAAGTAGAACCACATCACAACTCCACATTTCCAATCTGCAACCATAACACATTCACAATACACAATATCCCAACGCTTCACATCATACCACCAATCACAACTACACAATCTCAACTTCACAAATATAATAATTCTAAATGTAAAGGGATAGAGATTATACCATGGTGAGGAGTTGAATCGTTGCATTGTTTGCTGACCGACAAGATCTCACGATGGCGGCTACGTACGTGCAAGGAGGGGCTATGTGTGGTGTTGCCAAGGTGGTCACTATCGTGACCTTAGAAACAGGGGTTGGGGTTTGTGGAGAAAGGAAAATAGACTATGACAGAGGTTGGCCATGGGCGGTGGTGTTGGGTTGAGGAGTAGGGGAATATGGTGGTTTCAGTTGGTGGCTGGAAGATCACGGTGGTGGCAGGGGCTGCTTAGTGTGGCAGTACATAAGGGAGAGAAAGGGATGGTGTGTACTGTCGTGGGCTAGAGGGGGTACAAAGGTGGCTCGAGGTGGCTAGCGAGGCAGGGGATAGGGGTTTTGTGTTCGGGGGCGTTATTGCCGTGGGTGGTGGTGGCAAGGCTGTGAGATAGAGGGAGGGGAGGGAGATAGAGGCCTCGAGTTGAGCTGATGTACAGTGATGGCATGGGGTGGCCTTGGGTTGGTCTAGGTTTCTCGTGCTGTGGTTTGCAGTGGCAGGGAAAGGTGAAACTGAGAGATTGAGAGGGATAAGTCAAGAAAGGGACAAATTGGGGGATGGAGAGAGAGGAACTGTGAAGGGTGAGAAGGGGTGGTCGAGGTGGTGTCGAGACTTGTGGCGATGCGGTGGTGGTGAGGGATAAGAGAGGGTCGGTCACCTGAGGGGGGGTTATGGCTGGGAGGAAGAGAGAGATAGAGAGAGAAGAGGAGGAAAATGGAGGAGTTCTAAAGTTTTAATCCTAACCCTACATCTAAGGGTCCATAACCTAGATTCAACGGTGGATATTAAACACAAGGAAATAAACTAACTAGATAATAAGAAGATAAAATAGAAATGAAATGAGACTAAATTAAAAACAAACTTTAATTTATTAATCCCAAAATAATACTTTTCATCATAAAATAAAATAATGAGCTTCCATAAATACTTCTTAAGAGAAATAAAAGCATCTAAATAATAGAGTTTTAACATAAAAGTGAGACTTGTGACCAATCGAGAGAAAAAGTAGCGGTTGGCCATAGGCTATGATTTCATAATAGAGTATAAGAGGGGAAGGGATAATAAGGTAGCAATGCCTTGTCTAGAAAAAATGGAAGATGAGATAGCCAATTTAGCTTTGATATCCTTCCCCACACCAGTCTGGATGGAAGAGCCCAAGCAAAGCTATATACTTTCTAATAAAATACATAGCATTGTATCTCAACTTTAGCAAGAGAGAGAGGTTCCTAAAGAGTATTGCAGGGCCTACTACTAAGGAAAGAGAAGTTGGTGGTGGTTCCCATGTCACCTTTTAAGAAAACAATCCTGCACTACATCCATCATAACCCATGTATGTGCAGGGCATGTGGGCTACCACAAGACATTGCAAAGAGTTAAGATCAATGTTTTAAATTTCATTCCGGTGAATTCCAGTTTAAGTACTGGAACAGAATATTTTGATATCAGTGCATTTTGGTGTATCATTTTGGGATTAACTATATATGATATATAAATATTTATATGTCAATAAATACATATATATATATATATATATATGTAAGTGTGTATTATGTATATGTCTATATATATGGAAGAATTGAAGATTTATAAAATGAATATATGTTGAGAAAATAAAAAACCTGAGTTGAGACACAAAAATAAGGAAAAAAAAAGAATAGAGAAATTATTAAAAATAATGATATTTTAAAAAAAGAATGATGAGACATATTTAAAGTTATGCAAAATTAAAACTATATAAATAAATTTTATATTCTATATTTAGAATCTACGAAAATGACATCTAAGTATAAGAAAATTACAAAAATAGTCCGAAACGAAATAGGGTTCGAAATGCCAATTTAGCCAAAATGGTCGAAATTTGGAGCGAAATGGAATAATGAGGTATAGTGTACCAGATACTAGACCGAAATGGAAAATTCCAGAACGGAACGAAATTTAAAACTGTGGCTAAGATAGATTTTTATTGGGAGGTGATGCAAAAGGAAATTGAGTAAATGGTGAGGAATTGTGACATATGTCAAATCAATAAATATGAAACTATTGAGGGTCTTCCACTGTTGAATGGGCTAAGTGTAATTTTCTCAGTTGTAGATAGATTGACAAAGTTTGCTTATTTTCCCCTATGACTCACCTTTACACAGCAAGCAAGATGACTCAAGTTTTATTCTTTGAAATTTTTAAGCTCCAAGATATGCCCAAGACTATTGTCTCGGATAGGGATCTAGTGTTCACTAGTTTCTTTTGGAAGGAACTTTTCAACCTATAAGGAATTATTTTGGCTTTTAGTTCAGAATATCATCCTCGATTTGATATCTAGACTAAAGCTGTGAATAAGTGTTTGGAAGGCTATATGAGGTTTTACTTTGGCAATAGACCAAAAGAATGGAATAGTTGATTACCAATAGCAGAGTGGTGTTACAACACGACTAACCATTCGTCCATTGGAGTCTCTTCATTTGAGGCTCTATATTGCCCTCCTCCTCCCAAGTTACTTACCTACATCTCTGGCACCACTACCAATGCTATTGTAGATCAATAGTTGAGATCCAGGGAACAACTACTGTCTATTTTAAAGGAAACTTGAAGAAGTCTCAACATAGGATGAAAATGTTTCCAGCTACGAAGACGACTGAGAGGTCTTTTGAAATGGGTTACTGGGTGTTCTTGAGGTTGTAAACCTACAAGAAAAAAAATAGTGGCAATACACCATAGTTTGAAATTATCTCCAAGTTATTATGACCCTTTCCAAGTGGTTGCAAAGATAGGGACTAAGGCATGCCGAATCAACCTACCATCTAATTCTAAAATTCATCCAGTTTTTTATGTTTCTTGCTTGAAGAAGAAATTGGGTGAAAAAATTACTCCTTTGCCTACACTACCACCTTTGGACAGTGAGGGAAGCATTCAGTCTGAACCTGAGCCTATTATTGATGGGAGAATGAGAAAGATAGGCAACTAGGCTTCTACTGAGGTCCTCATCAAGTGATTGAGGGCACCTCCAGAAGATAGCTCTTGGGAGTCTCTTCAGAAGATGCATAACCTCTACCCCACCTTACGGTTAGGATTTTCTAAAGGGCGAATTTTTTTGTCATGGGTGCCTTGTGAGCAAGGCCTTAAAGGGGAGGAGATTGTCACGGGTAACAATATTAACATTTGGAAATGAGGAAGGAAGGCACAAGGAAAAATGGTGCATCTTGGGAATTAATAAAACAGTGTGTTTTATCTGAGGAGGATAAGAAAGTGTGCATTTTATGTGTAGTAGCTTGCGTTTTGTATACTTCAATAATACAGTGTGTTTTAGACCATCTATAAGAACAAGACCCGTGTATATATAAGTAGGAATTGTTCAGTAAGGGGCATCTTGTGAATTGTATGAACTTGTGTGGAGGTTGAGAGTTCCTAAAAAATTCCTTGGAGATTTTCATTGCATTCTTGAATGAATCTTGTTCATCTTGGTTCTATGTTTCTTGTTTTTTTAGATTGAACTTTTTTGTTTTTCCTTCATTGAGTTGTGAAGCTTGCTTGACAGTGGTTTTGCCTTGATCCGTGTACTTTGTAGGAGCGGAGCTGTGCATGATAAAGGACTGAGCGTAGAGGGTCTTGGCAGTGGTTCTTGTGCAACAAAGGGCTAGGAAGAAGAAGGCTTGGCATGCGAGAAAGGAGCTGTTGTGTATGATCATGTGTGTGCCTCCATATATACATATACACAACATACATATACATATATATGGAGGCACACACATGATCATACACAACATATATATATATATATATATATACACACACTAGGGAACGGCTTTGGGATGCACCTCACATAATGATTTAAATAAAAAAAAAGTGAAAAAAAATTAAGGTTAAAGAAAGACAAAAAATTAAGATTAAAAAAAATCAAAACTTTAGCAAAGTATGAGCATTGGTTTGCATCCATATTGGATTATTTATTTATTCTCTATATAATAATAAAAAATTATTAATTTAATATTAAGGGCATTTTGGTAAAACATGATCTTTCATTAAATACTATAAGGGAGCTACACATAAAATGGTTAAGAGTCTTAAGACATTTTGATAAAACATGATCCTTTATTAAATTCTACAAATGAGCTACACGTCAAATAGTCAAGGGTTTTAAGGGCTTTTTGGTAAAATAAGACTTAATGAACTTAACGGAAAAATAAAAAAAGTTAATGAAAAAATAAAAAATTACTATTTACAGTTAGATAACCATTTATTATAATAGAGTAAATATATATATATATATATATATATATATATATATATATATGCGCGCGCATTGGACTAGGGTATCTGAAGATCATAGACAACGGCAACACCCTTACTCTGCATGGGCTGGCTAATATACGTACAAGTCTGATAAGTATTCGGGTTTGGGCCCCTATGTGGGTCTTAGGGTTTTTCTTTGGGTCCAATTATGGGCTTAGTAAATGAGCTGAACTATATAGTGGGCCAAACCAAATTGTTTGGGCTTGCCCATATTTACATGTGCCAAGCCACTTCAAAAAATTATGGGTCAATCTAAAATTTCAAAATGAGTCCAAACCGTCCAATAAATATTTTTGGACTTGAAATTAAATTCTTGAGCTAGTACTCAATACATATGGGCCCCTCCATAAATATTAAAATCTCATAATCTCTCATAATAAATTTTGGGACTGCTATCTATTAAAAATTATTCAACAAATCTCAATTGACTCCCAAAATATTGCCTTAGTTTAGGCCCAATAATATTCCATCCCTAGAAATACTGAACTGGGTCATTACAACACTTTCTTGAGTTGAGGCTTTTTTTCTACCTCAGACTTATCTCTAAAATCAATGGAGACCAAAAGACATGAATTTATAGATCGAGAAGTATTGTTTGAAGTTATTTAATGAAAGAAGCCTAGGTTTTTAAGCTGGAAACGCTAGGTTGGGAGGCAAGTGATTGCATGATAATATCAAATCAATAATTTTATTTGATTATTATTTTTATTTGATTTTTATAGTTATCAAATCATAAGATTTGATTTTTATATTACCTTATCTTATCTTTATGTAATATCTCTATAAATAGAGATCTATGTTTTATATTTAGGAAAATTTTAGTATGTTGCTTGAGTTTATTCTCTTATTTTGACTGCTCATGTAATTAATTTTTTTTTAACTTAATGATTAAGAAAGTAATTTTTAATTTATTGGTATATTTTTTTATATTTAAAAATATTTAAATATATTAAAAAAATATAAAAAAATTTGTGCTAACGGGCACACCGAGCAGTCAAAGCTAGATGGCATGTTAGCAAGACTCTTATATTTAATCACAATTGATATATAATAACAGAACTGTAGCCATCAAAGCCTCTATTCCTCATTCTTCTTGCTTCTTCATTTCAATTTCTATTACATTTTAGTTTGCATGCAGGGCTTAAGAGAACCGACTTTATTCGAATGACAACTTGATCTTCAGCAAAGTGAAAAGAGCACTAAACAGAAGTCTTTCTCGAGCTGAGGATTCTTTTCTGAAATCAATGGAGACCACGAATTTATAGATTAGTATGGTTCGAAGCTGTGTGGTCGAGAGAAGGTCTACATGTTTTATACGCTGAAAACGCTAGAAGGGAAGCAAATTAAGGCATGTAATGCATGGTGCACGTGAAGGGGAGGAAAAAGTTTTAGTACGTCTTTGTCGGTGAATTTCCGACGGACTCATCCCATCCACAATCTTCTTCTTCTTCTTTCTTCTTTTTTTCTTTCTTTCTTTTTTTTTAATAAAATATTAAGAAAGAATCAAGGTTATGTATGATATAGAGCAATCTTTCTATTTTTGACGTTTCTTATGTTATGTTTGGATGTTAAATCGGATTTAGTTGAGTTAAGTTTTTTTATAAATAGTAATAATTTAAATAGTGTAGAGAATTATATGAGATCCATCTAAATTTAATTTAAAATGTGTTTGAATATGAAGATGAGTTTAATACTTTTTATGAAAAATTGAAAAAAATTGTAAATCACACATATAAAGATGTTTTAAATTAAAAAAAAATTATAGATTCCATATGTAAGAAGGTTTTGAGTTGGGATAAATTTAGTACTTTGAGAGTTGAGTGTTTGGATATTAGACTCAGTTTAAAATTAGACTGAATTCAGTTGAACTCAATTGAGTTCAATAACCAAACGAAGCCTAATATTCTGAAATAAATTCACTGCCATTGGATTTTTTCTGATTATTACATACACTACAAAACAAATTATTTATTTGTGGCTAATATTTCTTACAAATATGACTATTTATTAATAATTAAATGAGTTTATTTTCATCGTTAATAATCTTCACAAATACTCACAAATAATATTATTTATGTTGATCTTAGTTATATTTTAAGAAGTTGTGAAAGAGAAATTAGATAAAAGCTGGGAAGTTGCTATCTCGTGATAATAACTCAAAATTGTGAAAAATATTATTTATCCCACTTTTAATTATCGTTCTTTTATTCTCTCTTAACATAATACAAAATAATTAATAAATAAGTAAAATATAATAAGTAATTTTAAATAGTTTAATATCGAATTATTTCTTGATTCGATATGCAAATATATGATACAACCAACTCTATCAGATATGATATGCAAATATAAGGTACAATTAAAATTAAAATTATGCAATTATATATTTATATATATATATATATATATATATATATATATATATATCTGATTGAATCAACTTTCATTGGTCTATGAATAAAATAATGAAAGAAAAATTCTATTTTAAATTTTTTTAACAAATCTAATCTTATCATGTTAAAAGATGTGACCCATCTTAAAAAGATGAAAATTACATAAAACGTTCAAAGCATTCCGTTTATAGAATGGGAATCCAATTACAGGCACGTGAAAGCCGGACCCTCAACACCAATCACGACAAGAAGTCTCGTTTCTAGGAGTACTGTCCCTGACTAGAGGCATGCATGCATTTAGGGCTGAGCAGAAATCGAAAATCCGAATCCGACTCCGTTCCGGCTCCGCTCCGGTTCCGCTCCGACTCCGACTTTGCGGAGTCGGAGTCGGAGTTTTTTTCTCTTTGGAAGTCGGAGTCGGAGTCGGAGTCAGAGCTGTGGATGATCCGACTCCGACTCCGCTCCGATCCGACTCCGACACTCCGACTCCGCCTCCGACTTGGTCCTCCGACTTCGCCTCCGATTTTATACATATTTTATAAAATATATGTGTTTTTCTATATATTAATCATTTAAATTTTATACAACTATATCTTATATAGTTAGTTAAACTCAATAATATACTAGTTAAATAATATATTTATACTATAAGATATATAGACTAAATTGGCTAATAATATAGTTAAGTATATGACTATATATAAATATCATACTACTAAAAATATTACATTTTTTGGCCTAATAAATTCTCAACATATTCCTTTTAATAAATATACATTAGTAAATTAATTAAGTTATGGCCTAATACTAATACTATTAGTAATCCACTTTAAGTCTATATATAAATTACTATATAAATCACTATAGTATTAGTTATATTAATAGTCTAATACTATATCACTATATGATACTATTAACTATAGTGATATAGTAATACTAATACTAATATTTATACTAATACTAATACTAATATAGACTATAGTTATAACTTATACTTATACTAAATCACTATAACTTATACTAATATATTATATAGTTATACTAAATCACTATAACTTATACTAATATATAACATGGTTATAATAAATCACTATAATATAGTATAACTAATATCACTATTAGTGAGTTAACTAATACTAATATAGACTATATAGTTATACTAATCACTATAACTATATATAGTATTAATATCATTATATCACTATAGTATTAGTGATAATACTATATTATCACTAACATATAGTAATAGTACTATACCAATAGTAGGGGTGTACTACTAAAAGTTTATAACTAATACTAATATATAGTTTATAACTAAACTAATATTCTAATATTAATACTATTATATAGTCTAATATATTATTTAGCTTATCCATATATATTATAATGAGTTTGGATTGTGCTTATCCATATCTAATCTTATAAACATTTACATACTTTATTTTGGTTCATTTGTTAGGATTTAGAAGTTTGTAATTTTAATTTATTTTGGTGCATTTGGAAGTTTGTAATTTAATTTATTTTTATTATTTAATTTTTGAAAGCATGTTAGTACTTGTTTTTAGTTAGTTGTATTTTTTGTTGTAATCAAAAGTGAATTATTTAGTTTCGATTGTAATTTTTGTAACCATTGAAATTTGAAAGCACAATTTTTTTTTTTTTTAAAAGTAGGCCAAAGATAATGTTAAAAAAGAAAAGCAAAAAAAGTCTAAAATCCGACTTCGTTCCGACTCTGCTCCGACAAGTCGGAGTCGGAGTCAAAGCGGAGGATGTGTCTGTCGGAGTCGGAGTCGGAGGTCGGATTTGACCTCCGACAAAGTCGGAGTCGGAGCCTGGCCATATCGACTCCGAATTGGTCGGTGCTTAGCCCTACATGCATTTCACTCAGGTTCGGCACTGTATGTACAATTAATGTCTTTTTCATGATGTAATGTCTTTGGTTTGTTTGGTTTTAAATTTTCTTTCTAATTTTTTTTTCAGGATGTAATGTCTTTGATTTGTAGGTGTTGTGGGCCTGATTTTAGGCTTGTGAGAGAGGATTTCAAACCCAATCCTTGTCCTTGTAGCCTAGCCCCTCCTCCACTTGAAATGGCAGCATTTTGAGGCTATCAACATTTTTGCTTTCTTTCTCCTAAACGATGCCGTTTTGAAACTTAAGGTTTAAAACCCTATTTTTTTTCCTTCTCTTCCCCTAGCGTTGCATGGTTTCTCTTTTTTCCTTTCTCTTTCTGTTTTTTCTTTTCTTTTCTTCTTCCTCCTCCCACCTGCAAACCCGTGAGCTATCCCCATGACCTGCAGCGCCACTCCTGCAACCACCACCTCGGCTCCACATGTCCGTTGGTCAGAGCCCTCTCCTTCATCTGCTCCATCGTGCATCTTGCCCAACCCACGCCTTTAGAAGCCTGCAACCTGTGTGGCCATGGCAGCTGCTCATCGCCACTACCCCTTGAACCACCGCACTACATCAGCCTCTCCAAGTTGTTTCCACCTACACGGAAAGAGATGCCGGACACTCACAGGCCAACTCTGTCCGTAGCAACCCCTCACGGTGAGCCATTGCCGAAGCTTACACTGCCTCTCCATTCCTTTCTTTGGTTGTGCGCAGCTCTCTCTCACTCATCTCTCTCTCAGTGCCCCGTCGTCGTGACCACTGTCGTCCACCACTTAGCCCATTGCTCCGCCGCACGTTTCGCATCTCTCTTGGTGAGCCTCCATGCGTTTATTAGTCTTTGTTTGTTTTACAAATTTTAATAAAATGATTTACATAGGTTGTGATGCCTACCTTTAGGATAAAATAAAAATAAGTGTTTTAATTACATTATTACCCTTTGAGTTACAAATTGTGTTAGTATGTTTAAAAATTTTAATATATACTAGGAGACTCGATTTTATTTATGTTTACAGAAAAATTTTAAGTAATTTTAACATGTTATTAAGTAGAGATTTATTTTTAAGAGTAAACAATAATGGTGTAAATTTATTTCAACACTTTAGATATGATCTAGTTCATTAAATAATAGTTGTGGTTTAATTTAAAATATCTTGGTATAGTTATATGATCTAGTATTAAATTTATAGTTTGATTACAGTAGTAAATAAGCTAGATTTTTAATGTTTTAGTCGAAGTCATTAAATGCACATTGATGATTTTAGAAAGTGATGATATATTTTGAGGTTACGAGAATTTTAGATTTTGAGAAATTAAAATAGGTTATTTTAGAAACTTAAGCATAAATATCGAAATACATGATTTATTGGAAATTTACGAGAGTTGCATGATTATCTTATACGTGACGACTAATATTTGTTTGGCATTATTGAGAAATTTTCGAAAAGCTAAAGAGTCCACGTAAGCGGGGTTCCTATACTAGATTTGCATAAAAAGAAATGAACTGAGGTTGGTTTGTAAAAATGTGCATTTTGTTTTAAAAAGAAAAGGTGAAAAACAATCTCAATATATGTTTTGCATTCATTCATGAGATATGTATAAAAGAGAAAAGAAATGCTTTTGATATGACAAGTGTAGACAAGAGCAATATTAGACATGTTTTTGAAATATGTAAAAGAGCGAATATGATATCAATGAGATTTTTATACATGTGATATGAAATGATTTGGATCTGTTTTTGATAAAATAGAAATGATATGAATATGTTTAGCACGTGTTTTGATATAATATGGATATGAAAAACCTTTGGCATACTTATCTGTTTGATTCTGATTCTGAATATGATTCTGATATGATGATACTGGTTCACGTGGTATAGTTGGTATCAACATGATATGAGTGCACCCACTTTGGAAACAAAGTGGTCTTTAACGTATTTTTTCCTGTGTGCACATTCGAGACTCCGAGATTGAAAAAGGGAAAGTTTCACAATATGATACTGCTTGGTTTGGCCACCGGGGATAGCACAACCCTACTACTGTGGTTAAATATGGTATATGATATGATACGATACGATATGATATGATAAAATGAAGACATTCAATTATGTTATGCCAAAACGTTTTTGAATATGAATAAAGAGTTTTTGGAATGTGAAAATGGTCTTTGAATATTAAATAAATCTCTGAATATGAACAGTTAGTATTTGGATATGAAAATAGTCTTTAAATATGAAAGGTATCTCTTAAAATGAACAGTTGGTCTTTGGGTATTAAAAGATTAAAAAGTTGCTCTGATTTTCTAATAACATATTTTTTGAGATCTGCATATGAAAAAGAAATGTTTTATTTCTGCATACCGAACTTTCTGAAAATGCTCATGTTTATATACTAATATATATTTTCTGCTTACTGAGTTGTTAATAACTCACCTCCTTATCTCTAAATATTTTAAGATAATTTTAGATATTTCAGCTAAGGATCAAGACTGTGAAGTATTAGGTGAGATGATATAAGAGTAATGGGTTAAGAATAGAAAGCTTCCAATGAATATTGGCAATTTTTGTTAAAAAATTTCTTTGCGTTATGATGTCTTGGCGTTTAGAAGAATTGATTATATTAAGAAAATTAGTTTGAATCAAAACTCCTTTATAATATTGAAAATTTGGAGTCTATAATTTTATTATTGAAATATGAGTTTAAGAGCTATGTAGAGAAGTTGATATTTTTTTTAGGGTTACTGTATCGGGATTTGATATATGAATTTGTATGGTTAGTTAAATTTGAAGTGTTTATATTTGATTTGGAACTTTTGGAAGTATATTAGTAGTATTGGAGTTGATTATTGGGTAACATGAGTTAACTCTCCGGACCAACGGGGACGGAGCGTTACAATGGCATACAGAATCAACCTACCCTCTAGTTCTAAAATTCATCTAGTTTTTTATGTTTCTTGCTTGAAGAAGAAATTGGGTGAAAAAATTACTCCTTTGCCTACACTACCACCTTTGGACAGTGAGAGAAGTATTCAGTCTGAACTTGAGCCTATTATTGAGAAGAGAATGAGAAAGATGGGCAACTAGGCTTCTACTGAGGTCTTCATCAAGTGATTGGGGGCACCTCTGGAAGATAGCTCTTGGGAGTCTCTTGGGAAGATGCATAACCTGATCTACCCCACCTTGTGGGTAGGATTCTCTAAGGGGCGAAGTGTTCTGTCAGGGGTGGCTTGTGAGCAAGGCCTTAAAATGAAGGAGATTGTCACGGGTAACAGTATTAACGTCTAGAAATGAGGAAGGAAGGCATAGAGAAAAATGGTGCATCTTGGGAATTAATAAAACAATGTGTTTTATCTGAGGAGGATGAGAAAGTGTGCGTTTTATGTGTAGTAGCTTGCGTTTGGTATACTTCATATAAGCGGGAATTGTTCAGTAAGGGGCATCTTGTGAATTGTATGAACCTGTGTGGAGGTTGGGAGTTCCAAAAAAATTCCTTGGAGATTTTCATTGCATTCTTGAATGAATCTTGTTCATCTTGGTTCTGTGTTTCTTGTTCTTTTAGATTGAACTTTTTCTGTTTTTCCTTCACTGAGTTGTGAAGCTTGCTCGACTGTGGTTTTGCCTTGATCCGTGTGCTTTGTAGGAGCGGAGCTGTGCATGACAGAGGACTGAGCGTAGAAGGTCTTGGCGGTGGTTCTTGTGCAACAAAGGGCTAGGAGGAGGAAGGCTTGGCATGCGTGAAAGGAGCTGTAGTGTATGATCATGTGTGCGCCTCCATATATGTATATATATACTAGTTGTAACGAAATGTCCAAGAGACGTTTGCCTCGTGGAGAGAAAATATATATATATTAATTATATATATATATGTTAATTTGATGCATAAAAACAAAAACTAAGTTTGATAGAGGATGACTTTCTTGGAGATTATTTAGCAATCTATATTGCTATTATTGAGAAGAAAATTACTGAAATATTTAATATAGATGCCATATTTGATTAATTATATTTAATGAAAGAGTGATGGTCTTATTTAGCATAATTGGTTATATATATTTTATGCATTCAAACTTGTACTTAGAAAAAATGTATTTTTATTTTATAAATATATATATATACACACACATACGAAATTAGATTTCTAGTTTCGCCCATGGCAATCAAGAATTTTATTCTAATAAAATTAGTTCTAATACTGGCATTATAAGATAAATGCTTATGAGGGGTTAAATATTTGTTACCAAAATAACATTTGCTAAAATAATAAAATAAGTGTTAATTATTGTTGCGAGTACTATTCCAAATAATTTTTTTTTTTTGCTAATCTGATCCAAATAAATTAATTTCTTAGTTTTTGTGACTTTTGATTAACACGTTGATTTCAAACTTGGGGGAAACGTGTTCATTTTGAACTATAAACCCAGCCCGCACCTCATTCTTTTTTGACGTTTTTCTATTTCTTCCCATTCGATCAGCCCAGCCCATCTTTTTTTTCTTTTTCTTCCCCCCTCCAGCCTTCGCTTCCTGAACCTTCTTCACCATCTCTCTCTCTCTCTCTCTCTCTCTCTCGTAAAACCCCACTCACTTTCTGCTCTCTCTCTCTCTCTCTCTCGACCCTCCTCAAACTCCCTCTCTCACACCTCTCTCTTTTGTAATCTAATTTCTGTTGGAAACCAGAGGTCTCTCTCTCTCTTTCTTCACAATTCTTTAATCGTGTGTCTCAAATATTTTTTCTACAGATGTTTCTCGTGTTTGGTCTAAAAAAAAATGAAGAAAACTGCAGCCTAGGTCAGCCAATGAAGAACACGGTTGTTCTTCATGGGAAAAGTGGATTTTTTTTTTCTTCTTCTAGATCTGTGAAGTTTTGTTTCAAATCTATATAAAAAAAAAAAATTCACTCTCGTTTTCTTTATAGATCTGGATAGATCTTCCTATATTTCAAGAGATCATGTCTAGATCTCAGTATTCTTGAATTTGTTTTCCCTTTTTGGTCGATCTTTATTATTTGTTTTTTTCATCTAGATCCGAACACGTGTTCATATATTTTGGGCTCCATGTTTTTGGTCTTCTAGGCTAGATCTAAGAGGAGCTACTTTAGATATGTCGATCTATTTACGTGGATCTATTTTTTCATGTGTATTGTTCACGTATAACATTTTTATCTTTTAGTTTTTTTTTTTATAAAAAAATTACAAACTTGAACAGGTGTACATGTTTTAGTGTAGATCCCAGAAGTTTGAAGATTTATTTATTGATATATATTGTTCAGAACTATGTTTTTGACATTTTAGTTTTAGAGAAAAAGTTTTTTTTGTTATTTGCCAACTGTGATAGAGCTAGATGTTCACGCTTAGGATTTTAGATGTAAATATTGGGACTATTATTTAACTTCTCTAGATATCTGAAAGTATCAAAGTGCAAACTTTTTATCAACTCGATTTAGGTACAATTTTTTTTTTTGGTAACTGGAATTTCTATTTTTTTTTGTTTTAAATATGTATATACCTATGAGCTATTTCATGAAAGTATTGAAAAAATCATATTTTACATCTAACTTTTCTGTGAGCAAATTATGTAATAAGCAAAGGAAAATAAGAAAGTGTACCAGATTTTGCAAACCACCGTGAAATGCAAAGAATGAATTTTCCATAAAGATGTTTTGATTTTGATTAATAGATAAAATCGTATGTTTAAGAAGATCAAAATAAATAGATAAGTGACCGGATAAGCATAGCAAGCAATAAGACCAAAAAGTAAGTCGGCTAACAAAGGAAGAATATCACAAAATAGGAAAATTGAAAACAAACAGAGGGATAAAAATGTAAAAACAGCAATTAATGAGGGATAAAGGTCAAAAAAAAGTTGTCAACAAGGAAAAAACAGAAAGAAAAATAAGTAAAATTTGTTGCTCGCTGATACTGTTATAGTAAAAAGACCATATTATTCTAATGTAAATGGACACAAAAAAAGAATAAAAAAGAGTAGAAAAGATAAAACATTAAAAAAAAAAAGTACGGAAGATAACAAAATTACTGTTTACAGGCTTTCGACACTTATTATATATAGTATAGATATATATATATATATATATATATATATATATGCACTGAACTAGGGTATCTGAAGATTATAGACAGCGGCAACACCCTTACTGTGCATGGGCTGGCTAATATACGTACAAGTCTGATAGGTATTCGGGTTTGGGCCCCTCTGTGGGTCTTAGGGTTTTTCTTTGGGTCCTATTATGGGCTTAATAAATGAGCTGAACCATATAGTGGGCCAAACTAAATTGTTTGGGCTTGCCCATATTTTCATGTGCCAAGTCACTTCAAAACTTTAATAGGTCAATCTAAAATTTCAAAATAAGTCCAAACCATCCAATAAATATTTTTGGACTCGAAATTAAATTCTTGAGCTAGTACTCAGTATATATGGGCCCCTCCATAAATATTAAAATCTCATAATCTCTCATAATAAATTTTGGGACTGCTACCTATTCAAAATTATTCAATAAATCTCAATTGACTCCCAAAATATTGCCTTAGTTTAATCCCAATAATATTCCATCCCTTAGAAATACTGAACTGGGTCATTACAAACTTTCTTGAGTTGAGGATTTTTCTCTACCTCAGACTGATCTCTAAAATCAAAGGAGACCAAAAGACATGAATTTATAGATCGAGAAGTATTGTTTGAAGTTACGTAATGAAAGAAGCCTAGGTGTTTAAGATGGAAACGCTACGTTGGGAGGCAAATGATTGCATGATATTTATCAATAATTTTATTCGATTATTATTTTTATTTGATTTTTATAATGATAAAAATATTTACCTTATCTTATCTCTATGTAATATTTTTATAAATAGAGATCTATGTTTTATATTTAGGAAAATATTAGTATGTCGCATGAATTTATTTTCTCATTTTGACCGTTCATGTATTGAATTTTTTTTTTTTTTACTTAATGATTAAAAAAATAATTTTTAATATATTGATATATTTTTTTATATTTAAAAATATTAAAAAAAATATGAACAAAAAAAAAATAAAAAAATAATTTTATACTAGTCGACATACCGAGCAGTCAAAGTTAGACGACATGCTAGCTCTTATATTTAATCACAATTGATATATAATAACAAAACTGTAGCTTCCTCATTCTTCTTGCTTCTTCATTTCAATTTCTATTACATTTTAGTTTGCATGCAGGGCTTAAGAGAACCGACTTTATTCGAATGACAACTTGATCTTCAGGAAAGTGAAAAGAGCACTAAACAGAAGTCTTTCTCGAGCTGACTCAGCTGAGGATTCTTTTCTGAAATCAATGGAGACCACGAATTTATAGATTAGTATGGTTCGAAGCTGTGTGGTCGAGAGAAGTCTACGTGTTTTATACGCTGAAAACGCAAGAAGGGAAGCAAATTAAGGCATGGAATGCATGGTGCACGTGAAGGAGAGGAAAAAGTTTTAGTACGTCTTTGTCGGTGAATTTCCGACGGACTCATTCCATCCACAATCTTCCTCTTCTTCCTTTTTTTTTTTTTTTTTAATAAAATATTAAGAAAGAATAAAGGTTATGTATGATATAGAGCAATCTTTCTATTTTTGACGTTTCTTAATATTCTGAAATAAATTGACTGCCATTGGATTTTTCTAATTATTACATACACTACAAAACAAATTATTTATTTGTGGCTAATATTTCTTACAAATATAACTATTTACTAAAATTTATTTTCATCGTAAATACTCATCGCAAATAATCTATCACAAATACTCATAAATAATATTATTTATGTTGATCTTAGTTATATTTTAAGTAGTTGTGAAAGAGAAATTAGATAAAAGTTGGGAAGTTGCTATCTCATGATAATAACTCAAAATTGTGAAAAATATTATTTATCCCACTTTTAATTATCGTTCTTTTATTCTCTCTTAACATAATACAAAATAATTAATAAATAAGTAAAATATAATAAGTAATTTTAAATAGTTTAATATCGAATTATTTCTTGATTCGATATGCAAATATATGATACAACCAACTCTATGAGATATGATACGCAAATATAAGGTACAATTAAAATTAAAATTATGCAATTATATATATTTAATATATATATCTGATTGAATAAACTTTCATTGGTCTATGAATAAAATAATGAAAGAAAAATTCTATTTTAAATTTTTTTAACAAATCAAATCTTATCATGTTAAAAGATGTGACCCATCCTAAAAAGATGAAAATTACATAAAACGTTCAAAGCATTCCGTTCATAGAATGGGAATCCAATTACAGGCACGTGAAAGTCGGACCCTCAACACCAATCACGACAAGAAGTCTCGTCTATAGGAGTACTGTCCGTGACTATAGGCATGCATGCATTTCACTCAGGTTCGGCACTGTATGTACAATTAATGTCTTTTTTAGGATGTAATGTCTTTAGTTTGTTTGGTTTTAAATTTTCTTTCTACTTTTTTTTTTAATTTTTTCAGAATGTAATGTCTTTGATTTGTAGGTACTGTGGGCCAGATTTTAAGCTTGTGAGAGAGGATTTCAAGCCCAACCCGTGTCCTTGTAGCCCAGCCCCTCCTCCAATCAAAACGGCTATAAATATTTTTTCCTTTCTTCTCTTAAATGACGCCGTTTTGAAACTTAAGATTAAAAATCCTATTTTTTTTTCTTCTTTTCCCCTAGTGCTGCATGGCTTCTCTTTTTCCCTTTTTTTTCTTATTTTTTTCTTTTCTTCTTCCTCCTCCCAATTGTAGACTTGTGAGCTATTCCCGTGACCTGCAGTGCTGCTCCCTGCAACCACCACCTTGGCTCCACGTGTCTGCCAGTCAGAGCCCTCTCCTTCGTCTGCTCCACCATGTGTATTGCCCAACCCACACCTTCAGAAGCCTGCAACCCGTGAGGCCATGGCAGCTGCTCACCGCTGCTACCCACCCCTCATCGCGCGTCACCTGTGCATTGCTCGCAGAGCCCATGCTGTCCTCTACCCCTAATCGTAGCCGCTGCTGCTACCAAGAACCACCCCTAGGCCTATAAGTAGGCAGAGCCCCTCATCCCTCAATTGGCTTTCTCCTCTCTTAAAATCGAGTTCTAGCATTTCCCCACCTTCGGATCTACTTCCCGAAACCTCTAGGGTTAGTGTTGCCCTAATGCTGTCGTGCACTACCACTCCCAGCTGCCTTCTGGTGGCCGCACAACCACCCCTATGTACCCCACTTCCCTTTCCCGTTGTCCTCTTCCCTGGGTTCCACCCAACCCGTGAGCTAAAGCTCACTGTAGCCGATGCCCTGCCGCGAAAACCCCCACCTTCACCCACTAACATGTTAGGTTTGCCATCTTTGTTAAAAGAAACCCATTTTAGCTCCTATTCTGCTCAATTACATCACTACAACTGCTTGCCACCACTGCTCCACCGTGCTCCGCCCTTCTAGATGCCAAAACAGTAAGCCTTTATGGCTCTTGCCTTGTGTTTCATTTTTAATGGATGTTCAGTTTTTAATCTAACCAACTATGTCAGTTCGCATAGCGATGTGCACACTCGTTTAATTGCGGGACCCCTTAAACCATTAAGCGCGATCATCCAGAATAATTGCCTTTCGGGCTGTAAGTAACTCTCTAGCGTGACCCTTGGAATTATAACGTGAAATTTATTGCTAACTTTGTTATAGTCTGGTTATTTTTGAGAAGGGCCTTGGTCCCAGGAAAGTGTTGGGAATATTTGATGTGGTTGTTATCATTTTGGGTTAAGGGCCCGATGGAGGATGGAAAACGCGTGTAGTTGGGGTTTGTGAAACTGTGGAATTGTGACTTGTGTGTTGTTGTGTGGTTGACTATTTGTGCTATGCCATGTCATCTAATAAACTGTCTGTCATGCATATGCATATTCATTATTATTAATATTTGTCATGAATTATACATTTGTGCTATGCTATATGGCGTAATCTGAAACTGGTTTTTGGTGTCATTGGAAAAAAAATATTTTTTTATGTGGGTGTATATGTGTCACGACCTCAAGCCGAGATAAGGTATTATCTCAGTGGAGTTTCTATGGTCACTCAAGAGTGTGTAAAATTGAGTGACGTCCCCTGGGCTATTGCCGAGTGACAGTAGGCTCGGCCAAGACGGTAACGCTATTGGTACGACTCCAGATCCCTTTTGCTGGAGGGGTAGATGATGCTTGGTCATGTTACGTGCCTAGTGCGGAGCTGGGCATCGCTAGTAACGAAGTCATACGCACAGTCATTACCTGTGGTGTGACGAAAGGAGTCAGGGTGTGTAGGTGGTCCCGAGTGGAGACCATGGTGTACACTGTAATAAATGGTTGTGTATTAGGTACAAAGGGTTTTTGGCGTGAGTGGTTATAAGAAATGAATGTTTTGGGGTTATTGCTTCCATGGATGTTGTGCATTGTTTGTGGTATAATTTCATGCTTGAATATCTTGGATGTCTCTTTGCTGATTTATTTACTGAGATTGTAAAATCTCATTGTGGTATTCCTACCTACGATTCCGTTTCATGGGATCGTAGACTTTGATGTAGAGAAGGGGTATGAGCAGGAGAGACCAGCCCTACCTAATGAGTGATGGCCTGAGACTTTTTTGGGTTATTTGTTGTTGGACCTTTGTATTCATTTCTTTTATTTTAGCCGGATGACTGTACTAACCTCTTGGAAGACTTTGTTTTGAGTTGTATTGTTGTTAAACTTTCTAGTACTTAGTTTTTGACTGCCTTATGTGTTACACATTTGGCATGTTTGCACACACTTGCACAAGGTGATGGGGTGTATGATCCGTGTGGTCATCATTCCGGTGTCACGACTTCCACCAAATCATATGTGGGAATCGAGGGCTCCAAAGACTCTCTTTGTCACACCACAAATAATGACCGTGTATGTGACTTCATAACAAGCGATGCCCAGATCGGAGCCTAGCGCGTTCTTGGCTAAGCATCCTTGAGCCTCAGCTAGCAGAGTGGCAATGACGTCAACCTGAGAGCGTTATCCTCTCGACTGAGCCTGTTGTCACCTATCAACAACCCAAATAACGTCACTTAGTGTTATATGCTCTCGAGTGACCAGAGGAACTCTACCAAGATAATGCCCCATCTCAACTTGGGGTTATGAGACACACGCACCCATAAAATCACATGACACAAAAACTAACAGCTTTAAAAATTTCTACGTACACTCGCAAAATCAGAGTGATTATAATGCAATACAAGAATGTAGTAGTTAATATGTGAGTCACACAATAAATGCAATATGTATCATGAGAGGAACAACAACACATCCAATCCCAACACATCACAATCACTCTACAACTACAATCCCAAGACTTCTTAGGGCCCTCGGCCACCACACCGTTTCACAACCAACTACAACCTCATTCCCAACACTTCATTGGTGCCCTCGACCACCACACAAATTCACAACCAGACTACATGATTCACAGATTCACAATTTGTTTCCAACGACAGTTATTTTAATCATTAGTATGAGGATCAATTACATCTTAGAAGGGAAAACTTTTTAATGATCGCTTGCGAACTGAACTCAACATTGTGCTTCCTGTCAGCAAGAGGTATGGTGGTCTCTTGGGTGGAGGTGGTGTCTCAGGTAGAGAGAAACAAAGTGTGATTGTGGCAGAGACAGAGATAGACATCCTTTTAGCTAGAGGTGTGGTGGTCTTTTGGGTGGAGGTGGTGTCTCAGGGAGAAACAGAGTGTGTGTGGCAGAGAGAGAGAGAGAGAGAGAGAGAGAGAGAGAGAGAGAGCTCATTGTGTGTGCTTGTGACTGGGGAGGGGGTTTTTGGTGTGTGGTTGGCCGGCAACTTCAGCGTGGGGAGAGAGAAAGGAAGGGTGTGATGGAGATAGAAAGAGGATGAGAGGGAGAAAGAATGATGAAGGCGAAGAGACAGAAAGTGAGAGGAGCCACTCGAGGGAGGGAAGAGAGGCTTAGAGTGTTGGAGAGAAAGATTGAGGTCTCATCGTGATTCGAGTCGGACAGACGTGGAACGAGAGGATCGAGGTGGTGGCTAGGGTTTTCAAACCCAAAAATGGGTAAGGGCTTCCGTATGAGATAGAGAGAGGGTGGGGAGTGGGGGTGGAGATGGGAGGAGAGGCTTACCAGAGTGAGCCAGCATGCTTATCTCTAGATCAAACGATGATGGTAGTGACACCAAAACTAGGGGGAGGAGAGAAGAAAGTAGAATGCAAGAGAGAGAAGAGAAATTAGTGGGAGAGAAGTGAGACTAAGAGAAAGGCTTATCTGCTGGTGGAATTGGGCAGTATGGGGCAGTGTATGGCAGACAAGATTGAGAAAGAGAGATTTAGAGGGAGAAAATGACCATGAAAGTGTGATGGAAGAGAAATATAGAGGGATCGACGGAGACTTCCTTGTTTGAGGCAGTACGAGTAAGGCTGGGATGGCATGAGTGGCGGTAGAACATAATCACGGGGAGAGAGGGAGAGAGGGAGAGAGAGAGAGAGGCAAGAGAAAATAGGGAGAGTGTGAGTGGAAGAGAGATTGAGAGATAGAGAGGTGAGGGAAGGGGAGAGGAAGAGGGGACGACGAAGAGGGGACGACACAGAGGGAGAGAGAATGAGAAAGAGAGAGGACCAGAGAGGGAGAAGAGAATAGAACAGAACGGGAAAAAGTTGAGAGAGAGAGAGAGAGATGGAGAGATAGAGAGAAGGAAGGCAAGTTAATTTAGGGTTTTTGTGTTTGGAGCAAAAACAACGTCGTTTTGGTAAGGGTTGGGCTTGCCTCTTCTATGGGTTTTGGCGGAAATGGGATAGGCTACACACATGGAATCAAGTGAAAAATGCTACAAAATTTGATGTGAGACTTGACAACTTCTCTTTGCTTCGACACAAATGGATGCATTCTGTGATGGCCCCAACCTCTGTTTGGGAGGTAATGGAGACTAAGAGTGTCGGGACATACAACACAAGATTACATATCCCTGTACATGATAGTTAATATGCAATGCATCCTAGAAATGCATATAGCTTTATGCAATAATCACACAAGAAAGTAAAGGTGAAAATGAGCTTATGCTAGAATAACTAAAATCATCCTAATAATATTGATTAAACCATAAGTTCAAATCATCAGGTAGCTTAATCTTAATGCAAAATACCAAGTTTCCAAAAAAAAGAAAATCTAAAACAGCTACTTCATGTGTTCTATGGCACAAAGGGTCAAGTTTAGAAATATCAAAATAAGATCAAGTCTCCTGTCGACGTCTGAATCCTCCTCAATCCTCTTGATCCACTGGCCCATTGGGTCCATTTGTATCTACAACTTCTAATGATAGTTGGTCCACAAAGGGTAAAATTTACTTGAAATCTTAGTAAGTTAGCAACTAACGTGCACAAAGATGGACTATGTAAGAAAAATGATAAACATGAAATGCATGCAATGCGGGAAAATTGTATTTGTCTCACATTCAGATTTCTCAAGAAAATAAATTTTTAATGCACATTTTCTTACAAAGAACATAATTTCAATTCCGTCATTAAAAACTTAGTTTTTCATTATGCATCACATAAAATCATAGAATTAACATAACATATGGTATTATCACAGTTTCCCATATGCACTGTGAGTACCTGCCGGTGATTATAGGACAACTCATGTTGAAACTACGTTGTCTGCAGACTCGTTCTCAATGCATTAGTAACATAACATAACATAACATTGTAAAAATATAACATATACACCCACCAGCATTAGGGGTCGTAACATATGACTTCGCTCCTGCGTTCTTTAAAAAGAACCCATTCGAAGCCTATTGATTATTTTTCATCAACTCAGGGGTTACCACTCCATATTTAATCACTCCAGAGTGAACATAAGAGTTCCACTATAATACTTTCCCATCCTACCCTTTAGGGTCATGATAAAATACTTTTTTTCATGCAATACTTTTAAAGAATGATTTTCATGATATGCATGTATGTGGCACATTTCAAAAAATGATAGTTGTATGCAAAATGACAAAAAGTTGAACATAAGATATGACATTTCATGCTCAAAATGACAGTTATAAAATGAATGCGGCATTTATCAATAAATCATAAATAATCATCAAAGTGTAAGTTAGAGGCCAACTTACAGACTGTTGAAGTTGGAAGTGAGTTAGTGGCTATGATAAAAATTATACTATGTTAGAATCTATACTAGCTTAAGAAAAAATAAATAAAATTTTCTAGATAAAGGGGAATTATGAAAATACGCCTAAACTTCCAAATATTGCTACTAATGCAAATGCTCTCCAATCTTAACCAAAATTCATAGTCCTCATATCTTGTACATTCTAAGACTGTCTATGCCTTAAAAAAACAAAGTGATATTAGCCTATTCATTCTCAATTCGTGGCACGCTCTCTAGTTGATGTCAATATAAAATTTTGACTATTGTTCCTCATGAATGCATGCATGACAAATTCCTCCAATGGAAAATGATCACTATAAATCCTCAATGAAGAAATAAAATCTTAACTTTGAGCAAGCTTATCCCAATACTTAATCATGCCTAATAAGATACTTAAATTCTAACCAAACCTCAAGTGATGCATGGTATGACCTTTCTATCAATGACATGCTAGAATTAAATCATGCATTCTTCTTATCCCAATCAGAAAGTTTTCTAAATGCTCATATTTCAAGTCTAAGTAAAATAAGTCAATTTTCTCAAATGAAGCATGATAAAAAGTCAAACCATACATGCTTTGATGATAAATACAAGATAGAGATTAAAACCTATTATGGCATGTTTCTAACCTCAAACTAAATCTTAAAAAATTATTCTAAGACAATCAAATCATATCGTGAATTACCAAGGCATGCCATAACTAATATTTTGACCAAAATAATTTAAACAATAAACCTATCCACCAATATTTCGGCTTCTTCCTAAACATGGTATCTCATGCTAACACTAAAAAACAAAATTGAACATATAATCTAAGATCTAGAGAGAAAACTTACAAAGATTCTGTAGCCTTTGAAGCTTCCCACTCAAAGCTCACAACTCAAGAACTCAATTAGAACACTTAAGAACTTCAAAGAACTAAAGGATGAGAACTCTCAAGAACACTCAAGGGAGTTTAAGGAAGTGAAGTGAGGAAGAAGTGGGGTGGAATGGGGTTTATATAGGCCCCAAGGGGTGTGTGTGGTGCTGGCAAGGTGGCCTCCCATTGGGGGGTTTGGGTGGTGGTGATGATGCTGCCTAGCCTAGATCCTCCTTGGGTGGTGGCTAACTTGGTGATCATTGCACCTTAGAGTAGGCTAAAATGGCTATGGGGAGAGGGGCTTTGCCATGTGGTAGTAGTGAAAGGGTGGTGCAATTAATGCAAGGCTTAAGGGTTAGTGATGCCGCCGGGTATGGGTAATTCACAAGGCAAGACTTTTTTGTCTTATTCATTTGGATCATTCTCTTGGCATTTGTGGCTAGTCTAAGGCATACTTGAGTCCTCTTTAGGTGGTAAACGGTGGGGATTGGGTGGTGATCAAATAAAATCAAATAAATGGAGAATTTTCATGGGTGGTTGTGAAAAATTCAAGTTCATTTTCGGATTAGACAAAAATTTGGGGTTTTAGCTAGGGTTTTCGAAAATCAAGCTTGGTAGGAAATTTCATCAATAATTGAGGGGCTAATGATAGAGATTTTTCCTTGATAAAAATGGTATAAAAATCTTCGAGCTAGGGGCACATTAGTCCATTGCACACAAAAGTACACATGGGTGTCGATTGATATGGTTTTAAGGTTTGACATGTCATTACCCTAAATGGCATGTGTAAATGTTTATCTAAAATTCTAATATGATCTAAGAGTAATAGAAATGGGTAACTAAACAAGGAAATTTTAGAACAAAAGGATGATAAATGATAAGAATAAAAATCAAGCTTAAAACATGGTTTCAAGATCACTAATCGTTTGGTGATCTATCAATGCTCTTAAGCAAGATTCTAAACTTAATTTAATTCTTTCTAAAGCTCTTAGGGTCGTCGACTAGTCTAATGAGCTAGTCTTCTAAATTCTAGTGTAAATAATTTAAAGCGAATCCTTAGGTGTCCTCCCTTTTTTTGCGTGACCATAATAACACTTTACACGTTGGGAACGGAACAAGAGGGCCCCTATATGTTGGAAAGCGTTAGACGCTCCCTTCAGTTTGGTTTGAGCAGGGGTAGCAATAGTTGACACAACCCATAAATTCAATACGAATACGACATCAAATAAGTGGATTTAAGTTTCATATAAATGAGTTTGGATCAAAACGGGTTAACATGACAAGATACAAATAATCAAATTGCAAAAACCAGCAATTAAATTGTACAACTCGAAATAAGTTCTATTTTCAAATTCTATAAATTTTTAGGTTTATATGCCTTTGTTGTTTTAGTGATATAAAAATATTATTAGTATTTGATTACTTAATATCTCAAACTATTAATTTTTTTTGTTAATATGCAATTTAATTTTTTGAAGATATTGTTTTTCTTATATATTCTTTGTTTTAGTATTGTTAATTAGTTGGATAAAAACAAGTACATAGGTACGTTGAACCCATTTATATGAAATGAATTGCGTTCAAGTTAACATTATAAGAGTTTATTATTAAATGGGTTATGCAGTTTGTATCGTGTTACTCATTATTTACATGGATTGTGTTAGAATTTTAGGATCTGGCCTGTTTAATTTAAAGAAGTGGGTTCGGGTCGACTCATATAGTTAAATACTTCTGACTTGACACAAAATGAACATGATCAACGAATACGAATTGTCACCCTTAGGTTTAAGCTATAACCTAGATCTTAGTTCTCCCTAGAGAATCCAACGAATTCTTAAGCTGCTGATACTAAAGTCTAAAGCGAATCCATATTCGGATTAGAATCCAATATCAAGTACATATCAAATCACATGATAATACTCCAAAGACCAATGAGCTTAGTAGTTAAGATTGAGGATTTCTAAACCTTCATGTATGGATCCACTTTTTCTTCTCAAGTTTGTCTCCTCCAATGGCTAATGCTAAATTGCTTATGATAAGGATACTTTCGTGGCAAATTATTTGGCCAATGAAATGCCTGTGTATGAATAAGTGCAAATATGCATAAGAAATGTAAAGTTATCAGTTAGAGTACTGTCATTAGCTTGATCATATGCCACTATTATCTAAAGTTTAGCTAATCAGACATAAAACCTCTGCATTCGATTAAGCATAATAATCTAACTTTGAACAAACTTATCTATGTACAGTAACTTGGGGTTCATTTGACAAGACAAATGTTTCCAAATATTTTCCATTATTTCTTTTCAAAATATCACTCAAATACAAAATACTTTTCAATTTCAAGTTTTTAACTTTTTCATCTAATCATTACAATTTTTCCAAACTCTCAAACAAAACAAAACAAAATAATACAATTTTTTCAAAATTCAAAACAAAAATTATATTTTTTAACTTTACAATATTTTTATTCAACTTTTTCTTTCTTCTCTTCCAAACCCAATCAAAGATATTAATTCAATCCAAATGAGCCCAAAGCCACCTCATTGTTTATGCTATTTTCTCTTTCCAGATTCCCATCACCCATGTTTAGCTACAGTAACTCGAAATGGTTCAAAAAACTTTGTTCGAACTGTAGCCAAGTCATCATATTATCTTATTCTTATTTAACCCCAGCCGAATAGTAAAACAGAACCATTTCCAGCTCACTAAACAACCCCTTGGCTTCATAAATAATATGACTATACTCCAAGATAACAAATAATACAAATATGTCCAACCAACCTTCACAAACACTTTACTCAATCCATAGGCCTCTTGAAAATACATACAAACACACATACTCAACCTATAATCTAGTTAAACTCCATATAGAATGGACAAAAGACAAGCCCAAGGCTTCACAAACTTAATCTATAATCTCCTATTGCCCATGAAAGATCAGTCCATAGGAAAGATAAGGAGAGATATAGGTCATACCAAAATTGAGTGGCTGGTGTGGGCTGGTGTACTGGTGTGGCTGTTTGTGCGGTGGTCAGTGGTGACATGAACAAAACAAGCTAGCTGGGCACAATGATAGTGGATCTATGGTGTTAAGGGATAGCACATGAACAACAAACTGAGAGAGTATCGTCCAAAAAGAATTCACATGGGTTCTCTGCTGGATCGACAATGATGGTTGGCGCAAGAGCTCTTCATGGTGGTTCCTAGGGTGGAGCAATTCAGGGGTTGTGCAAGGCAGTCCCATGAATGTCGGTTGGTGATTGGCCGTAGGCCTAGGCAATGGATGATCTGATGTTAATTTTTGTGTTACAACTATTTCTAAAGATTGTAGTGGCATCCGATGTCCCTTGGTAGTGACTGTGCATGACAGCGATGTGGCTGACGGTGAAGGGTGATAGCATTTAGTGATGGCTTACAGTTGCAGAAAGAATGGCTCTAGGTTATGGGAGTGACGTCGTGAATGGTTGGTTTGGTTAGGAGAGTCAATGGAGATTCTAGCTTGGTTGCTAGTGGTGCGACTGGCTGAGGGAGGTGGAGCTTGGATGTGTGTTGTGGCTATTGGATAGGATGTGGACGAAGCCCTCAATGCAGCAAGCAGCTGTGTTTTTATTGAGGGATGACTCTTGGTTTAGACAGGTTCGTGGTGGGAATTGTTGGGTCTTACAGTGGAGAAAGAGAGGTTAGTTGTTTACTGTTCACGGTGGCTAGTGGCTGAGCTTCATAGTGGTGCTTGCAACTAAAACTCTAGATAGAGATAAGGGAGGGAAGAAGAGATTGAGAGGTAGAGACATCAAGAGAGGTTTGCTTAGGAGAGGCAGTGGTGTTTCTGGCTTGGTTGTCGGTGGTGCGACTGGCTAAGGGATGTGGAGCTTGGATGTGGGTTGTGACTGTTGGGTTGGATGTGTAGGAAGCCCTCAGTGTAGGAGACATCAGCTATGTTTTAATGGAGGGGTGACTCTAGGTTTGGACAAGTCCTTGGTGGCAATTGCTGGGTCTCACAGTGGAGAGAGAGAGGTTAGGTGTGTGGTGCTAATGGTGGCTGAGTTTCATAGTTGTGCTTGCATCTAAAACCCTAGATGGAGAGAAGGGAGGGGATGAAGATATCAAGAGCTAGAGAAGTCAAGAGAGGTTTGCTTGGGAAAGGCAGCAGTGGTTCTGGCTTGGTTGCCTGTGGTGAGACTAGCTAAGGGAGGTGGAGCTTGGACGTGGGCTGCGGTTGCTGGATTGGACATGGAGGAAGCTCTCAATCTAGGAGACATAGACTATGTTTTTAGAGAGAGAGAGAGAGAGAGAGAGAGAGAGAGAGAGAGAGAGAGAGAGAGTATTCCTATGAGGGTCAAGGGGAAGGTCCGACATGCAATTTCTCCCGAAAACCCAAGGAGTGTCATGGGTGCCTTAAACATTTATAGATGTTCTATGGGCTCTTTAGACCTTTTATACAATTCAATCTACTGGACCTTGAATTTTTGTGGGAGCGAGACTACCATGATTGTCGGGCTATATGGTAGATCTATGCTACTAAGTAGGTTATCGATGGATGAAGATACCTTCCAGGTCATTTCCTCATATTTTTCCATGAGGTCACTTAGGTTGTAATGTATCTTTCTTTTTTCCTCATCGTGACTCATTATTTTTCCATAATGCTCTTGGTTCGAAGCTGCATCTCTTCCAATACCCAAGTCTCTATGTCTTAAAGCCACATTTTCTTTTTGTAGAGTCTCCATCTATGGTCATCTTCCTCCATTTTTTCAAATCTCCTCTCCATCCCATCGTTCATTTGTCTATTTGTAGCAATAGTTTCCTGATCATGAGTTGCTTGAGTGCATGTTGTTGCAAGCATGTGAAAGACACGTTGAACTCTATGTATCCCACATACGGCACCAATTGTTGAGAATGTGTTTCATAGGTCTTCCCTACGATTTGCTTAACCTACAAACAAGGAAAGAAAATTGGCTCGAATTTCGGTGAGGGACTCTCCTGATGCCTAAGTCAATAGAATTTTTCCATGCTCCCATGAGATATCAGCTTAAGTTCTTCGGGCGTGTAACTCAATCAATAGGGTTTGTTGCCTCGGCTTGGTAACTCCCTCTTTTTGGTTTGGTTTTTCCCTCATTTTCTGGTGTGTGGTCATCAACATTTAAGCTTCCTTGAATTGCTCTTCCATGAGATGGATGCCATTCGACATACATTAATATCCCGCATTGTCCACCCTATTGTTAAGGCAGTACCAGATTGGAAGGCCTTAATAATGCCTATATGTGCACGCAAGTCTCATGAACTGGCGAATCCCTTTTACTTTTGGATCTCATTCCTCAAATGGGCCTATGGGCTTAGTAAAGGCTGATCCTTATTCTGTAGGGCTCATTTATGTTGGAGGCACTAGAAGGAGAAAGGCCCAACACAAATAACCAGTATTAAGAATTGCGAAACAATATACTCACCACCCATAGCTCTATTTTAAATTATAAATAATTATGTGAAAATTTGAAATTAAACAACTACATTTGCAATGAATTTACGTTATCTCATATGTAGCTTGTGATAATTGATTGTTACGATTTTTCAATTGTTTGCTAGGAGTTAATATATTGTTTATTATTTGAATAAGGCCATAAGGGATAAAATATACTTATCTCATTAATATCGAATTGGAATTATGTAGTTGTCAAAGGCTAGGCATGTTCTGTTTAAAGAGTAGATATTTTGTTAAAATATCTCTTGCCAACTAATTTAAGACACAAATACATTAATGAAACTTTAATTTGGAGGTTTATTGTACCTAAAGTGGATTGTCTTCCTTTTTTTTTTCCTAATCAAGCAAGTATTTCATTAACATAAATAGATCAAGATATATGAGAAGTGGGTGGGATTCTCCAACAAACACCCAATTACGATAAATGCAATACAACCTTTAAAAAAAAAAACAAATGCAATACAAAACGTGAAGAATAAGTCTAGTTGTGACTAAAACATTGGTCCCCATCCACTCTCCTCATAGAAGGCACCATCTTAAATGATCACTTTTTACAGTTAGCTATATGGACTATGGTACCATTGCTGGAGGCAATGTTTGTTGGTAATGCACTACAATTGCCTAAAATATTCGCAGAAGAGAACAATATCCCCTGCTACAAAATTTTTGGTTAGGGAAAGTAAAAACATAGTGGGATAAACAAAATTAATGTGTTCCTATCTTGTGAAGAGGAAGCCTTATTTTTCTTTTTTGCTTGCATTAAATGCAAGAATGCTTTACAACCTACAAGAGAAACCTATGGCTATTAGGTGCAAGACTGGATTTTCTACCCAATTTTAGTAATTTTTAACCTAGTGTGGAAAGAGAAAATAAATAAGGAAATAAGGTGAAAATGCGAGGAGGCCTTTCCCTCGGCGGAGGAAATAAGGTATAGTTTATTTGGGATTTTTTTAGAGAGAATGCAATATTTGAAGTTTTCTAGATGGAGAAAAGGCACCACAACTACAACTAATTAGTTGATCTCTTGATCGATCTGTTGATGTTTTTCCCTTTTATTTGAATTGATTTTTTTAAGAACATTCTTGAACGTTGTTTATCATAATCAAATCATATTCAAAATAGCTATTTCTAACTCTATTGATCTCTAATTAAAAAGAGTAATATATATTATATATAGCTATTTAGATCGTGTAATCACAACAACAAAATTGATATTTTAGGACCAAAAAAATTTGAGACAAATTTTTTTTCTTCCCAATATGTCACTTTTAGGAATGAAATTTTTCCTTCTTCCCAAAAAGTCCCAGCAGTTTGATTATCATTTGAACAAGATACTTAATGTTGGAAGAATTTGGGACGAAAATGTACGTCCCCAAACAAATTTACTTTTCAAATTGATGGTAAACCATTCGTACTAATATAAATTTCTATTCAAATGTATAATTGTAATTCGAATGGACATTTTGGCGATATAATTGTATATAGTTTTGGCAGGATGTATTGGTCGTTGTTGGAACAAAAAAAAATTTGTTTGAATGAAAACATGTTGGTCAAGCTCACAATGTTCGTTTCTTACTTACATCATTTTACTTTCATTAAATATAAAACTGATCATATGTATACATTTTTACATGATGCCCATTGTGTAAAGCCAGTAAGTAGATAAAAAAACTTTATTAAAATATATAGTCACAAAACAAAAATTAATATCTAGTAATTAATTTACAAAACGGCTAATAATAAGTTTATATTAGTTTCCTGTCTTGAGATGCTCGAAAGAAGAATAATCTGGAAGAAATGTGTGGCTTTCTTCATTACTTCACTACACAGTCTCTCAAGCCTCGACAAATGCAATAACAATTAGTGAATAGTATCTAAAGTTTGAGAAGTGATGACCTGAAAATTTTGGCATATGAATGTTTAGATCAATTTTTTAAATTACTCATGTGAAAATAAAAACATCATTTAAGAATAAGTCAAATCCTTTCATACGAAACACAACTTTCTTCTCAATACAAAGGAGCCAGTATACCAGGTAATGCATTATTTCATTATATTAATTTGATTCACTTTTTTTATCTGTTACACTGTCAATCATTTTTTAACTCTTATGCACGAGTCTTGTCAACAAAATAAATAGATAAAATTTAAAAACCCACCATGGAAATGCAATTACAAATTCAGTGTGAAGAAATGCTTCAAGTGATGCAAATGATGATGTTCCAACATTTTATGCCTCCAGTTCCATTTCAAGCATTTTGTAATTTTTTTTAATATTTTGCACCATGACCCTAACTTAGAGTTTTATTGTAGTCTCATAAAATTTTTATGAAAAATTGTTGGATTATATATTATGTTTGAATTTCACGTTTTCTGCCTACTGTTGAAAAGGAACTTCATTTGTTCGAACGCATACAACATTTTTTGTTCAGAACGGCTTAATCGTTATTCGAACGATATAGTGTTAACATAGGATGTTCGAACGGTTACGATATCAATTTGAACTCCAAGTCATCATCCCATTCGAACATACACATTTTTAATCCGACGAAGCAACTTATATTCAAATGTAAATATTTGGACCAATATAAAGTTTGAACTGTAATAGAAATTGTTTGAACCACATAAGTTCAATGTCCGAAACACTCATCTAAACAGGTATAACAAAGCATTCGAAATCTAATCACTTCTATTCGAATAACAATAGTGTTACTCGGTTATGTTTGACGAAAAGGCTATACGCCTAAAACATTTACGTCACATCGATTGAAAGATTATAACTTTTACTCGAACGTCGACGTTCGAATTATAAACTTTCTTATATGAATAATTTGAGTTAATGTTCGAACAATAACTGAACACCTTCGAACCATTATATATATGGTCTTGACATCCGAATGGATGTCAATCTTATTGGAACGGTCATGTCTTCAATATTCGAACGACCTCACATCCCTTTTGAACGTAACTAAAGTGTTAGAATACTAATCCCATATCGTAACAGTTCGAAATTAACAATATTATTCTATGTTTGAATGAAAGTTGGCCATTCAAATGCTTGTTAGGGACAAAATGCCTTCTTCCCAAAAACTTTTCCTGCTCGAACGAACTTTGAACGGATCGGGAAAATTTCATTCCAAAAGGTATTTTCTATTACGACATTTTTTTCTCATCTCAGATTGTCTTTCGTGATATATCAATTGTGATGAATTAGATACAAAATTTTTTCATCTCTAAATGTCTTCCAGGACGAAAGCCCACACTTTTGGGACGAAATTTTTCATCCCAAAAGAGGGTTTCTATTGTAATGAATGCAGTTTTTTTTTTATTTTTTCAGTCATTGATTCCGTCATCAATAATTGTAAGAAAATTGTTGTCGTGTCTTTATTCCTCACCTTCCAGCTTAGTCATTAATTCGGGGTTCTTTGATTTTGGCGGTGATCGTATATACGTTCGCTTTAACCATAGCTACAAAAATGAACTCATCTTCGTCAAAAATATTTGATTTCGGATTAGTGTTTTTCTTGTAACAATCATGCATGTACTCAATCATCAAATGATCATATTGATCAACATGTTTCTCGATCGTGTCTTCTCACGAAACAATTGAAATATTTCTTAACATAATTGCATGTCATGTTCTGTTTATAAACTAAAAAATTTATTGAGAAGACATATTTTTATTGATTACTGCATACATTGCAAGGACGTACGTACGTACAGCAAATTACAGATAGCGCTTCCAACTAAAACGTAGAAATTATTAAGGACCGATCAACTACTATTCTTTTTAACTTAACCAATAGAAACGCATATTGTAGGCACGGATACCACTTTCCAACTGAAATCTCAAGTGCATCGAATTAGTCTTCTGAGTAGAAGAATTCTATTTGTAGTCGGGGTATAAAACACAACTTCAATACCAATGACATGTCAATGGTACGTATACGACGTGTTCTCTACCCTGACTTGTAAATAGAACGACTCTTCCAGATAATTATTATTAAGCGGGATAAAGTGAAGCCGCCAGACGTGGGTTTGCATGTGCACGTAAGGGTTTGGCCATGAAAAGTTCATTCATGGTCTCAGAGAGGTCAATCTCCTCTTGGTTTGGCGGCAAACTCCATGAAAATCCTTGAAGAAGCCTTGCCAAAAGCATCACAGTCATGGCAGAGCCGAGCGCGATGCCCATGCAACCTCGCCTTCCCGTACTGAACGAAATGAAGCGCAGCTCATGCTCTGCAAGTTCCACCTCCTGATCATCGGCCATCGACGATCCATCCTCTTTCTTCTTCAGATGTCGATCTGGTTTGAACCTCAAGGGTTCTTTCCAAACGCGAGGGTTGCGGCCGAGACCATATCGGCTCAAGATGACATGACTTCCTTTCGGGATGAAATAGCCAGCCACAGTCGCGTCTTGCATTGAGACATGGGGGACGTTAAATGGTGCAATTGGGTGAAGTCGGAAACCTTCCCTTGCACAAGCCTTGACATAATTCAGCTGTGGAATATCGGATTCTTGAACCCATCTCTTCTTTCCAACTACCCTGTCAATTTCTTCTACAGCTTTTTGGAGGAGCTCCGGTTGGTTGAGCATTTCTGCTAGTGTCCACTCTATGCAGTTGGAAGGATTATCCACTGTTGCAAGCATCAGTTCCTGCACGCACATGATTGAAAACAATTCAAGTAAATGATTAATAGATATTAATTATTGAAAACTTCATTTATTTAAATTTAGATATTCTCTAAAAAACTAATATTAGTATGGATATTTAGAATAGGAGAGAAAAACACTATCTAGCGTTTCCTGTGAAAGACGTGAAGTATTTTGCAATGTTATATATTAAAATGCATGGTATTAGGTATTCTTATTAATATTTAAGTTTTAACTTGCCGTGATTTGAGCTTTGATCTCTTCCACTGAAAAAGCTGCTTTCCCATTCGAATCCTTTGCCAAAATGAAAGCGTCGAGCAAGTCCTCGGCCTCCGTCTTCTCCCCGTCTCTCCATTGCCGTAGTCTCTCATGGACGACCGGATCTTCATAACTAGTAACGATCTTCATTGCCTCACTTACAATCTTCCCATGACCATCTAAATCTAGTGCTGTTAAGCATGGCAAGTAATCCGATAAAGCAAATGCATTAAGATGAACGAGTATGGTGAAAAGTGATTCAATGTGTTCTTCTTCCTCTACTCCAGGTCCTCCATCCTTCTTTCCTTTGCCAAAGTACCTTCTGTTGAATATCATCTTCCTAATGACATTTCCACAGTAATGACGTGCAACAAGTCTCACGTCCACAACTGAACCACTAATTGACTGATCATCAGGACGGCTGTCAATCGCAGCATTCTTACATTGATTATAAATGAAACGAACAAGATTATCAGCTTCTTCGGTCCTCTTATTGAGTAGCCACCGAGTTGTTTTTGAGTTAATTATCTCAGAAGCCACCAACTTTTTCATCTTCTTCCATTGATCTCCCCACGGCACCAAAGCTGTCGACTTAAAGCCGCGACTAGCATATTTATTCGACATAAAAAGAGGTCTTGATGCAAACACGATATCGTGCGTTTTCAAGAACTCCCGGGCAAGTTCCGGTGAAGTTACAGGAATAACATGAACACCTCCTAGACGTATACAAGCGATTTCCGTATTAAGTGATTCCAGAAGGCCATGTATCCACCGAAATGCTGGCTTATTCCTCCACAGTTCCGGGAGGTTTCCAACTATTGGCCACGGTGTTGGGCCCGGTGGGAGCGCTGCAGGAGTTTGCTTGAAGTTTTTTCCATGGGGTTTCCACTTGAATAATATGAGTGGAAAAAGAAAAATGAGCATGGTAAGCAAGGCAGTGATCAAGGTTAAGCGCATCAGCAACATGATTTTTTCTGAGGAGCCATAACCATGGTTGACGTCCCTCATGGTAAAGAATAGGAAGGAATAAAACATGGTTTCTTTTCTACGTATATTGTTTGCGAATGTATATGCTTGATAAGCTATACGTTAATGCATGCAGGGCTTAAGAGAACCGATTTATTCGAATGACAACTTCTTCAGGAAAGTGAAAGAGCACTAAGCAGATCAACTCTTTCTCGAGCTGAGGATTCTTTTCTGAAATCAAGACCAAAAGACACGAATTTATAGATTAGTATGGTTCGAAGTCGTGTGCTGGGAGAAGTCTACGTGTTTTAGCTGAAAACGGCAGAAGTACGCTAGGCTGCAGGGAGGCAAATTAAGGCATGTAATGCATGGTGCACGTGAAGGAGAAGGAAAAAGTTTGACATCTTCGTCGGTGAAATATTCAAACGATTAAAGAAGAATCAAACTTTGTTAAGATTTTCTAGACAATCACAACGTCACTCTAAGAAAATTATTTATTTATAACTAGTTATTTTCAAAAAAATAATTATTTTTTGTCAAAATGTGTTTATTTTTACTATAAATAATCATTATCGTTATAAATAATCAGTCACAAAATGAGTTTAGCTTATATTTGGCATGGACCAATCTTCCCATTCTTGGCGTTTATTAAGATTCTCAAATAAATTCAGTGCCATTGGAATTTTTCTGATTATTACATGTACACATGATCGTTTATATATGGTACTTATGTTGATCTCTTCAATAAAATGTAATTGATTTTAGTTATATTTTGAAAAGTTGTGAAAGAGAAATTACATAAAAGCTGGCAAGTTGCTATTTCATGATAATAACTCAAAATTGTGAAAAGTATTATTTATCCCACTAATTTTAATTATCATTCTTTTATTCTCTCTTAATATAATATAAAATAAATAATAAATAAGTAAAATATAATAAGTAATTTTAGATAATTTAATATCGAATCAATTAAGACTTCCATATGCAAATATAAGGCACAATTAAAATTAAAATTATGCAATATCTGATAGAATCAACTGATCATCTTCTCCTTGGTCGGAATAAAATAATGAAAGAAAATTTCTATTTTTTAAATTTTTTTAACAAATCAAATCTTGCCATGTCAATTAAACATGAGAAGATGTGCTTTGCACATGCACTGACCCATCATAAAAAGATGAAAATAACATAAAACGTTCAAAGCATTCCGTTCGTACTTCATAGAATGGGACAGGCACGTGAAAGTCGGACCCTCAACACCAATCATGCATGCCCGACAACAAGTACTCTTTCGTTTTTAGGAGTTACTGTCGGTGACTAGATGCATGCATTGCACTCAGGTTCGGCACTGTATCCATCGCGATCTTATATCTCTGTTTCTTCTTCTTCTTCTTCTTCTTTTTTTTTTTTTTTTTTTTTTGCTTTCTATTCTTAGAACTTAGGTAATAGCTAGCCCTTCTACCATGCGTTTTCCTCTCTAGCACAACATGGTTTTCATATGCACTTTTCTTGTTTTCTGTTTAATGAAAATGATTTTCCAGTTAAGTGGTCAGATCAATGAATATATTATTTCTGTTTCTGGGGGATCGATCTCTTTAATATGAATATGACATAACAACAAATAAAGGGTTTGTTGGACTTGTATAATCTTTCCTATATTTAGGCCAGTAGTGCTAGATCATGACAAGGTAGGACACCCTTTTAAATCCACATACTAATGTGTAGCTTTAATCCCCCTCTCGGCCTGTTGGGCCATGTCATGGGCCCAGACAATAGTCTTGCCCATAAACCTTGAACCTCGACATACTAATTCATAGAGGATAGCCACCCCAAAAACCTTAGGAGAGAGGTTATTAGTTTGTTATCCTTAGCAAGTGCAGTTTGAATATGTCACGACTTGAATTTCAAATGAAGAATCAGGTGATTATCACGTCAAACAGAAGATATTAGGAGATCTAGTTATATCGCCTAGGTATGACCATGAGGTCATTTTTTCACACTAAGGAAATAGTTATACTATACTGACTTAGGCATCAGAGGCGTTCTCATGAACTCCCAAGACCTGTCCTTCTTTATTGTAGGTGATCGTATGAGAAAAGCTATGAAACAATACCATAACAGTTGATGCTGTCTGTGGGATCTTGTTTCTCAATAATGTGGTTTTCGTATGCCTGCAACCACGCAATCTCAAGCAACACCGGATCAGGAAGCCACATTGGCCAACATGGAAAATAGGATAGCAGAGTTAGAAGACCAGTTGAAGAAAGTAACGTCAAAGTTGGAGGCTTTATAGCAGGAAAATAAGGTTCTTAAATGAAGAGATGGAGCTTTAGGAGAGGATGTTGCATGGAGTCAAGCGGATAGAACAGAAGGGGAGTCACAAGGTGTAGGTAGACCTCCTCATGGAGAAGAGGCAAAGAAAATACACCATGATTTGCAAAGTCTCATGGATAACTATGAAGAGATGGCGAGAAGAATAAGAGCATCTTCTTTAGTGGATCGACTGCTGACTAGTACAACCCTGCTGTATAGTGCAAAAATTATGGCGGTTCACCTCCCTCAAAAGTTCAATGTCCCGGCGATGAGATGTACGATGGTACCAAAGATCTCCTTGAGTATCTGGAGATTTTTAAGGCTGCCATGACACTTCACGAGTTTTCTGGTGAAATTGCATGCCGAGCCTTCCCGTTGATTTTGAAAGGGTCTTCCCGGGTGTGGTTTGGAGCCCAGCAGCTAGGATCAGTGGATAGTTTTGAGAATCTCGGTCATCAATTCCTGATCCAGTTTATGGCAAGTCAAAGAAGGAGGAGACCAGTTGCATATTTGCTAACTGTCAAGTAGAAAGAAGACAAGAGCTCGAAAAATACCTCGCACGGTTTCATAGGGAAAGGATGATGGCTAATTTTCAGGACGAGAAGATAACACTAGCAGCTTTGTTAGAAGGAATATGGCCAAGGAGCTCCTTCATGGCTAAGTTAGCCAAGAAGACTTCGGCCACTCTGCGGGAGTTCATGGACAAAACTAATGACTTTGTCAATGTTGAAGATACATTGCAAGCACTGACAACATCTAGACGTTTTGAGATGGAAAGATTAGAGGACCATGTGAAGAAAGGAACTTTAAAGAGGGATTGAGATGGAAGCTCAAAACAAAGAAGGGTCAAAATGAGGAAAGACGGGAGACGAGCAAAAGGGCAAGCTACCCCCACGAACGCAATACTCCAGTATGAATGTGCAGGAAAAGACTCGAGAGTCCCATTAAGATGGCGATCGGAGCCGTTCCCATGAACTCTCAAAACCTGTCTCTCTTTGGTTGTTGGTGATCGTGTGGGAGGAGTTACGAAACACGTCTAGATTATTATGTGCTTCATTTCAAGAAAATCCCATATTTATTAATGTTTAATTGTTTTAAACTTTATCAAACAAGTTTCTCAGCTTGTTCGTCCACACATAAACAAGAAAATTAATTATACCTAAATGTTAAATAATAATGGATGAAAAATATATTGGTTCTCACTCTGTTTTTTTCTTAAACTTTGACTCTATATACATATATAGTATGTGGTTGTTATTAAAATAAAATTAATTATGACTTGTACGAAGATAATTTATATCTAGCAGTCAAGAAACATAAAACTATATCTATCTAAAGTTTGGGGGGGGGGGGGGTTTCATTTTGGTAATTGAAAATAAAGGCCAAGTATAAGAAGTTCGGGATTTCATGATTCCGTGGTGTAAGCAAGTTAAATATTACTAATTTTCATTCTTGATTTAATGATCAACCTTAGTCACAACATCGGATATCGTACATTTTAAGATACAAATCATGTGTGCGTCTCTGTGCGCCTGTGATATCATCCTTGTTGGTTAGATAGAAGCAGCTTATACGTGGGTACAACTCAGGCATAGATGGCTGGACGTTTTGAAGCTCATTTATGGGATAAGGAATCATGGAATCTAGGACGAATTAAGCCAAGAGTCGTCCTTACTAGGGATCCTTCCTTGCATGAAAATTAGTTGGCGAGGGTATTCAGCGTGCAGGGCCCTAACCCATAAATTATAAGTTTGGAGCGGTCGGATACTTTTATTATCCAGTGAAAGTGAGATTTTTTGTTAAATATATTTCACCTAGATAATTACAAGTTTTAAAAGATAGATAATCTAATGTGAATATTATATTCTAATTTAATTTCTTGAAATAAAACAGGAAAATAAAATGTAGTTACATAAATTTTAAATGAGACCAAATTCTAATTTGATGATATATAAAAAAGAACTATTAAAACACTGTTGAAAATTTGCATGGTACTCTTAAGACTGACCATTTTAAGAATATTGACAAATGCCAGTTATGAATTGTGGTAAAAAAATAAGAACAAAAGTATCAAAAACTAGGACAGATATATAAATTACAATATATATATATATATATATGTGGGTCAGAGCCTTGGGGGCCAAGGCCCCACTTGCCCACAATGGCCTCGTCCATGATGGAATCCAACCTGGAGGAAGAAAGGAAAGAGAGGTATATCTCTACATCACTTATTGTTGTTCACTTTTATATATTTATATGGAAAGTTTGTTACTTATTATCTCACACATTATATACTATATTTATTGTTATTTATTTTTTAATTTTTTTGTTTTAATCCTTTGAAATTAATTGAATTCTTCTACTCATTATTCATACACCACACATTTAGAAAAAGAAAAAAAATAAAACTCATATGTAATATGTAGTGTAGGAATGATGAATAGAAATTTTCATTTATACGCAATTTATGTGGATATGTTCCTCTTGATTGAATATGTGTGGCTTCTTTGCTCTGAAGTTTGGCACATTGGAATTTTCGAGATAGAGCAATCTACTAAGACGAGTACTTTAATTGTCCTATCATATGCCATATATTCCTACTGTTACAATCATCAAAGTCATTTGGAAAAAAAAAAAAAAAGATGATGGAGAGAAAGGGTGAGAGTGGTTAGCAGTGAACATGTACTAATGTGTAAACATGAGTTTGTTACATAATGCAGAACAAAATTGATCCTTAAGATAATAAAGCAACATTTCAGAAATAGTTATTTACAATAATACGATATACAAAAGTCCTTTGACATAGGCATCAATGCACAACATCATAATAGAATAGATGTCATGTTTAATCTCGATGATAAGGTTGTACAAATCCCAACGGCCAACCGAGTAGAAATTGAACGTGAAATCTCCTTCTTAAACTTAGCATGCCGACTGTGTACATAGGAAAAACTACATAGAAAATCACTTTGTCTCCAAAGTGGGTGCACATGGAATAGAGATATTGGTACCAACATAATAATAGAGGCCATAGTTTTACATTTGTGGTAAGATCATAACAGAATCATAAATAAAATGTCATGCCATAGGATTTTCAAATGCAACATCATTTCGGAAAAGAGTAGTAAGCAGATAAATATCATATAAACATCTACAAATTTCATATTTCACATTCGCTCTTTTCATTCAATTGAGTACAGAGTACCAAAAATACTCATATCTACACCAGTCAGGATAGACAAAAAAATATTTCATTTTTCTTGTTCAGATACAAAAATAATACGGAAAATGACCGAAGTATTTGTTATAATAAAACATTTAATTAAGTTTTCAGAAAATCAACCTCAACCTCAACCAACTGTTAGGCAAAGTCTAGTGTAGGAACACCGCTTACCTGAACTTTTTAACATCTTCAAAATTGTCTCACAACATAATCGAGCCAAAGCCAATCGAAACCTAAACAAAATTAGTAAAATCTATAAGTTAATAGAATATTAACTAAAACATCTAAAATAAGTTGAAAAGTACTAACTCAAAAATCCCCAACCTTCTAACCCATTACAACACAACTTCAAGTCAACCATAATTCCTAGTCTCACTAGGATTATGAATATGTTCATTCAAATATTTGATCAAACCAATCATCAGCTCAACACTAGTAAGGTTTGGGGATTTACCTAGTGTCAATGGTATGTGAGATCCGATTTGTGTGTTTTTATTTATTTATTAGTATTACCGATTATTTTATTTTATTTTATTTCTTTGTATTTTATTTCTATTATTTTTTTTAGTTTCGGCCTTTTGGTGTAGTGGGTTAGGAAAGGGGGTTTGTGTGTGTGTTTATTTGGTGGGCTCTTTTGTGTTGTTTGTTGTTAGGTTGAATTTTGGTGTGATAGGTGAGAATTCGGGCCCAGCCCGTGTGCTAGTGAGCCCAAAGTGGAAGTAAGCCCAGCCCTTCCCCTTTTGCTAAACACTGCATTTTGGTACTAGGGTTTTAACCCTAAGTTCATCTCTTTCTCCCCCTCCCTCCGCTACGCCCCACGAAGACTCCCTCCCCTCCCCTCTTCATTTTTTTTCTTTTCTTTCTCTCTTGTCTTCTCCTTGCCCACCCGTGAGTTGCATTGTTGCCCCTTCTCAGCCATCCTCTTTGTGCCATGTGTCCACCATTGCGAGCCCCTCCACCACTGGCTTGCACCACAGCCCAGCACCCCCAACCTGTAAGCCCTATGACATGTTCTTCTCCCCCTCCTCTCTACAACCCGAACGCTTTTTCAACCATGGGAGTGCCTCACTGCCGCTGGTGGCCACTCACTATGTGCCGCGCATGGGTCTCTCGCATATCCCACCCCACCCCGACCACTACCACCCCAAATGCAACGAAGACTGCGATTGTTGAGTACCCCCACTCGGCCTATAAATAGGTCGAGTTCTCCACCCCTCGAATGACCACAAAAACCCATTCCCTCCATCTAAAAGCCTAGATCCAGTGTTTCCCTACCCTTTAGGAGTGTTTTTCCCAATCTGCCACCATGCGCCGCCGCCCTCAACTACCTTATAAAGGTTGCTCAACCACCCCGAGCACCAACCACTCTTTTCCTTGTAATGCCCGTCCTTATGGTGGGTATTTTTTTACAAAATATTTTAGAAAAGACGACAGGAATTACTGTTCAATTTAAAACATTTTACATCTGTTCCCAGGGTGCAAGACTCTACGTTATAAAATAAAATGTGCATTTGGAATAAAAGAGTGAAAAATATAAACCTTAAAATAAAAGGATCACTTTTACAATTAAAGTCCTTATGCCTAGACTTCCGTACTCTTCCCCTTTGGCAGTGTCCGTCCCTAGCGTACTGCTTATTCAGTTCCTGTGGGGGGAGGGGTACACAGAAAAACTAAAATGAGTGGAATACTCAGTAAATATTACTTCCTACAGTTAAAATATAGCAACATAGGTTTTCAATCATGCATTTACCATTCCATACATACTCTACGTACATGCATACATACTTTTATTCGTAAACGTCACTGGACGGGGTTTTTCTTCTTTAAACATGACTTTCTTTTCGTAAAATGTTTCTCCCGTCAGTGCCTTCATTTCTTAAAGAATGCCATGCATTCATACATTCTTTCTTTTCACTTTCATATGCCAGTGCAGACTGTTATGCCCCGCGTGCTAGGGTTAGTGGCCCGATGGCCTATAGATTCGCCCGAGACCACGGGTTGTAATCCCATTCCGTCAGGGATGCATCACTGGGTGCTCTACCAGATGCTACTACCCGGCATTGCCATCTGTCCATTCATTCATTTGGGTACCCCTTTGATTCATGTGGACGTTATGTAGCTTCATACATTCATACATGCTTCATGCTTTTCTTTGCCTTCATTCATTCATGTTAGCTCTAAAGAGCTTAGGCTTTCATTCATTTCATGTGCATGAGCATGAGCTTTTGTTCTTTTATTTCTTTTCATTCATTTCATGCTTTCATGAGAAAAACATTCATTTCATGAGAAAATATCTTTTCATGAGAAAACGTCGTTTGGGGCGAGAGCCTGAAAATCATATTTTCATGCCATTTCTTTTCGTTAAAAATTCATAGAATAGATATCACGTATAGTCATCCATTCACATGCGTACAGTTAATACTTTGGGTGCGTGAGCAGGGGCTGCCAAAGAGGACCGTACATACTTATACTTTAAAATGTTATTCATGCTTATCGTGCTTTTCGTAAAACATTTGGCTTTTCAAAAGAGAGCGTTTCTTTTCTTCATTTTCGAAAGAGAGAACGTTTCATTTTCTTTCCTTATCTTTTAGAAAACTTTAGAAGAGTATGAATATAATACTTACCTGAACTCCATGCTACTATCATACCATTCAGTCCATTCATGTGCGTATCAGATGGCAACCGACATGCATACACATAACCTTAACATCATTCTCTATCTAGTGCATAAGCAACTGAACTAGAAATAGAGTTATGCTTTACTTAGAACACTCTCCTTCTGTGCCATACTCTTTCATGTTCCTTACTATGATAAAACCTTCGAGGGCCTATAAACGGTCACTACCACTTTCAACCTTAACTTTCTACTTCGAGTCCTTACTCGCTAGGGTGAACCCATGATTCACCTTAGGATTAAGACACTAAGACATTTGTCTCATTCTTCTTATCAATCCCATTCTGACGCATGACTTAGACCGACTAAGTCACACATCCCATTCTTAGACGGTACACTCGTCATCACCTTCTTGTATCTTAGCTCACTCTAAACCTCATGACCATTCATACACGCTACACGGCTCTAAGCCATTCTGAGACTTAAGTACCGTGTAACCATACATAGGATAGATTACCCATTACATACTGTAAATCCCTCTGGTACATGTGTTTAACCAGACTACATACATACCTTACTCCTTCATCACCTAAGACCAACATAAAATACATTGGTCATCTGGTCGTATGGACAAGTGCCATACTCTGATACCAACCTTTTTTTACCCGGCTAGCATGACTCTTCGTACTACCCGTCCCTTAGACAGTTCATCCCAACACTTAACACGACAGGACTCCATTCATACTACACCTTACGTGTAACACCCCCTTCCCGTAGGCTAGGTATGTCACGTGTTTTTCATAAAAATAAACCCGGTAAGAGATTTCATATAATAATAATAATAATAATAATAATAATAATAATAATAAAAATATTATAACTATAAGAAAATACATAAAATGTATTTATAGCCTAATATTAGGGTCGGGTTGTTACGTTACGTCATGCCATATAACTCGAGACTATTCCCAAGCTACATTGTGACCTTATTGACATTCTGCTATGTCACCTATACGCCAACCCCTAACCCATCATGTCACTTCATGACGTTGTTAGTCATGCTTCAGCTGCACTACTCTGATATTTCTAGCCATTTCGCACTTACTCCCGGCCATAAGCCGATTACACGGCAACACCCGTTGCCTTAGGCTACAGCCACGCTACTACTACAACACATAAACCACGATCACAGTCCACATTCCACAGTCCACAGTCCACAGCACTACACAGTACACTTCCCAACTACGCCCAACACTTCACGCCACGACGCATCACAACACCTTACTACACAGCACTCCACAATACTAATAGCACAGTCCACAACCTAGTTAACCAACCAATATCTAACATAAATAGTGAGGAATAGAGAGTTATACCATTGACGAGATAACCTATGCATTGCTCGCTAGCTGTCACAGTTGAAGACGTCAGAAGGGTTGTACGTGGCGGCTACACAGCGTACGGTGGCTATTTAGGCATTTGGATAGCTAGGTGTGGTCTTGGAAGGGCTCATGGTGGCCTTGTGATGGTGGCAAGGGGCGTAGCATGGCAAATCTGGCCATGTACAATGGCGGTCAGCCACGCGCAGTGGCTGTCCATCACGTGCAGTGGCTACCTACCACATAAAGTGGTGGTTTGGACCTAGGGCTAGGCTAAGGGAGGCTGCTGGTGGAGCCGTGGAGGCTCGGTGGTGGTGGTGCTACGGTCCACAGTGGTGGAAGGAGGAGCAACCCGTGTAAGAGAGAGAGGTGCCGTGGGAGAGTGAGAGAGAGTGGAGGAGCATGAGTGGCAGGTCGAGGCCATGGGTGGTTGGGATAGGTTGGTGGTGGCCTGAGAATGCCGGAGAGGGCGGTCACATGTCGTGGGTGGCGGCGTACTGCGGTGGGGAAAGGGAAACCCGTGCATGAGAGAGGGGGAAACCGTGAGGTGGAGGAGGGGCTACTGGTCGTGGGTGCAAAGGAGGAGGAAGGGGGAGATCAAGGGGAGCTCGTGGTGGTGTCCAGTGGTCGCGCATGGCAGCGTTAGGGGCGTGCATAGTGAACCCGTGCATGGGTAAGCCTGTGTACATGCAAGTGGAGGAGGTGGCTACATGGAGGGGGCCGAGCTCGCTGGTGGGAGGAGGAGATATCGTGGAGGTGGTGGCACCAGAGGGCAGCGCATGGCGATGCAGTGAACACCAAGCCCATTTGGGCTGTGCACTACTGAGGGAGAGAAAGGGAGAGCGTGAGGAAGAAAGACCGGTATGGGGGTGCTCGCTGGAGTGAGGCGGTGCCGGTGGAAGGGATGGTGAGGCTCACTGGCGCTTGGCAGCGCCGGACTAGGGCATGGAGCAGATCGGGCATGGGGGTGTCGTGTAGTGCAAGCCGAGAGGGAGAGGGAGGAGAAAGAGAGGGCTGGGGGTTTTATTCTAAAACCCATCGTCTGGGGATCTACAAACGATCAAATGATGACCCTTAAATACTGATTTGAAAATGTGTAAACGTTAACTTAATTAAAAGTATTGAAAGGAATTAAGATAGAATATTATTTAAAATAATATTCCTTCATCATTAATAAAATGATAAAGTCTTACTTAAAATATTTAAGAGAATAAAACCATTAAAGTAATTGAAGATTCTATTATTATTTAAATCACGTAATATTTTAAATAACTGGAATCATTTATATAAAATGATTCCCCACAATTATAATATTTTTGGAACTCTTCAAAGATATTATAATTGAGTTATTTAAAATATTATTTAGTTAAATAACGATGGGAATCTTCCATTTAAAATACACAAAACTTTAAAACACAAAACTAGCTTTATAAATCACATAGTATTTTTAAAAACATGCCATCGGGGTTTGGCATGCATAACGGAACACTTAGACACTAGAGAGGGGTGGATAGACTACCACATCGGACATAATTGCTTACGTTAGAAGGAAGAAAGGAGTAGGGTATTACATTCCCGTAGCCCATTTTCCCTCGGTTCAACCCAACCCGTGAGTGATAGCCCTTCTCAGCTGTGCTCCGTCACACCACATTGTAGAAACCCTCTCCTCCACCCACTATCACCCCAGATCTAACATCCCCTTCGAGAGAAACCCACACACACACTTGTCCAATCGCGGGACCCCATAGGCCAGCACACACTCAATCTTCTAGAGTTTCCCATTTGCATCATAAGTAACTCTCCTGCATGACCCTTGAGTTTAAGATGTGAATTTATCAAGAACTCTATTCGTAGTCTAGTTATGTTAAGAAGGGCCTTGGGCCCAGCGAATTGTTGGGTTGATAATTGTAGTTGTTGTTGGAAATTGGACTGTGGGCTGGAAGGAGGATGGGATTATGCTCATAGTTGGGTTTGTTAAACTATGTACTTTGTGACTGTTGTGATGATGTATATTTTCTGATGTGTGTTGCTATGTCATCCAATATATTGCATATCATGAATATGCATATTTATTGTTATTACTATTTGCCTTAATTATTTTACTGTGTGTTGTTATGCCATGTGGTGTGAGATGAAAATTGGGTTTTCATGTGCTAGTGATAACATGTGGGTGCGTGCGACCCTTAGTTGAGATAAGGCATTATCTCGGTGGAGCTCTTCTGGTCATTTGGGAGCATAATAAACTGAGTGACGTCTCCTAGGTTGTCTTTAGGCAACAACAGGCTCGACCAAGACGGTAACACTCTTGGTACGATTCCAGGGCCCCTCTACTGGCGAGGGCTAGAATTTGCCTAGTCACATTATGTGTTGGGCGCAGAGCTATGCAACGCTCGTAATGAAGTCACATGCACAGTTGTTACCCATGATGTGACGAGAATAGTCTGAAGGGAAAACCATGCTGTACACAGTAATAAAATGATTGTTGGGTACTAAGGGGTGTTGGTGTGAATGATATGTTTAAATGTGTTATTTTTTGGAAAGGGTGGAAGAAATGGATATTGTGGTCTTTGTTTGTATGGCTATCTTACTTTGTTGGTTGTATAAGTGCATGTTTTAAACTCTTGGTTGTTGCTTCTTGAGTTCTTACTGAGATTGCGATATCTCACTATGGTAAACCTCCATACGATTCTATTTTTTGGGACCATAGACTTTAATACAAAGGAGCGTTATGAGCAGGAAGGACCAGCCCCACCTGAGGAGTGAAGATGGACTTTTAGCATTGTTTATTGTTGGACCTTTATTTTTTTCCATTCCGTTATTTTCAGTTGGATGACTGTATTAACCTCTTGGAAGACTTTATTTTGGGTTGTATTGTGTTTAAAACTTTATGGTACTTAGCTTGTTACTGCCTTATATTTTTCCATTGTGATATTTATGTTGTACATATTTTGCATGTTTGCACACACTTGCACATGGTGATGGGCGAGTATGATCCGTGTGGTCCTCATCCCGGTGTCACGACTTCCACCAAATCACAATGGAGGTTGAGGGCGCCACATGGTGACCTATGTTTGCATAAAAATATTTGTAAGTGCACAGAATCGTAATAAGTAGTAAAGTATTTAATAGAAAATGGATATAGAATTCACAAGAAATAATTATACTATTGAGTATCGAAATTGACTAAATTAATTACTATTTGGAGAATCAAAATTTGAAAAATGGATTATCTAAATTAAATTGAAGAAAATAGCATTAAAATTAAGATTTTAATGATAATAAGAATAGATCTAGAGCGTTTGATTTCACCTAACAAATTTCATACAATTTATTATTCCTTGTTATAGAATTCCAATTACAGTAATTCTAGGGGCAACTGGGGTTGCGCCCCTGCCGCGCCCAGGTATGACATGGCATATGCCACATCATCTTTTTTATTTTTTTTTATAAAAAGAATGAAGAAAGCCGGAAGAAATGGAATGGGTCTCATTTTTCGTGCGAGAAGACGAAATCTCGAGCTTCGAGCTTCCTCGTCTGGTCTATGCTCATCTTTTTTTCTCCTCGTCTCATTTTCATGCAAGAACTACTGGATCCCGAGCTTTGAGCTCTCCTCGTCTAGTTTGTGCTCATCTTTTTTTCTCTTCGTCTCATTTCGTGCAAGAGCTACTGATTTTCAGCCACTGGTAAATCCATTTCCGTCGGCTGTTGCGATCGTCGTGGTCATTGTCATGGGTGAGAGAGCCTATGGTGCCGTTCATCATCGTGGGGGAGAGGGCGACTTTAGCATCTACTTTAAGGTATATTATTCTGAAGTAGCTTGGTCCAGTAGGTAGATTTGCTAAAATCTCACAAATGAGAGGAGACCCACATTTGTTTGCTGTCAGTTTGCATAGAAAAATTATTGGCTTTGAAGGTAGCCGAAGAATTTTAGGAAAATTATTAGTTTTTATAGATATTGCATAGAAAAATTATCATGTATAGTGATTACTTAAGGAAAAAAATTGCTATGAAAATTGATCATTGTAAGGACTTTGTAATTCCTACCTTACAGCCACTTGTGTAGTTTGTATCTCTAGGTGTTTTTGTGAACGCTCAATATTCAGTGGTTTGTTGAAATTGGACCACTCTTTATAAACCTACAAGTTGAAGTCTGATTCAAACCTCTCAATGCTCTCATAAAGATTAGATAGTCCCATCTTGTAAGTAAACTCAAATTTTGCATCCATAGTAGCTCTTTTGATAGTGAACCCGTAGTGTGCATCCTCAACCTAGAATGAGATGTATTATTGTTTCTGCTCTGATAAGATTAGTAGAATGGCCTCACCCATGGTAGTTGTGAGGCATGCATATTTCAATGTCTTTGAGGAGCTTTATTTTGAGTCTTTCCACCTTTAAAGAGAATGAGGACATGGAAGAAAAGAATTATATTAGTTTTCTATTATCTTTCTAGATGAGGTTTTTACTCATGTCTTATTTGGTGATGATGGTGTAACACTATGAATTTTAATACTGCTAATCATGGATCAGATCATATGAACTCTCATCATTACTTAATATTAATAAAACTATAAAAATTACTATAAAACACTATTCAGTCATAATGAGTTTGGACAGGTTCTGGTAAATTCTCGTTGTAAAAACTATAAAAATAAAAATATGAAACTATATGAGTTTAGTAGAATTACTGAAGTTTCCTTTTCTTTCATGTTAACCAATCATAATCACAAATAATTTGTTTAATAAAAAAATCGAGTTGGAAATTATTAATTTGGTTGGGTTGTTTTGAGTGACTTGTCATATACTAATAGTTTTTATTTATTTACATGCTTACTAAGGTATTGATTTTCTTCTACTGAGGTATCGGTTGCCTCTCAGCATGGGAAATGGTAAAGAACATCCATCTATGCTAACACCATGTAGCTCAAATCCCTCATCCGCGATATGTTATATCATTTAATGTACCATTAACATTGGTATTGTGGCTAGTTGATATTTATTTCCAAAATACATCTAACTTTATCCAATAACAAGTTTGGGCATACCATCAACCTATCCGAACATCTCAAATTACATGCATGGTTACTATGGACAAGTGCCTGCTTGGTCACTGGGATTTTTGCCAAATGCTGGTAACCCATTTCCACATAACATAGTACCTCCAAATCTTCTCATCAATACAAGCTCCACTATATGCATACTAGTTGGGTCAGATTCTAATAGATTCGGTAGTGGGGAAACTGAAACGCCATGCACATCCTCTACAGTTGATGAAATTAATGAGGATAGACCAAATCCATAGGCATCCAAGGATTGTAGTGTTGAGACATCTCAGAATGTTGAAATTGATGGTGATGATATGATTGATGGAGTTTAATTCTATTGAAGATTTAGTGAGTTATTATAAGGATTATGGTAAGAAGTGTAGGTTCAGGGTGATGACAAAAAGGACTGAGAGGGAAGAAGATAATATTGTTAGGTATGTCACCCTTGCTTGTGCTCATGGTGGGAAGGCCCGTAATCGAACTTTCAATGTGGCTGACCCACATCCGACAGGAAAGACGGAATGTAAGGCAAAGATTAATGCTTTGAAATTTGATGGGAAACTTCGGTTGACTACAGTTCATAATATCCATAACCACGGCTTTAGTCTGAAGAAATCTCACTTCTTTCGATATAATAAAGAAGTGAGTGACGCTGTAAAAAGAGTTCTAGATACAAATGATATGGTCGGTGTCTGAATGAACAAGAGCTTTGGATATCTTGTTGTTGGTGCGAGAGGGTTCGAAAACCTCTCGTTTTTGGAAAAAGATTGTCGTAATTACATTGACAAGGCCAGACATCTACGACTTGGCACAGGTGGTGCTGGTGCACTTCAAGAGTATTTTGGTAGGATGCAGTACAAAATTTTGGATTCTTTGCATTGATGGATTTAGATGATGATGAGAGGTTAAAGAATGTCTTCTGGGCAGACCCCCGTAGTAGAACAGCCTACCAATATTTCGGTGATGTGGTCACATTTGACACCACATACCTGACGAATAGATATGGGATGCCGTTTGCACCATTTGTTGGTATAAACCACCATGAGTAGTCAATTCTCTTGGGAGTAGGCTTGATTTCCAGTGAGGATACAGAGACCTTTGTGTGGTTATTCTAGATGGTTGCAGTGTATGGATGGTATAGCTCTTAAAGCTATTATTACTGACCAAGATAGAGCGATGAAGAATGCAATTGGTATTGTTTTCCCAAATACCCGACAGATATTTTGCTTGTGGCATATACTGAAGAAAGTGCCAGAAAAACTTGGTTCATACAAAACTGGGATGAAAAGTGCATTGATGAAATGGGTGTATGACAACCAAAATGTTGATGAGTTTGAGACAAGTTGGGTTTAGTTAATTACCACGTACAATTTGTATAAAAATGCCTGGTTACAAAGTCTATACGCTGATCGTGAGCATTGGATTCCAGCATTCTTAAAAGATTGTTTTTGGGCTGGAATGAGTACAATGCAGCAGAGCGAGAGAATGAATGCTTTTTTTGACGGGTATGTTAATGCTAAGACGAACCTAAAAGAGTTTGTCGACCATTTTGATAATGCATTGAAAAAAAAGATTAAGAATGAAAATGTCATAGACTTCCACTCCTTTAGTGTCACAACCCTTTGCATATCTAGATCACCAATTGAGAAAAGGTTTCAAGAGTTGTACACAAATTCTAAATTCAAGGAAGTACAACAGCAAGTTATCAGCATGATTGATATGAATCCAAAGTTACATAAGAGTGATGATGCAATACAGACTTATCTGGTAAAGGATGAAGTTCATTTGGCAGAGTTCACTAAGCTGGTTACATATTTTGTTGACTTTATTGAAGAAGATTCAACTGCAAAGTGTTCTTGTGGATTATTCCAGATGAGGGGGATATTGTGTAGGCACATTTTGGTCATATTCAGATGTAACGAGATTACATCTTTGCTAGATAGTTACTTTTTAGATCGATGCAGGAAGGATATCAAACTACGATACATGTTGATCCATATTAGCTATGATGCAAGGGAACAATGGGTATATTCTAATAGATATGCACAGATGATGAATATATGTTATCAGATGATTACTCTTGCAGCAGGTTCAAAAGAGCATACTAAGGATGTGAAAGCTAAGTTATATGCAATGGTTGAGTTGTATCGTGCCAACCAAGAATCCCTATCAATGACCCAAATGGGTTCCAATGTTCCAATATCAGCTAGGGGCACAACTACTGTCGGTGGTTATGGGCAAGTATGTAGTCCAAATGTTGTGCGTGGGAAAGGTAGACCCCCATCTTAGAGGAGAGCATCCAGGATGAAGAAATATATGCAAAAATTTAAAGCGAAAATGAAAAAAGCACAAGGAAAGGGGAAACGTAAAGAGGTGCGAAAATTAAAATGACATTTTCTGTTATATTTTACAACGACAAATATAACAATTTTTCTTTCTTATTTTTTATTTCATTATTAGGGAGATGGAGGAGATACACCCATATTGAGCACACAGAGATCTTTATTTGGTCATTCAGAGCAGGCCATTTCAGAAAACACAAATTTTGACACTAGTGGAACCCAGATCTGAGGAAAGGCAATTCTAAGTCAAGAAAATATTAGTGTATCTCAACTTTTTTTTTTTTTATATATTAATGCAATTGGTTATAAAGATGACTTGAATATACACGTTTTATTGTTTACAGATGAAAATTAGGTTGGAGGGATCACAACCGATGGACTTTGGGTTGGATGGATCACAACCGATGCCCTGATTTAATTCCATATATAGTTTATCAATATTGTGGCTTTTGACATTGTGTTTGTTGTATTTGATGCATCTTTTGTGTAATGAATGTATTGGACTTTGTCTTAAAGAGCATTCTGACATCCATTGGTATTGGGACATTTTTACATATAATTGATTTATCAGACAAGTGTTAGTTATATTGATCATCGAAGTGAAATGCACTTTAATCACTTGATCCTGAGTTGTGCTTCCTCTATGGATGTCCGAGTATTTCCAGGTACTATTGGCTGGTTACAGCTCATAAGTTGCATAAGATTATAAGCTATATGGTTTGTGTATCACTACTTTATTTGGTCATGTTCATTAACAATGTGCTAGGATTATGTGCTAGGTACTATGTTTATGCTCTTATCATTGTTCCAGGTTTTTTGGGCTAGGATTATATGAAGTTCATTTTACAAGTATTAAGGACATACCAACATAACATTTGTATTGGATGTGACCACCCAAAATTAAAGTTGAGTTTCTTATTTTTATTAAGTATTACTTATCCAAAAGAATTGGTAGGGGTCTGCATAATTTTCTATCCCACATTGCTGCTTCTTGTGGACTTAATGGCTTTCTCTCATGAGATGTAGTTGTAGGTACAGATAACAAGAGAAATAAGATGATCCATCAAGCTGTTGATGTGGCATTGTTAAAATCCTGGGTTGGGAGTTTCAGACTTCAAGGACTCATTGGATGCAAGGATGTCGACCAAAGTTGGCATGAAAACCCAAAGTCCTGAAGTCCTAGATGAAGCACAGGCAAATTAATAGTTTAGTTTAGTTGCATTGATTCTCTTCATTAGTTTAGTTTTTTTGAACTTGGTCATTTTTTTGTACTCTTCTAGTTCCATTGGTAATTGACATAGTTACATTATATGTGTATTGTTCAATGGATTTTCCTTTGGTAGAATACCAAATGCAGATTTTTCTGATGACAACAACATCCGAATTCTATTCTTTCAATTAACAGCTTCCAAATTAAAACCATTACAACAAAATTTCAAAAATATAAACATTGAAAAAAAAACCAGAACATTTATTGAAACTTAGATACTTATGAGATAGAGGTTGAATACCAAATAAGCACAAAAAATCAAAGCACTTGACTACCATGTAATACAACACTTGAAAAGAACGGTCGTCGTGGATTTACATAATATTTACATCAAGTACACAGTCCAATACTTAGGTACAAACACTAGGCGGCAATCACTTAAATACTACCAAGTAACATGCAACTACAAATAAAAAACCCCAATACACTCAAAGTGGTATGCGTCCATGCCTCATTTTAGTTTCTTGTTCTAGAAGAACCTTCTCTCTGTTGGATACCACTAGCTCTCTCTTCTCGATTTCATCCACTCTTTTACAGAGCTCAATCTTCGTCTTTTCCACATCATCCAGCATCTTCTCGAGCTCATTTTCTTTCCTTAACAGTTCATTGTTTCTTTCTTGAAGATGGAACTCAATTGGCTGATTACTATTTGCCCACTTGAAAGATTTACAGTATGGTAATCCCTATAATTTACAAATGTTAGATGTACAAATAATGTAGTTACCTCTGTATTGTACTTTGGACACCCTAAGAAGGGTCGTCCTAGATTTCTTGGAGTACTTGAATATCTCAATGTGGCATCGACCTTACAGAAGTAGTGTGCTTGTCCCAAAGTATGTTTTGCAAATGATGAAGATGACATTGATGATGATGATGACGACATTCTAACATGATGTTTTATAAATTGTAAAAGGGAGCTTAAAAGAAACTACATGGTTAAATTGGGTTCATGACTAATTCTTATGAACTACATTGATTAAATTAGGTTCATGACTAATTCTGATGTACTAAATGGATTAAATTGGGTTCATGACTAATTTTGATGAATTGCATCAAAATTAGTCATGAGGGTAGACACTCTGGCCATAACATCAACAATAGATATAATGGTCATTGCTCTGCAACAAAATTGGATGAAAATTTCAAAGGATTTCATCAACATAGTGGAAAGTTCATCCAAGAACAATAGATATGATGGTCATTGCCCAGCCTCAGTAAACAGAAATCTCTATGATTTTGCAGCAGGAAAATGTACAATAACCCGTCCTTGATGGTGCGAAATTCATACTGCCGCTAAACAACCACTTCCAGAATATGTACAATAACCAGTCCCATTATAAATAAAATAAAATTGAAAACAACACCACCAATCTCCATACCCACGAAATTCATAAACCATTACAACAAGAAAATGCTAAACAAAAACCTTAAACAAATTAGGAAACCACAACTCAAAAAATCTGAAATACTCACAACACTAACCAAATCCAAGAAACTCCCAAATATAGAAACAACATAACATAAATATAATACTACAGATAAAAAAAAACTTGAAAAATGGAACCTTACCTGGGAGTCAAACTCTGTGTTAACTCCTCTATTCACTCCCATGACTGTCTCGCTGGTGGCAGTGAGGGTATGTGTAATACCCTACTCCTTCATTTCTTCTGACGTAAGCAATTACATTAGATGCAATAGCCTGCCTACTCCTTTCTGTAGTGTCTAAGAGCCCCGTTATGCGTGTCAGACCCCGATGGCGTGTTTTAAAAGATCTATCTGATTTATAAAGCTAGTTTTGTGTTTTAAAGTAATGTGTATTTTAAATGAAAGATTCCTATTATTATTTAACTAAAGAATATTTTAAATAACTCAATTATAATATCTTTGAAGAGTTCCAAAAATATTATAATTGTAGGAATCATTTTATATAAATGATTCCAGTTATTTAAAATATTATGTGATTTAAATAATGATGGAATCTTTATTAATTTAATAGTTTTATTCTTTTAAATATTTTAAGTAAGACTTTATCATTTTATAAATGATGAAGGAATATTATTTTAAATGATATTCTATCTTAATTCCTCTTAGTGCTTTTAAATAAGTTAGCTTTTATGCATTTTCAAATCAGTATTTAAGGGTCATCGTAGACCATTTTATAGACCCCCAGACGTCGAGTTTTAGGATAAAACCCTAGTCCCTTTCTCTTCTCCCTTACTTTTCCCCATCCCTCTCTCTCTCTCCTCCCTTTCTCCCTCTCGGCATGCCCAGTATGCTGCACCCACACCGAACGCCTCAGCCTCCAGCCCGGCACAGCCATGCATTGGTGTGCCTCACTGCCACCACCATCGGCCTCCTCTCCCTCCGGTTAACCTCCTGGTACCGGCAGCTCCTCCTCACGCTCGCCCCTCCTCTCCCTCGTTAATGCACAGCCCGAATGGGCTTGGTGCTTCCAGCGCCACCGTGCGCCGTCCTCCGGCGCCACCATTCCCATGGCAGCCTCCCCTGCCATTGACCGGCCCCCTCCAGCGAGCTCAGCCCCTCCCATGCAACCACCTTCCTCCCATGCACGCATGTAGCCCCTCCCACGCACGGATTCACTGTGCAGCCCCCTAGCGCCGCCGTGCGCGGCCATCTCGGCCACCAGACACCACCATGAGACTCCCCAGGTCTCCCCCTTCCTCCTACCATACACCCACGGCCAGATGTCCCTCCTCCACCTCCCAGTGTTCCTCTCTCTCACGCAAGGTTTTCCCCTCCTCCGCCGCCGTACGCAGCCACCCACAGTGAGTGACCACCCTCTCCAGCACCCTCTGGCCACCACGAAGCCAACCCAACCACCCACGACCCCAATCTGCCACCCACGGCCCCACACTCTCTCTCACTTTCCCACGGCACCTCTTTCCCTCACAGTGCATGGCAGTTCCTCTCCCACCACCATGGACCACTGTGCCGACCACCACCGATCCTTCACAGCTCCACCAGCAACCTCCCCTAGCCTAGCCCAAACCTAAACCACCACTTTATGTGGTGGGTAATCACTGCACGTGATGGACAGTCACTGCGCGTGACTGACCGCCACTTTACACGGCTAGATCCGTCGTGATACGCTCCTTGACATCATCATCATACGCTCCTTAGGCCCTTCCAAGACAACACCTAGCTATCCAAATGCCTAAACAGTCACTATATGCAGTGTAGCCACCCGTACGTTCCTCCGGCGTTATCGACTGTGATGATCAACGAGTGACGCACGGGTTATTCCGCCGATAGTATAACTCTCTATCTCTCGTTATTTATGTTAGATGCTAGTTAGTTGACTAGGTTGTGAACTGTGCTGCTAGTATTATAGGGTTGTTGTGTGGTATGATGGTGATGTGATGGGCTGTGATGTGAAGTGCTGGGCGTAGTTGGGAAGTGTGCTGTGTAGTGTTGTGGACTGTGTTGTGAAGTGTGATGTGTAGTGTATGTGCGGTAGTAGTGACCTGGCGTAGTGCTGTGAATCGAGTATACGGGGAGTATACTCCATGTAGTGGAACGATGCACCATATGACGTGTATGCCATAGTGGTGATGTAGCGTAGTGCCGTGAATGGAGTATACATCGAGTAAACTCCATGTGGTGGAGCGGTACACCATATGGCGTGTGTGCCATAATAGTGATGTGGCGTAGCGTTGTGAATGGAGTACACGTGGAGTGTACTCCATGTGATGGGATGGTACACCATATGACATGTGTGCCATAATTTTTTAGGACGGATTCAAACCAGTGGGGAATCAAACCTGGGACCGTGCGCCTAACCCACACATTTTTTAGGACGGATTCCCAAGTTCGCCCTTACCACTGAGGCAGATTCGTGATGGATTTTTTTTTTTTTAATAAAAGGCTCGGTAGTTCTGCAGTTTATTTCTCCTGTATCAAATCAATGAACAATAATGAAGAACACTATAAGTGTAAGCATGTGCAGAATGTCCTCAAAATTTTTCCTTCATTATATATAATTCATGCCAAGTCTATCTCAATAAATATAAGCATCCCGGTGTTTCAAGTCACACATCAAACAAAATATGATGCATCAGGAATTATGTTCTATGCTCAGGGTTGAAAATAAATCTTCATAAAAATAATTTCGCTCAACTACTCCACCAAGATGCTCAAATTTCACAAAATGATAGAATAGAGTATGTGTCAATCATGTGTATATCAGTGCATATCGCATTAAGGCAAAAATTGTCTAATCCAATGCACACACACTAATAAAGAAAAGATGAGCAATAAAAGAAAAATTAACACAGAAAAGAAAGAAAGAGAAGCAATTAACAAACAACAACACAGAAAATAAACAATTATGTAATCCATTATACACACGCAAATAAAATAAAATAAAATAAACAAACAACAACACAGAAAATAAACAAAGGGAGACAATAAAAGAAATAACACAAAATAAACAACAAGACGCAATAACAGAAACAGTATTTAAGTAAGCATGAGTGTAGAGAGAAACTTCCTGGTCCAGAGGGAAATGCTTGGGTGAAAAATTTTCTGGCGAAAATTTTTATGTGTTCCATTCCAACTAAGTGTTGGGTGTTCTCAACATAGGAACCCTCAAGCTAGATCAACTTTGAAGGAGAGATGATCTGCCAGCTGAGCGAGAGTCAAATGAGCGTTCATCCAATTGCCGTAAAACCTGGAATTCGACAAATGTCATAAATCCCAGAGTCCGACAGCTGCCGTAAATCATGGAGCCTTGGATCTCATGCAACGGTACCAATACGACAAACACTTTAAGCCTTGAGCTCCGTCCTGGGTCCAGATCATGCTGTAAATTGCAAACGGACAATTTCTTTATGGCCTCGAGCTCTGCTCTGGGTCCCTCCTAGATCGATCTTCGCTGAGCCTTTGAATGCGTCAGGCCTCTATATAAGAGACCATTTTCACCCCTTTCAAAACACAGAACAATCTCTGCATTTCTCATATTTCTTGTTTTTTCTTTTCTCTTAGTTCTCACAGCTTCTCTCATTCTCTTCAAATGGCCGAGTAGCATTCTGTCAATAATTTCCTTGATTTGAATCAGGTACCAATTACACCTCAACAATTAAACTTCTGTCCTGATGCCGTCAACACCATGTTGGGGTAGAGATATATTTCTCTACTCGGTCCGATGCCGAAGTTGTTTCAGGATCGAGAAGGCTCGGTGCCCAATATGCTGCTTCTATTACAACCATGTCCCGGAGGTTAATGTTACGAGTGAGTGAAACTGATCAACTTAAATCTCAAATTTCTCAGTTGCAGCAAAAACTTGTTAATAAACGCAGAAAAAATAAAATATTAAGACAAGAAAATAAGCAATTAAAAAAATGTGTGGACTGGTACGCTCAAAACTTGCAACCACGAATAACAGAGCTGGAACAAGAGAAGGAACAAATACTAAGCCAACATCAGCAATTAACAGCAGAGGTCCAGCGTTTACAAGAAACAGAGGGTCAGTCTGCTGTTTAATCTTTGCTTGCTTATTATAAAGCTTGTTTTGTTCTTTATTTTCAACTCTATAAAATTAGTCTTGAGCATTCAAGTCACAACAATTTTTTTTTTTTAAAAGGATTTAATGAATCAAAAGCAGAAGAAAGAAAAGACACATTTAGAAACGGATTTTCTAAGACTCAATATCCCTAAGAAATACCGCCAAACAAATGGGATAATAAGCAAGATAACTACTTTGCTAAAGCAGACACTTGCGATCATTATGCAATCGCGTGTCGGTATCACTTCATAATTTTTTTTTTTAACGAATGAGTCCAACAAGCATTTTAAAAACTAAATTTGTACCACCACCCCCCAACTTAAATGAAACATTGTCCTCAATGTTTTTAAAAAAAAAAAAAAAATTAACTGGGGAGTAGCTAAGAAGGGCATAATACATTGAAAAGTGACGTGGGTATCTCCTTAGGTACCAAAGATGGTAACCTGAAATGACAAAAAGAGACTCACCTACAAATAAAAACAAAGAAAGCAACAACAAACAAAATGGAAAATAAAGAAAATAAGAGGAAAAAAAAAAAAACATACCTGAGGTGTGGTCAAGGTTGATAGATTGGATCCATAAGTGGAATGTCTTCCACTTCCAAAATTCGTCTATCAATTAACACTTTAAGGCGTTGACCATTTACTTTAAAGATTCGACCATCCTTAGGATCCTCTATCTCTACCTCCCCATTTGCAAAAATATTTTTTACTACAAAAGGGCCAGTCCATCTAGATCGAAGTTTTCCTGGATGCTTATGGAGTCTAGAATCATATAAGAGCACTTGATCATTTGGTTTAAACGTTTTTTGCAAAATATTTTTATCATGAAATGCTTCCATTTTAGCCTTATAGATTCTAAAGTTCTCATAAGCATCGTTTCTTAATTCTTCTAACTCAGTCAACTGAAATTTTCTAAACTTACCTGCTTCTCCCATGTTAAAATTGAAATGCTTGATGACCCAATAAGCTCGATGCTCAAGCTCCACAGGTAAGTGACAAGGCTTTCCAAAAATAAGCCAATAAGGTGACATGCCTAAAGGAGTTTTAAAAGTTGTACGGTAGGCCCAAAGCGCATCAATTAGTCTCAAAGACCAATCTTTACGATCCAGGTTGACCGTTTTTTCTAAAATTTGCTTAATTTTCCTGTTTGCAAGTTCTACCTGTCCACTAGTCTGGGGGTAATAGGCAGTAGAAATTTTATGAACAACCCCATACTTTTCATTAAAGCCTCAAATGAACAGTTACAAAAATGTGTGCCCCGGTCACTAATGATAGCACGTGGTGTACCAAAATGAGATAACACATTCTCTTTGAGGAATTTAATAACCATCCCATTATCATTGCTCCTGCAAGCTGCTGCCTCTACCCATTTTGACACATAATCTATTGCCACAATAATATACTGATATCCAAAAGAAGGAGGAAATGGTCCCATAAAATCAATGCCCCAACAATAAAAAATTTCAATCACTAAGATCGGGTTTAAGGGCATCATATTACGACGGTACAGAGCTCCAAGCTTTTGACACCTTTCGCATGAGCGACAATAGATATTTGTGTCTTTAAAGAAGGTGGGCCAATAAAATCCACACTGCAGAATTTTTGCAACGGTTTTTTTCATTGAAAAATGGCCTCCACAAGCTTGAGAGTGACAAAATTCTAAGACGCTAGAAATCTCCTCATCAGGGATACAACGCTTTATAATTTGGTCAGGGCAATATTTGAAAAGAAAAGGTTCATCCCAATAGAAATTTCATACCTCAATCATGAACTTCCTTTTGTCTTGCGCATTCCAATCTGCCAGTATCTCGTCTGCAACCAAATAATTCACAATATGAGCAAACCATGGTAAAGAAGTAATAGAGAATAAGTGCTCATCTAGAAAATCATCCCTAATTGGCATGTGATCGGTGGTGTCCTCAAAAGTGAGCCGTGAGAGATGGTCAGCCACTACGTTTTCAACTCCCTTCTTATCTTTGATGTTGATGTCAAATTCCTGCAAAAGTAAAATCCACCATATTAACCGTGCTTTAGCATCTTTCTTTGTAAAAAAATACTTAAGGGCTGCATGATCTGTGAAAATAATAATAGGAGAACCAATCAAGTAAGCACAAAACTTATCCAAAGCAAAAACTACAGCTAGCAACTCTTTTTCAGTAGTTGAGTAGTTCATTAGAGCATTGTTTAGAGTTCTACTAGCATAGTAAATGACATAGGGTTTCCCTTCTTTTCGCTGTCCAAGGACGCACCTACAGCATAATCACTGGCATCGCACATAATCTCAAAAGGTAAAGTCCAATCAGGTGGTTGCATTATGGGTGCTGAGGTAAGTTTACCAATCAGCGTTTCAAATGCCTCTTGACAGGCTTGTGTCCACTCAAATAGAGTATCTTTAGCCAGGAGGTTACATAGTGGTCTAGATATGGCAGAAAAATTCTGTATGAACCTCCTATAAAAACCCGTATGACCAAGAAGAGATCTAACATCTTTTACTGTCTTTGGTGTAGGCAACTTAGAAATTAATTCAATCTTAGATTGATCAACCTCTATCCCCTTGGAAGAAATGATGTGCCCTAAGACAATACCTGAAGGTACCATAAAGTTGCATTTTTCCCAATTTAAAACTAGCTCCTTCTCCTCACAATGGGTCAACACTTTCTTCAAATTCAATAAGCATGTATCAAAAGAAGATCCAAAAACAGTCAAGTCATCCATGAAAACTTCATGCTATTTTCAACCATGTCACTGAAAATACTCATCATGCAACGTTGAAAAGTAGCAGGTGCATTACACAATCCAAATGGCATTCTACGAAATGCATAAGTACTAAAAGGACAAGTGAAAGTGGTTTTATCCTGGTCTTCTAATTCAATTTCAATTTGGTAATAACCAGAATAACCATCTAAGAAACAATAGAAAGGATGACTAGCCACATGCTCAAGAATCTGATCAATGAAGGGGAGAGGAAAATGATATTTCCGGGTGGCAGCATTCAATTTCTTGTAATCAATGGACATTCGCCACCCAATAAGTTTTGTAGGGACTAATTTTCCCAGGTTATTTTTCACCATGGTAACTCCTGACTTTTAGGAACAACCTGTGTAGGACTTACCCATTTACTATCAGCAATTGGATATATGATTCCTGCATCTAGTAGTTTCAACACTTCATTCTTCACCACTTCTTTCATAGTGGGATTAAGCCTACGTTGAGGGTCTCTACGAGGGCAAGTTCCTTCATCTAGATTGATTTTATGAGAACAGACTAGGGGACTAACACCTTTTATATCAGCAATGCTCCATCCTAAGGCTGGCCTATGTTCTCTTAGGGTTTGAATTAATTTCTCACCTTGAAACTCAGACAATTCAGATGAGATAATAATAGGAAAAGTATCACCTAGACCAAGGAAAACATGTTTTAAACCCGTAGGTAGAGGCTTCAATTCCACTTTGGGTGCTTCCACACTTGAAGGGATTTGTTTTTCACCTTTTTCAGGTAATTCTTCAAACTTCGGTTGCCATGCCCGAGTACCATAATCCTGAATTTTATCAAAAATAGCACAAATGTCAACTAAGTCAGAAGGATCACTGATAGAGTCAAATTCAGAATTAACAAGAAAATACTCAAGGGGATCAAAATCATGAGTTGTAGAAACTCCCCAATCCACGAGTGAGTTAATCATGTATGTCTCGTGACTCTCGTCATCATCTTCTGGTTGTTTCGCAATATGGAAGACATTTACCTCAAGGGTCATGTTTCCAAAAGATAGTTTCATCAACCCATTCCTGCAGTTTATAAGTGCATTAGCCGTAGCAAGGAAAGGTCTATCCAAAATTAAAGGAATTTTAGAATTAGTGTCAACGACAGAGGTAGTGTCCAAAATTAAGAAATCAATAGGATAATAAAATTTGTCGATTTGAATTAGAACATCCTCTACAACCCCCGGGGGTACTTTGACTGAACGGTCAGCCAATTGTAATACCACATTTCTCCCAACCCCAATTGCAAATAAATAGAGTATGGCATTAGATTTACGCTAGCTCCTAAATCTAGCAAAGCTTGGCCAAACTCGTGATCTCTAATAGTGCATGCAATGGTTGGACAGCCAGGATCCTTGTACTTTGGAGGAATCCGCTGCTCAATTAGAGCACTAACTTGCTGATTACACCCAAAACATAATGCGATAGTTGTAGCACAGTTTTGAGGTGTCGATTCCACAGGGAGACAGATTAAAGAAAATACAACAAATAATAAAAAGAACTAAAGGAAAATAATTAATGATCAATAAGAGGAAATTGATTTTAATATGATTCAGCAAGTAAATTAACAAGGATAAAAATAAAGATCACTGAAATTATAAATAGTAAAGCATCAGGATTCCCTTGCACAAATTTGGATATTTCTAATTATTCTTGATTCAATAAATTACACAATTAGAGATTTATTCAAATTCCCCAATTGGAAGATATAGAATTAAAAACCATTTTAATCGAAAAATAATTTTTTTAATAAATCATTCACTACTTTTAAGAACTCTGTGAATTATCATCCTCATTTACAAAACCCAGCGACGACAATATACCCAGTGGGCAATATTGCAGCAAAGAATTTAAATCAATAAAGACAATGAATTAATCCAAACATAATCAAAGATTTTAACCATTCTATAGAAAAAGCATGACTGAATCTATGAATGAAATCAATTTCTAGATTATTTGGAGATAAGAAAATACCATAAATAATTAGTGAATGATAAACAAGAATTTGCATTAATAAGGAACAATCACATGAATCAAAAATAAATTAAAAACACCCTCAATTGTGCAAGTTCATCCCTAGTTTTACTTAAGGACTTAGCTGTCCATTTCAAGAATCACAACAATTCTCAAAACAAACACTAAATCCGAAACTCTCTCTCTCGAATTAACTCTGCAAAGTTTCATAAAATTTCTGATGATTTCCTTCGTCCATTTACAAGCCTTTTTTATAGGCTTCAAAAGCCAACAAGAATTAGTTGCCGTAGCCCACTTCCATTTCTTTATTTCTTCACTTTCGGCGTTTCATGCGTAGTTCATTTATTTTCTTCTCTTTTTTATTCCTTTCTCTTCTTTCCAGCCGAAACCTCTCTTCTTTTCTTTTCTTTTTTTAATTCCTTTCTCTTCTTTCCAGCCGAAACCTCTCTTCTTTTCTTTTCTTTTTTAATTCCTTTCTCTTCTTTCCAGCCTCCACTAAACCGAATGGGTCTGATTGTTTAGTTTTATATTCTTTCTTTTTTCTTTTGCGCCGAACTCCAGCTAGAACCGTGTGAATGGAGAGCAGCTGCCTCCACCAAGCTGTGTTTCATTTTGTCGCCCAGTGATTCATTTCTTTGTGAGTTGGCCATAATGTGAATTGCATCTCCTGTTGTCCCGCGTATGGCCTACTGTCCGAACCCCTTTTTCTTTTCTATTCCTTTCGGCATGCATACGTAGTTTCCATGGAAGGCAATTTTTCTTCTGCAGCGACAGAGTAGAAACTTGTGCAGCGTGTGAGTAGAAGCTGTGCTGTGAGTAGAAGCTTGTGCAGCTTCATCTACCCGGGCTACGTGCTGGTGTGCATCGCGTAGCTCGGACTGGTGGTTGCAGATGGAAGGTGCATGGGAGCTTGAAGTTTCGGTGATGGTGTGCATGCATAACTCAACATGTGTTTCATCCCGGTGCAACGTGGTGGCTTCGGAGGAGAACGGGCAGTCGAAGTAACGGTTCTTGGCCGTGTATGGAGGTGCTCAAGCTGGAGTGGTGGTTCGGTGGAGGAGCTCGAACGTAAGCATGGAGTTTGCATGAAACTGGACGGAGGTTGAAGACGACGAGAACGACCTGTCGTTTTCGTCTATTGACTAAACAACAAGTCGTTTAGGACAAATGAGCTTTTAATTTGACAGACAAAACGACACGTCGTTTTAGTCCCTGGACTAAACGACACGACATTTAGCAGAAAGTCGAATACAATAATAAACCCGAAACGACATGTCGTTTTGGCTTGTTGACCAAACGACATGTTGTTTAGCCTGACCAGAAAATCAAAAATCAAAATAAAAAAAAAAAAAATAAACTAAAACAGACAGAATAAATAATAATCAAATAAACAAAAATAAAATTAGAAAAATAAAATAATTAAATTAAATAAAAAAATAAAACAAAACTAGACTAAAATATTAAAAGTGTGTTGTGCATGTGAGGAAATAAAATCAAATTAAATCACAAGTTATAAAAATAAGCATAAACTATACTTTTAATCAATTTAAATCACAACTTGGATTTATTGCCTCTTAATCATTTTTTCATCTAAAATCAATGATAAAATAATAAAATAATTAAAAATATATTGATTTTAAATGTATAAAATATGCAATAATGCAGCTCAATCAATCACTAGACAACTAATACTAAATAGTTTAAAGCGAATCCTTAGATGACCTCCCTCTTTTGGTGTGGCCATAATAACAATTTACATGTTGGGAACCGAACAAGAGGGCCTTATATGTTGGAAAGCGTTAGACGCTCCCTTCATTTTGGTTTGAGCAGGGGTTGCAATATTTGACACAATCCATAAATTCAATACGAATATGACATGAAATAAGTGGATTTAAGTTTAATATAAATTAATTTGGATTAGAATTGGTTAACACGATAGGACACAAATAATCAAACTGCAAAAACCAACAGTCAAATTGTATAACTCGAAATACGCTCTATTTTCAAATTATATAAATGTTTAGGTTTATATGCCTTTGTTGTTGATGTGATATATTATTCTTATTATTTCTTTGTTAATATGAAATTTATTTTTTTGAAGATATTATTTTTCTTATATATTACTAGTTTCAATATTGTTGATTAGTTGGATCAAAATAAATACACAGGTAAGTTGAACCCAATTTTATGAAAGAAATTGCATTCAAGTTAACCTAATAAGAGTTTATTATTAAATGGGTTATGCAGTTCATACTGTGTTACCCATTATTTACATGGGTTGTGTTATAGTTTTAGGATCTGACCCATTTAATTTAAAGAAGTGGGTTCAAGTCAACTCATATAGTTAAATACTTTTGACTTGACGCAAAATGAACATGATCCATGAACACGAATTGTCACACTTAGGTTTAAGCTATAACCGAGATCTTAGCTCTCCTTAGAGAATCCAATGAATTCTTGAGCTTCTAATACTAGAGTCTAAAACGAATCTATATTTAGATTAGAATCCAATATCAAGTACATATCAAATCACATGAATATACTCCAAAGACCGATGAGCTTAGTAGTGAAGATTGGGGCTTTCAAAACCTCCATGTATGGAACCATTTTCTCTTTTTAAGTTTATCTCCTCCAACAACTAATACTAAATAGCTATTGATAAGGATACTTTCCTGTCACATTATCTGGACAATGAAATGCCTGTGTATGAATAAGTGCCAATATGCATCAGAAATGTAAAGTTATCTGTTAGAGTACTGTCATTAGCTTAATCATATACCACTATTATGTAAAGTTTAGCTAATCAGACATAAAACTTCTGCGTTCGATTAAGCAAAATAATCTAACTTTGAACAAACTTGTCTATATATAGTAACTTGGGGTCCATTTGGCAACACAAATGTTCTCATGTGTTCTCAAATATTTTCTTCCAAAACATCACTCAAACAAAAAATACTTTTCAATTTCAAATCTTTAACTTTTCCAAACTCTCAAACAAAATAAAAAAATAATAACAATATTTTTTCAAAATTCAAAACAAAAAGTATATTCAAACAATTTTTTAACTTTAAAATATTTTTATTCAACTTTTTCTCTCTTCTTTTCCAAAACCCAATCAAGCACCTTACTTCAATCTATTTCACTACTATTCAAAGATATACTGAGATATTCTAAGTATCCAAATGAGCCAAAGCCATCTCATGGTTTATGCTATTTTCTCTTTCCAGAAACCCATCACCCATGTTTAACTACATTAACTCGAAATGGTTCTACAAACTTTATTCCAACTATAGCAAAGTCATCATATTATCTTATTCTTATTTAACCCTAGCTTAGTAGTACAACAAACCATTTCTTCCTAACTAAATAGCCCCTTGGTTTCATAAATAATATGACTATACACCAAGATAACAAATAATACAAATATGTCCAACCAACCTTCACAAATTGTGATAAGGACGTAGAGAGGAGATTTTGGTCCATTTTGGATAGTCTATAATTTACGAAATTTCCTTTTCTGGTAGGTTCCAAGGGTTTCTGGAGTTTTTGGCCCTTGATGGTGACCATGACACCTCCGTTGGATCCCTCCTCGGCAGGGCCATCATCAAAGCAAGCTAGAAAAAAATCCTATCTGCAAGCAATGATGCACTCTGTGGAGTCATCTTTTCGTTTGGTGATGCGGTACTCGGTTGAAGTGGATGGTGAGCTAGGCTTTGTCTTTACAGAATCGGAAATGGCTAAGGCTACTGATGAGTTTAAGTTTACCTTGATTCTAAAGTTTATGCGTTTAAGGCCATCCATTGATGAGATCAAGAATGCTGTCATTAAATCTTGGGGTCTTCTAGAAGCTCCTGACATAAGTTTTATGGATGATCACCATGTCCTTCTGCACATGAAAAATGAACGTGATTTTGTGCATGTATGGGCAAGTGAAGGAAGGATGATCGCTGGTCACACTTTTCGGTTGTTTAGATGGACAAAAGATTTTGGTCTGATGAAAGAATCTTCTCTAGCACTACAATGGATATTCCTGCCGAGTTTGCCGATGCATTTGTATCGAAAGGATTGTTTACAAATATTAGCGAGAAGGTTTGGTCGTTATCTTGGTACGAATAATGCTGCGTTGAATAAAACAAGGGCGTCTTTGGAATCTGCATGGAAGTTGATTTTTTGAAAGAACCTGTTCAAGGATTTCCTATTGTTGTTTTGGCTAATAGGAAAATTTGGCAAGTGGCTAGGTATGAAAAACAGGGATTTTATTGTATGAAATGTCATTGTCGAGGGCATATGTCTATGGTGTGCAGGGTAGGTTTGAAAAGAAATGAGGGTGATAATGTTGTGGGGAAGAACAAATCGAAAGGTGTTTGGGAGGATAAACAGAAAAAAAAAATCACTATGAAAACTGGGATGGTGACAGATAGTAGGGTGGATAGGGGGAAGAGCAAAGTTGGTGAACAACTGGTGCAAGATCCCAGCGTTACTTCGACTATAGGGGTGGATGAGGCTGAACAAGACAAGGCATTGTTAGTGCAACATAATGTGGCAGAGGAGAAGGAATGTGAACCTAATCCAGCAAGCTTATCATCTGAACATGTTCACAACTTGGAGGCTGTGGCACGAGAGGTGGTGCAAGGGACGCAAGTTACCAACAACGAGGCGAGGGTGATTGATGAAGTGTTTACTCACACAGAAATTGATAGTGGACAGCGCGGTCCAGTGACGGATTTATTGGAGTGGGAGTGTGATTATGGGATTGATAAAATAGTAAATTATGTGTCGGATGTGGAGCAGGGGCTGATTCCTAATTCTGCTAAAGGCCTATGATTCAAAGGCTGAGAATCTTGCTAAGTTTGGCCAGCGTCAGGAGCATTTGCAAACTAATGTGAGGAAGTCTCAGCGAGTTTCTACTCACTCTTCAAAACTGGATCTATGATTGGAAACTTATTGGTCTAGAATGTCAAAGGTTTGAGGCGTTCTATGGGACGGTTAAAATAGTTAGTGAAAAAGAATAATGTTGCAATTGTTGCTGTCTTGGAACCTTTTCAGGAGGCTACACAGATGACTAAATTGGCCTTTTTCTTGTTTCCACATTTTTGTTGTAATGCTGGGGTTGATGGAAAGGTATGAGTTTTATGGAAGGAAGGTTATGGCTTTGTGTGCTCTAGTTTAATGGACCAATCTCTAACTGGATGGTTAGGTGTGGTGAATATTAAAATGCTTGTAACCTTTGTTTATGCAAAATGTACTTAGTTGGATTGTAGAGGGCATTGGCATGAACTGAATAATATTCATATGGAGTCTCATCCATGGGTGGTGCTAGGGGATTTTAATATTATTCGATCCATTGCTAAAAGAATTGGAGGTAATCCTCGGTCTTTCACGACTATTACGGATTTCAATGACTGTTCAGATTTATGTGGCCTGGTAGAGATGCGTTTCCAAGGTCAATCCATGTCTTGGTGCAATGGGCAAAAGGAGCATTCTAGAAAGTGGGCTCGATTGGATAGGGCGATGGAAAACATTGGTTTTGCAAATATGTTTGGGTCGTCATATTTTGAGTATTTATCTCAGAAAACATCAGACCATAGTCCTATGGTCTTATTCTTTACTATGCCGAGAGATTCATATAGCCCTTCGCCTTTTAGGTTCTAGAATATGTGGTGTTCACATGCTGGTTTTATGCCGTATGTGAAAGAAGTATGGAACCAACTGGATCCTCATTCTGGGCTATGTTGTTTGGCTGCTAAATTGAAGAAATCTAAGATGGCTTTGAGATCCTAGAATATTCATACCTTTGGTCGGGTCGATTAGTCGATTAAGACCCTAGAAGAGAAGCTAGACTTCCTAGAACATCAACTGCAAGTTGAGTACAACTCAAATATTGAAGAGTAGTATTTTATCACGAAAATGGAGCTTACTGAATGGGAGAAAATGGAGGAAATTTGGTTAGCTCAAAAAGCTAAAAAATGTCTTCAAGAGGGAGATCAAAACACCAAGTTTTTTCATGCAACGTTTAATCAGTGACGTAAAATTTTGACCATCTCTAATATGCAGCTGGTTGATGGTACTGTTCTGGACACACCTAAAGCAATTCATGGAGGGGCTACGGATTATTTCTGTGAATTCCTTTCCACGGTGCCAACGGTTCATGCAGCAAATGTTTTAGGTCTTTTAGAACCATAAATTTTACAAGAGGACAATGAGATTCTTTGCGCAGCCCCTACGGAAGATGAAGTCAAATTTGCTATTTTTGCAATTCCTCATCACAGCTCGACTGGTTCGGATGGTTATGGGTCAGAATTTTCGATCTCTTGTTGGGATATTGTGAAGGATGATGTAGTTAAGGCCACGAGAGATTTTTCCAATGGGGTGGTGTTGCAAGGGTATTTTTTCGAGAAGTTTTGATAAATTTAGACCAATTAGTCTTTGTTCTATGGCTTATAAAATTTTTGCAAAGATTGACGCCGTTGTTGCCAAGATTAATTTCGCAGGAGCAGGGTGCTTTTATCTCGGGGCTTAGTATTTTTGAAAATATCACCCTTGCTCAAGAGATGGTGCACTCGATACATAAGAAAACTCAGGGAGGTAATATTATTATGAAGGTTGACATGGCTAAAGCTTATGATAGAGTCCACTGGGATTTTCTGTTAGATTTTCTGAAGGGATTTGGTTTTAACGATAAATTCTGCCGTCTAATTGTGGATTGTGTGAAGTCTCCTTGGTTTTCAATTATGATGAATGAGACGTGTAAAGGTTTTTTTAAACCATCTAGAGGGTTGCGTCAAGGTGACCCTCTTTCTTCTTATCTGTTTATTATTATGGAGGAAGTTTTATCTCACTTACTCAAGAGGAATTTTGAGAAAGAACGCATTGGCAAATTTTATCATCCTATGGATGCGCCTTTGGTTTCTCATTTATTTTATGCAGATGATCTTCTTGTATTTGCTAATGGAGATGCTCTGTCCGTTAAAAGGTTAACTCAGACTTTTGAACTTTATGAGAGCTGGTCTGGCCAAAGTATTAACAAGAGCAAATCAGCGATTTTTTTTTCCAAGCAAATTAGAGATGCAAGGCGTTGTTGCCTACTAAGAATTTCTGGGTTCACAAAAGGTACGTTTCTGACTCTTTACCTGGGTGTTCCTCTGATTTTTGGTCGTTTAACTGCTAGGCATTTGGAGCCGCTTGTTAATAAAATTTGGGATAAGGTGGTAGGGTGGAAGTTTAGATTATTTTCACAGGGTGGGTAGCTTATTCTGCTAAAATATGTACTCTCATGCATGTCTACTCATCTCTTATTTGTTCTGAGTGTTCCAAAAGTGACTTTGAAAAGGCTCAATTCAATCTTATCTTCCTTTTTTTGGGGAGAGGTAAATGGCATTGCTAAGAAGAACTAGTGTTCGTGGTCCAAGTTGTGCAGGCCAACGTTAGAGGGAGGCCTGGTTCTTCGAGATTTCTCTTAGGTTCAGCGCTCTCTTCACATGAAAGTTGCTTGACGTCTTATGGGTGTTGACAATCTATGGACCAGGTTTTTCAAGGCAAAATATGCTCGACGTGGGCACTTAATGCTTACAAAAAATAATACTTCTTGTTCTCGGTTTTGGAAGTCTATCATGTCAGTCTTTCCTGATGTGTGTGAGAATATCCTCTGGAAAGTTAAAAATGGATGAATTTCATTCTAGTTTGATAGATGTTTAGAGAATGGACTACTTTGCTTGAGGGTGCCAGACGTGACCAACCCGTTGATTCAGCTTCGAGAGTGTTGGGTTGAAAGATCTTGGGATTTTGAGGCTCTGGAAAATCTAATTGGTACTGGCCTCATGGGGGACATTGTTTCTTTGATTTCTGCTGGTAAAGAAGGGGAAGATATCATTGTGTGGAAGCCTGCCTTTGATGGGAATTTTTTATCGGCTAGTGCTTGGGAGATGATTCGAGTTAAGTCGGTTACTCCTCCAGATTTGTAGTGGATCTGGCATAGAATTTTGCCAAAGAAAGTCTCCTTGTATATGTGGAAGGCACATTTTCAGTGTTTACCAGTGGATACTCGGGTGCAATCTTGTCGTATTTCCATGGCATCAAGATGTGACTGTTGTGTGGCTAAAGAGGTTGAGTCTCTTGATCGTGTCTTATGGTCAGAAGAGATAGTGGCATAGCTATGGCAGAGGGCAGCAAGGGAGTTGGGAATTTTGGTGTTGTTGTCGTGAACTTGGTTGGGTTGTGTGACTCAATGGTTTGCTCTAGCTAAGAAGAACTCACAACTAGGTATGCTAATTGGCGTCTTTCCTTGTATTATCACTTGGAAACTATGGTAGAGATGTTGCAGAGCTAGAATGGAGGGTGATAGCCCCTTTTTATGCAACCAAAGTATTAAGTGTATGCATGTGAATGGATGATTATACATAGTATGTATTGTATGTATTTTTACGAAATGAGATATGAGGCTCATGCATTATGTTCTAAGCGATGCTTTAAATGATGCGAAATAATGTCCCTATGAACTGATGCTATATGGATGCCATGAAAGATGATGTTTAAGCTCTTGCTTTTAAATGACGTTTTTTTCATTCATGAATGAACTGTTAAATGAAAATGACTAAAAAGAAAAGAAATGAATGAAAGAAAGAAAGGACTAAAAGGAAATTACTGTTATTTATGCATGAAAGTACTGCTTATTCCTTAAAATATTTATGCATGAAAGTATTGTCAAATTCTCAAAATGTTTATGCATGCATGTTTTCAAAAGAAAAAGAATAGATGATTAGTACATTAACGGCATGGTGTATTACTTACTGAGTATTAGACTCACTTTGTGTTGATGTTTTAAATGTCCAGGTAATGACTAAGAGGCTGGGGAGCAAGGCATTACTACAGAGCGAGAGGCATACGCTAAGGGCAAGTTTGGGGGATGAGATGAGAATTTTTTATTTTAGATGAAAGTTTAAAATATTATGTTTTAATATTATTATTTTTTTGGGGTTTGAAAAAGTTGAATTAGGATTTGAAAAAGTTGAATTTTTTATTATATTTTGGATGAAAATTTGAAAAATGTGTAATGATGAGATGAGATGAGATGAGATGAGAATTTGTGTTTTATCTCACCCCCCAAACCTACCCTCAGTGTCTTCCCTGTTGATTCAACCTTACATAGATGATAGGTTATGTTTATGGATGTTGTTTTTATGTTGAGATGGGTCCCTTGTCGAGACGTTTTGTTGGGTTTGACTTTTAACAATGTATCTTTTGGTATGGTGTAACCATTATGGCGTGGTGATGGCAACCCCTTACACATTGACTTAGTGCCTTTTTGTATGTATAGTAGGGATGGAGTCTCTTTCTAACTAGAAAAGTTATGTTTTTATGAACGTATGATGGACTCTAAGAGTCTCTTTTGGATGAATGTTTGAATAGAATGTCTATCATGTGTTCCCCTTTATTAAATTAGGAATTTAGAGTACACGTGTGTCGTGTTCATGCTAATCGCATATTACTAGAAAAAGAAAAGAAAAAGAAAAAGAAAAGGGACAGGTATGTACATAGTAATTCCACCCTTCCCAGGGTAGGGTTGTTACAAGCTAAGGGAGGTGGAGCTTGGATGTGTGTTGCGGCTGCTGGATAGGAAGTGGATGTGGGCCAAGCCCTCAATGCAGTAAACATCAGCTGTGTTTTTATTAGGGGATGGTGCTAGGTTTGGACAGTTTCCTGGAGGGAATTTTTGGGTCTCATATTGGAGAAAGAGAGGTTAGCTATGTGCTGCTCATGGTGGTTGGTGGTTAAGCTTCACGTGGTGCTTGCGACTGAAACCCTAGATGGAGATAAGGAAAGGGAACAAGAGATCGAGAGGTAGAGAAGTCAAGAAAGGTTTGCTTGGGAGAGGTAGTGGCATATCTGGCTTAGTTGCCGGTGGTGTGACTGGCTGAGGGAGGTGTAGCTTAGACGTGGATTGCAACTGTTGGACTGAATGTGTAGGAAGCCCTTAGTGCAGGATACATCGGCTATGTTTTTATGGAGGAATGGCTCTAGGTTTGGACAGGTCCTTGGTGACAATTACTGGGTCTCACAGTGGAGAAAGGGAGGTTGGGTGTATGCTGCTCATGGTGGCTGGTTGATGAGCTTCATAGTCGTGCTTGTAGCTAAAACCCTAGATGGAGATAAGGAAGGGGAAGAAGATATCAAGGGCTAGAGAAGTCAAGAGGTTTGCTTGGGAGAGGCAACGGTGGTTCTGGCTTGGTTGTCGATGGTGTGACTGGTTGAGGGAGGTGGAGCTTGGACATGGAGGAAGCCCTCAATGCAAGAGAAATCGACTACATTTTTATAGAGGGTTGGTTCTTGGCGGCAATTGTTGGGTCTCACGGTGGAGAGAGAGAGAGAGAGAGAGAGAGTGAGTGAGTGAGTGAGTGACGTGTGGTCAAAAATTGAAAAGGAGAGATAAGGTTGAGTGTAATTAAATCCTAGCCCTACACATGTCCTAACCTTAATCCAAGGGTGGAAATAAAACATGAAGAAATAAGAGAGAAACAAATAGAGAAAATGGACAAGGAGGTAAAAAATATACTAGATGAAAAATCCAACCTTGTTTCCTTGACCCCAAATATACTATTTTTTATTATAAAATAAAATGATGAATTTTAATAAATATTTTTAAGAGAAACAAAATCATATAAATAAAGAGAATTATCAAAAATCTATTTTATTTTTGGGGCTTCCAAAAATTAAAGAGGCTTGATTTAAAAAATTTGGGCTTGGTTCAATAAAACTTAAAATACCCCATTTAAAATAAATATTTGAGATTTAAAACATCTAAGTAAGGCTCATGACCAACTCGTTTAATCCATAACATTCCTATGTTTCTTATTAGGCCCATAATCCAAAATTAATAATATATTCTTTCAATCCAAATATTTTTTCTGGGCATCACAATAGATATTCTCCTCACCAATTCAACCGTAAAAGGGCTCCCAGGCCAAACTCCTCCTAGAAGTGTCAAGAATGTTATCTTCTCGTCTTGGTCATTTGTAGTCATATGTGCTTTGTTGAATCTTGTGAGATACGATTTACAACTTTCTTCTTCCTGCTGGTTCACAGTTATGAGGTAAGTGGCCAACCACCTCCTTCATTTGCTAGCCATGAATTGAGTCAAAAATTGTCTTCCCAGTTCTTTAAAGTTGCCAATTGAGCCAGGCTATAAATTTTGGAAACACCCTTTAGCTATTCCTTTTAGGGTCCGACATGCAATTTCTCCAAAAAACCCAAGGAGCATCATGGATGCCTAAAACATTTTCAGATGTTCTACGGGATCTTTAGACCTGTTATACAGGTCAATTTGCGGGACCTTGAATTTTTGTGGGAACGAGACTACCATGATTGTCGAGCTCTACAGTAGATCTCTGCTACTAAGTAGGTTATCCATGGATGAAAATACCTTCCTGGTCATTTCCTTGTATTTTTCCATGAGGTCACTTAGGTTGTAGTGTGTCTTTCTTTTTGCCTCGCCGTGGCTCATTATTTTTCCATAATGCTCTTGGTTCGAAGCTGCATCTCCTCTAGTACCCAAGTCTCTACATCTCCGACCCACATTTTCTTTTTGTAGAGTCTCCATCTCCAAGGTCATCTTCCTCCATCTTTCCTTCATTTCTGTAAATCTCCTCTCCATCCTATCATTTATTTGTCTATTTGTAACGATAGTTTCCTGATCACGAGTTGCTTAAGTGTGTGATGTTGTAAGCATGTGAAAGACACGTTGAACTCTGTGTATCCCAGATATGGCACCAATTGTTGAGAATGTGTTTCATAGGTCTTCCTTATGATTCGCTTAACCTACAAACAAGGAAAGAAAATTGGCTAGGAATTCGGCAAGGGACTCCTCCGATGCCTAAGTTAATAGAATTTTTCTATGCTCCCATGAGATATCAGCTGAAGTTCTTCGGGCGTGTACCTCAAACAATAGGGTTTGTTGCCTCGACTTTGTAACTCCCTCTTTTTGGTTTGGTTTTCCCCTCATTTTCTGGTGTGTGGTCACCAGCATTTAAGTCGCATTGTCCACCCTATTGTTAAGGTGGTACCAAATTAGACGGCCTTAATAATGCCTATATGTGCATGCAAGTCTCATGAACTGGCGAATCCCTTTTACTTTTGGATCTCATTCCTCAAATGGGCCTTTAGGCTTAGTAATGGCTGATCCTTATTATGTAGGGCTCATTTATGTTGGAGGCACTAGAAGGCAAAAGGCCCAACACAAATAACCAGTATTAAGAATTGCATAACAATATACTCACCACCAATTTTATAGCTCTATTTTAAATTAAAAATAATTATGTGAGATTTTGAAATTAAAAACAACTACATTTGCAATGAATTTACATTATCACATATGTAGCTTGTGATAATTGATTGTTACGGTTTTTCAATTGTTTGTTAGGAGTTAATATATTTTTTATTATTTGAATAAGGCCATAAGGGATAATATATACTTATCTCATTAATATCGGATTGGAATTATTTAGTTGTCAAAGGCTAGGCATGTTCTGTTTAAAGAGTTGATATTTTGTTAAAATATCAATTGCCAACTTATCTAAGACACAAATACATTAATAAAACATTAATTTAGAGGTTTATTGTACATAAAGTGGATTGTCTTCCTTTTTCTTCTAACTAAGCAAGTATTTTATTAACATAAATAGATCAAGATATATGAGAAGTGGGTGGGATTCCCCAACAAACACCCCATTACAATAAATGCAATACAACCTTTTTAAAAAAACAAATGTAGCACAAAAGTAAAAAATAAATCTAGTTGTGACTAAAACATTGGTCCCCATCCATTCTACTTATAGAAGACACCATCTTAAATGATTGTTTTTTATAGTTAGTTATATGAACTATGGTGCCATAGCTGGAGGCGATGTTTGTAGGTGGTGTACTACAATTTGTTTGCCTAAAATGTTCACAAAAGAGAATGATATCCCCAGCTACAAAATTTTCGGTTAGGAAAAGAGAAAACAATAATAAGATAAATGAAATCAATGTATTCCTATCTTGTGAAGAGGAAGCCTTTTTTTTTTCTTTTCTACTTGCATTAAATGCAAGCATGCTTTACAACCTACAAGAGAAACCTCTCTTAGGTGCAAGACTTGATTTTTCTACCCAATTTTAGTAATTTTTTAACCTAGTGTGGAAAGAGAAAATAAATAAGGAAATAAGGTGAAAATGAGAGGAGGCCCTTCCCTAGAGAGAGAGAGAGAGAGAGAGGAGGCTTTTCCCTCGGCGAAGGAAATAAGGTATAGTTTATTTGGGATTTTTTTAGAGTGAATGCAATATTTGAAGTTTTCTAGATGGAGAAAAGGCACCACAACTACAACTAATTAGTTGATCTCTTGATGTTGTTCTCTTTTATTTGAAATGATTTTTTTAAGAACATTCTTGAACATTGTTTATCATAATCAAATCATATTCAAAATAGCTATTTTGAAATCTATTGATCTCTAATTAAAAAGAGTAATATATACTATAGCTATTTAGATCATGTAATCACAAGAACAAAATTGATCTTTTAGGACAAAAAAATTTGAGACAAAAATTTTTTCTTCCTAAAATGTCACTTTTAGGGACTAAATTCTTTGTTCGTCCCAGAAAGTCCCAGCAAGCAATCTGATTATCATTTGAACAAGATACTTAACATTCGGACGGAAGAATTTGGGACGAAAATGTATGTCCCCAAACAAATTTATTGTTCGAACTAATGGTACCCCATTCGAACTAATATAAATTTCTATTCAAATGTATAATTGAAATTCGAATGGACATTTTGGCAAGAGAATTGTATATAGTTTGGGCGTGATGTATTGGACGTTGTTGGAACCAAAAAAATTTCATTTGAACGAAAACATGTTGGTCAAGCTCATAGTGCCAATTTCTTACTTACATCGTTTTAGTTTCATTAAATATAAAACTAGTCATATGTAAACATTTTTACATGATGCCGATTGACCATGGAGATGCAATTACAAATTTAGCGTGAAGAAATGCTTCAAGAGATGCAAATGATGATGTTCCAACATTTTATGCCTCCATTTCCATTTCAAAAAATTTGTAATTTTCTTTAATATTTTGAACCATGACCCTAACTTAGAGTTTTAATGTAGTCCCATAACATTTTTATGAAAAATTGATGGATTATATATTATGTTTGAATTTCATGTTTTCTACCTACTGTTGAAAAGGAACTTCATTTCTTTGAACGTGTACAACATTTTTTGTTCAGAACGGCTTAATTGTTATTTGACGATATAGTATTAACACAGGATGCTCGAATAGTTACAATATCAGTTTGAACTACAAGTCGTCATCCCATTCAAGCATACACCTTTTTAATCGGACGAACCGACTTCTAATCAATTGTGAATATTTTGACCAAAATAAAGTTTGAACCGCATAAGTTCAATGTTTGAAGGATTAAATCCATCTTCGAACACTCATCTAAACGGGTATAACAAAGCATTCGAAATCTAATCACTTCTATTCGAACAACAATAGCATTACCCGATTACGTTCAACAAAAAGGCTATACGTCTGAAAGATTTACCTCACCTCGTTTGAAAGATTATAACCTTTACTCGAATGTCATTCGAATTAGACACTTTCTTATTTGAACAATTTGAGTTACTACTAGAACAGTAACTGGACACCTTTAAACCATTATATATATGGTCTTGACATTCGAAAGGACGTCAATCTTATTTGAGCAATCATGTCTTCAATATTCGAACAACCTCATATCCCCTTCGAACGTAACTGAAGTATTAGAATACTAGTCTCATATCGTAACAGTTTGAACAATATTATTTTGTGTTTGAATGAAAGTTGGCCGTTCGAATGCTTGTTAGAGACGAAATGACTTCTTCCTAAAAACCTTTCCTGTTTGAATGAACTTTGAACGGGTCGGAAAAATTTCATCCCAAAAGATATTTTCTATGTCGAAATTTTTTTCTCGTCCCGAATTGTCTTTCGTGACATACCTATTGTGATGAGTTAGAGACGAAATTTTTTCATACCTAATGTCTTCTGGGACAAAATCCCACCCTTCTAGAATGAAAATTTTCATCCCAAAAGAGGCCAGGTTTCTATTGTAGTGAATGCAATTTTTTTATTTTCCAGTCATTGATTCCGTCATCAATTGTAAGAAAATGGTTCCCGTGTCTTTATTCCTCACCTTCCAGCTTAGTCATTAACTTGGGGTTCTTTGAGGTTTGTGATTGTATATATACTTTCGCTTTAACCGTAACTAAAAAAATGAACTCATCTTCATCGCAAATATCTGATTTCGAATTAGTGTTTTTTTGTAACAATCATGCATGGACTTCTCTAAATCATAAATAGCACTCAATCAAATGATCATATTGACCAACATGTTTCTCGATCCTGTCTTCTCACGAAACAAGTGAAATATTTCTTAACATAATTTCATGACATGCTCCGTTTATAATAACTAAATAATTTATTGATAAGACATATTTTTATTGATTACTGCATACATTGCAAGCACATACGTACGTACAGAAAATTACTGATGATCAGCACTTCCAACTAAAACGTAGAAATTGAGGACCGACCAACTAAAAAGTATGAGCACTACTATTCTTTTTAACTTAACCAATAATAAAGCATATTGTAGGCACGGACACAACTTTCCAACTGAAATCTTAGAATTAGTCTTCTGAGTAGAAGAATTTTATTAGAACTTCAAAAGCAATGACATGTCAATGGTACGTATACGACGTGTTCTCCTGGCTTATAAATAGTACTCTTCCAGATAATTATTATTAAGCGGGATAAAATGAAGCCGCCAGACGTGGGGTTGCATGTGCAAGTAAGGGTTTGGCCATGAAAAGTTCATTCATGGACTCAGAGAGGTCAATCTCCTCTTGGTTTGGCGGCAAACTCCATGAAAATCCTTGAAGAAGCCTTGCCAAAAGCATCACAGTCATGGCAGAGCCGAGCGCGATGACCATGCAACCTCGCCTTCCCGTACTGAACGAAATGAAGCGCAGCTCGTGCTCTGCAAGTTCCACCTCCTGATCATCGGCCATCGACGATCCATCCTCCTTCTTCTTCAGATGTCGATCTGGTTTGAACCTCAAGGGTTCTTTCCAAACTCGAGGGTTGCAGCCGAGACCATATCGGCTCAAGATGACATGACTTCCTTTCGGGATGAAATAGCCAGCCACAGTCGCGTCTTGCATTGAGACATGGGGGACGTTAAATGGTGCAATTGGGTGAAGTCGGAAACCTTCCCTTGCACAAACCTTGACATAATTCAGCTGTGGAATATCGGATTCTTCAACCCATCTCTTCTTTCCAACTACCCTGTCAATTTCTTCTACTGCTTTTTGGAGGAGCTCCGGTTGGTTGAGCATTTCTGCTAGTGTCCACTCTATGCAGTTGGAAGGATTATCTACTGTTGCAAGCATCAGTTCCTGCACGTACGCACATGATTGAAAACAATTCAAGTAAATGATTAATAGATATTAATTATTGAAAACTTCATTTATTTAAATTTAGATATTTTCTACAAAACTTGTAAGATTAGTATGGATATTTAGAATAGGAGAGAAAAACACTATCTAGGGTTTTTTGTGAAAGACGTGAAGTATTTTGCAATGTTATATATTAAAATGCATGGTATTAGGTATTCTTATTAATATTTAAGTTTTAACTTGCCGTGATTTGAGCTTTGATCTCTTCCACTGAAAAAGCTGCTTTCCCATTCGAATCCTTTGCCAAAATGAAAGCGTCGAGCAAGTCCTCGGCCTCCGTCTTCTCCCCGTCTCTCCATTGCCGTAGTCTCTCATGGACGACCGGATCTTCATAACTAGTAACGATCTTCATTGCCTCACTTACAATCTTCCCATGACCATCTAAATCTAGTGCTGTTAAGCATGGCAAGTAATCCGATAAAGCAAATGCATTAAGATGAACGAGTATGGTGAAAAGTGATTCAATGTGTTCTTCTTCCTCTACTCCAGGTCCTCCATCCTTCTTTCCTTTGCCAAAGTACCTTCTGTTGAATATCATCTTCCTAATGACATTTCCACAGTAATGACGTGCAACAAGTCTCACGTCCACAACTGAACCACTAATTGACTGATCATCAGGAAGGCAGTCAACCGCAGCATTCTTACATTGATTATAAATGAAACGAACAAGATTATCAGCTTCTTCGGTCCTCTTATTGAGTAGCCACCGAGTTGTTTTTGAGTTAATTATCTCAGAAGCCACCAACTTTTTCATCTTCTTCCATTGATCTCCCCACGGCACCAAAGGTGTCGACTTAAAGCCGCGACTAGCATATTTATTCGACAAAAAAAGAGGTCTTGATGCAAACACGGTATCGTGCTTTTTCAAGAACTCCCGGGCAAGTTCCGGTGAAGTTACCGGAATAACATGAACACCTCCTAGACGTATACAAGCGATTTCCGTATTGAGTGATTCCAGAAGGCCATGTATCCACCGAAATGCTGGCTTATTCCTCCACAGTTCTGGGAGGTTTCCAACTATTGGCCACGGAGTTGGGCCCGGTGGGAGCGCTGGAGTTTGCTTGAAGTTTTTTCCATGGGGTTTCCACTTGAATAATATGAGAGGAAAAAGAATAATGAGCATGGTAAGAAATGCAGAGATCAAGGTTAAGCGCATCGGCAACATGATTTTTTCTGAGGAGCCATAACCATGTTTGACGTCCCTCATGGTAAAGAATAGGAAGGAATAAAACATGGTTTCTTTTCTACGTATATTGTTTGCGAATGTATATGCTTGATGAGCTATACGTTATTGGAATGACAACTTCTTCAGGAAAGTGAAAGAGCACGAAGCAGAACTCTTTCTCGAGCTGAGTATTCTTTTCGGAAATCAAGATCAAAAGACACGAATTTATAGATTAGTATGGTTCGAAGTCGTGGGGTGAGAGAAGTCTACGTGTTTTAGCTGAAAAAGGCAAGAAGCTAGGCTGCAGGGAGGCAAATTAAGGCATGAAATGCACACTACAAGAAATTTGATTTTTAGGGACGAAATTAGTTAGGGACGAACTAAATTTCATTTCTAAAAGTCATTTTTAGAGATGAATTTTTCATTTCGTCTCCAAAACTGCCTCAGATACAAATTTCGTTCGAATGGAAAAATATCCATTCGAACGGAATATTTTCTGACGAAAAAAATTGTCTCAAAAAGAAAAACCGTTCGAATGGGGGAAAAAGGGTTCGAACAACCAATTAATTTTGTTCGAACAGTATATGATCTGTTCGAACAGTAATAATATTGGTGGGAAATTAAATTTGTTTTCCCGGAAAAAATTAATAACCATATGATCTTAAATTTATTACTTCGAAAGGAACTTTTTTTCATTAATTTGTTTATCATTATTAATTTGTACATATATTTTTAATTTTTTTTTCTGATAAAAATGATTTATTTTCTATTAAATTATATAAATATAACTTTAAAGATAATATTATTTTTTATATTATCATGAACGGCAAGTAAAATGAAAAAAATAAATAAATTAGCAAACACGAGAAATAAAAACTATACATTAATTACATCTCAACTATATAATGTTCAATACAATATAAAAAAGTAAAATAATAACTAAAAAGACTATTTGTTGTTGAGCAGATCAACATCCTCTTGTAACATTTTCACGCGTCCATCCAGATCTCTAAACTTCTCCATGATGGGCTCAACAAACTCAACAAATAGAGCTCGTACCTGATACAAAGTAACCCCAGGAGGCTGTCTCTCAACAGCGGCAGTAGTACTAGTAGAAGCTGGATCGGTGGGCGGGGCACAAGGCTGTCCTGATGCAGTCTTCCGCAAGTGCCCCTCGCTCTTACTGAATGTGATCTTGTTGAGGGGCCCCATTTGTGGCGACCTCCGCTCAGTCGCTGACACTGTAACTCCTGATCAGTAGGAAGTTAGATATCAGTAGTGCAAATGGTAGACTACCTCCACTTACATAGCGTGACTCCGATAGGATGCAGTAAAAGAAATACAAGACCAGATCAATGGGGTCCCCTCGCCCTATCCTCAACAAAAATCTGGCTCGATCGATCCCGAAATCAGTCTTATGTTTTTTCGGGTCGATGTTATAGCCGACAATCAAGTTAAGCATTCTAAAAAATGCTATACAGTCGGCCTGTCGGATCACCTTGCTCCCATCATATGGAGGAGCCGAAGGGTCTCGCACTAGATGACGCACCTAATCATCTGTGAAACCATCATCAGGTAAATCCACATCCTCATTACCATCCTCACTACCATCCTCACTATCATCCGGCTCTATATTCGGGACTGGTGTGGAGGATGCGGCATGTGTGTCAGAATTAGATGGTGCAGCCGCTGGTCCCGAACTAGCCAGTCTAGGATATGCGTCGACCTCGCGCCGGATGTCGAGGAACTCAGCAATAATACGAGGAGAGAAATTAATACTAACTCCCCGGACTGATAGAGTGTAGAAAAGAGAATCAACACTCTCCTCTCCCAAGGCACGGTAAAACTCACCGACCATATCTGGGTATGCAGTCCTCTGCTGCTGACAGATCGGTACCCATCCCCCCTCAGTGAAGATAGACTGTATGCTCCGTCCCTCCCACAAAAGATCAGAGAAGTCAGACAAAATGATCTGACGCTTGACGAGTACAGATCTCGACGCCTGAGTAGGAGCTGGTCCAGTACAACTTTCACTGACTTGGTCTCTTGCACATTTTCGTCCGGTAGATGCCATTAATATACAGTTTAACCACAAGAAAATTAAGAACATAATTATAAATATTATATTTAAAATCTATTATTTAAGAATTACACTTAGATTAAACTGTATTGAAATAATCCGTTCGAACTAAGAATCTTCCATTCGAACTAGTATAGTTGTTCGAATGGAAGATTTTGTCCATTTGAACAGGCAATTAATATTCGTTCGAACGGTAAGTTTTTTTCGAATAGAACTAAATCTGTTTGGCATCATCGGGTTCGAATGGAATAGAACCCGTTCGAACGAGATTGAACCCAAACAGCCATGGCTGAGTCGACTCAGCCATGGCCAAAACTCTAATCTACACCAAAATAGCTCGATTAAATTGGTATAAATGATTAAGAAGTGAATCTAGATCACTTCTACCGATTAAAATCCATACATTTGATCAACTACACCAAAATGGGGGGATTTCGAATCCGAAATCCGAAATTCCCCCTCCCAAACAAAGCTCATTAATCTCAAAAAAAGTAACAATAGAGGCCCATACCTCTTAGAAGAGAAAAATGCGTTGTTCTTTCGGCAGTTGAGTGGTGGTTGAGCGGCGGAGATAAGGGGCGAGTCGGAGGTAATCGGCGGCTTAGGGTTCGAATGCTTTGTGTGAGTTTGATGGGAATCGAACTGGGTGTATAAAGATCGTGACACCTCGTTCGAACGGAATAAAAACCCGTTCGAATGGTATTAAAATCCGTTTGAACTTGTCAATATCCCATTCGAACGGTTATTACACTAATATATTTCTAATTATATTACTATACTAATGTATAATAATACTGATATTACAAAGTACAAAAGTATAAAAATAATACTAATAATAGTATTATAATGCTTTAAGATACAAGTTAATATTTTAATATAATTATATTATATCCTAGTTACTGTATAGTTATAACTATTGAATGAGTTATGATAAGTATAAGATATTTAAGATAATTAATATACTTATAGTTATAAGTAGCCTAGTACAATAAGTACTATATTATATCCTAGTTACTATATAATTATAACTATTGAATGAGTAATGATAACTATACAATTAGTTAATATGATTAATATATATAATACTTATTAGTTATATAGCTAGTACAATAAGTAATATATTACTTCCTAGTTACTATACTATATATTAATAGAAAGATACTATATAGTTATAACTATTGAATGATAACTATACAAGTTACTTTGATTATTGTACAATATAGTTATAACTATTGAATTAGTTATGATAACCATACAAGTTAATATGATTAATATATATATATATTTTTTACTTATATACTATTAATAAGTACTATAACTAAGATACTATAAGGACTATATTAGTCAGCATATATAATACTTGTAAAACCCAAATTGGGGAACGGATTTTATTTTTTGTTCACCTTTTTTTGGCCAAATTAGGGCACGAATTTTATTTTTTATTTATTTAAAAAAATTTAAAATGTTAAATATTTGATGTAAAAAGAAAATCCAAAAAAGGACTTATTAGTATATAAAATATCAAAAAGTTGGACTTTAGTTCAAACTCAATAAAGTACCGTTCGAACGATTTTATTTCGTAAAATGTGTTTGGTGGGAAACTTCGCGCCAAATACTCTGAATGTCAGTTTGTTCGAACTTAAAAAGTACTCATTCGAATGAAAAAAGCTTTGAATCTTCTGGACCTTAGTAGAATATGCCAAGGAATATTCTATTTGTTTGTTCGAACTAGTAAATTTCTCGTTCGAACAAACATTACATCGCCGCAAAAGTTGGCGCAATTTGAAATTTTTGTGTTCGAATGAGTAAATGGTCCGTTCGAACGTGACTTCACAGATTCAAATACCACAAACCTTCGGTTCATTTTCATTTTGTGCGAAATTTTGAAAGTTGTGAAGGTAGAGGAACATTCTTGGCCTCCAAGAGAAGGGATTCTTGAGAGAAGATTGAAAAGTATAAAAGGTAAGTAATATATTTTTGAATTATTTTTTGTGTTTTAAATTTCATAGCAAGTTGATTTATTGTTAAGTGTCTTAGGGTTATGCTATAATGTGTTTTATATCATTGTGTTTCTACAATACCATTTACAATAGAAGGAAACTAAACTAATGTGGAAGATTCTGGATATTTAATATCATGAATTTGATATTTTCTAGATAAAGAATTTGGTCTCTGTTTCATGTTTGGATTCTGGGAAAATACCGTTCGAACGCTATTATTTCTCATTCGAACAGAATGGGTTTAAATGCGAACCTGGGTTTCTACCGTTCAAACGCTATAGTATCCGTTCGAACAGAATGAATTAAATAGGAAATGGAATTATATATATATAGTTATATATATATATATATATATATATTTAACTATAGTTATAATATATTTAGTTGATGCATATTCACAAACAAACCAAAACTCAATCAAACTTAGAAAGATATAATACAGACTTAGAAAGATATAAAGTCATAGAAAGATATAATACATAATTAATCAAACTTATAAACATTAATTAAAAATATCAATTAAAATACTACATCTTCCATTTTTCATGTCCACCACCTTAGCATTGCTACCATTACTATTTTTTAGGAATATATTCAACTGCAACTAACTCTTCAAATAAAGTATTAATTCTTGCATTTTGGACATCTTGTGGGTTTACATTGATAGGGTTGAGTAAACTTCCGGAGTTCCCAAAAGAACTCTCTGATTGAAACCCACTTTGGACATCTTGTGGGTTTGCATTGACAGAAGCATTGACAAAACTTTGCTCTTTCTCCTTCATTAGAGTTGCTAGTTCAGTTTGTAGATTTAGAACCTGCAGAAAACAAAGTAGAATGCCATTTATTAGGAGACAGAGCATATCATGATTTCAACCATTATATATGATAATGAGAACCTGCTGTTGAAGAGCATAAATGTATGAAAAAAATGCCATTTATAGGATCTTGAAGCCTAGCTTGCGCTTCATATATAAGTGTGGTAGCCGCTTCATAACGATTATTGACCAGAGGATGTGAGCAAGAAGCCTCGATGCATTACCTGCACCGAAAACTTTATTAACGGTGGCAAATTGGACAAATGACGTACCTGAGTGATTGAAATAAGGAGAAAAAATGCATCCGGTTCGACATTTCTTTCTAAGGAATTTGCATGCTTCACAAAGAGAAGCTCGCATCTTCATTGGTGGTGAGAGAGCTAATGTGAGGGGGGTTTAAAATGCATAAAATCCGGAATTGCGAGGGGGGTTTAAAACGCATCTTCATTGATTAACGAATCTCGATTTGTGGAAAGCACACCATAAAATCTGGAATTGCTTCGAGCCCCACCAAAAAGCACACCATCCGTTCGAGACAAATTAAGTAAGGACGGACAACATCCTTAAATTCTGGGAATGAATTAATTGAAATCACATCCGTAAACTCACATTGATGCATTTGCACTGCATTTCTCACAAAGATTCAGAAACTCACATTTCTGCATTTGCAATGCATTTCACAAACTAATCAGAAACTCACATTTCTGCTTTTGCTCTGCATTTCACACACGAATCAGAAACTCACATTTTTGCATTTCTCACAAACGCATTACAAATGGCCAGCAACCAGTCTTCTAATATGGTTTCTGATTTGAATCGGGAACCATATTTGCCCCAAATGTTAATCTTCACTCCGGATGCTATCAATGCCATGATAGCGACAGATAACTATTTCTCAAGCAAGAGAGATACGGAGGTTGTGGATGGAGCGAGAATACTGACATCACAATATGCAGCTATTGTTACTACCATGACCCTAAGGTTACAGTTGCGGGTAAGTGAGATAGAGATGCTTAATAAACAAGTAAGTGAATTGAAAAATAAACTTGCAAATAAACGGAAAAAGAATCAAATACTAAAAAGAGAAAATAAGGAGTTGAAGATGTCTGTGGATTTGTATGCGAAAAATTTGGAACCAAAAGTGTTGGAGCTGGAGCGAAAGCGAAAACAAATAGATGAACTCGTGCTCAACCCAGGAAATGAGTTGAAGACACATGAGGAAAGTGCCTCAAATGCGATCAAGACTGAGGAAAATGCTTAAGGATGTCTTGGCTACATATGTTTTATTTCAGCCCTAAGGATGTGTTGTTGCAAACTTGTGTTTGATTTATGTTTTGATATATGTATGGACTCTATGTTTTGATATGTGTATGAACTCTATATCCATTTTATATATGTTTTGATATATGTATGGATTATATATTAATTTGATATATATATATGCTTCATTGTATGGACTGTTTGCAGTAGGATATTACATAGATGATAGGATATTACATAAATGGAATACGTTTGAATATACTTTTGATGGTGTTTATTCCATGAATTGGGTTTTTTGATAGACATTCTACAAATAACGGATTTGCGCAATGGATAAGAGTTGGATGTTGTTGGGAGATAGACTTGGGCAAGACTATAAGGAGTATGCACAAGGGCTGAAGTTTTTTCTAGAGTTTGCTTGCATGAGTGTTGATAGTTGAGGATATATAAGATGTCCGTGCAAGAAGTGCAAGAATTTTAGTGCTTATAATTTTGTAGTAGTGGAGGATCATTTATTTGTAAATAGAATCGATCCTAAATACTCACCTTGGGTCTTACATGGGGAACCATTTCTCAAAGGAGTTAAATTTAGCAGTCAGAGCAATCAAGTAGATGAGGATAACGACACCGAAATAGAGGACATTAATGTGGATGATCCTGATGATAGTGAAGATAATGGAGAGGATATGACTGAGATATTAGGTGATCTGGGTGCAGGAATGTTTGGGATGAGGGATGGAGAAGGAACATCTGCACAATCATTTGAGAGAAATGATAACTTTGGAAGATTGTGGGAGGATGCACAAAGAGAGTTGTATGAGGGGTGCACTCGTCATAGCAAGTTGTCTTTTACGGTGAGGTTGCTTCATATTAAGTCTATTTGTCGTATTTCTGCCAAAACTATCGACATGTTACTTGAATTTGTTAAAGAGGCTCTTCTTCAGGATAATGTAGTACCCCGTAATTTTTATGAAGCGAAGCAATTGAAGCGAGGGCTAGGATTTAATTATAATATCATCCACGCTTGTAAAAATGATTGTATTCTTTACTGGCAACAATATGCAGAATTTGACTCATGCCCAGTGTGTCATGAGTCAAGATGGATATCCGATAAACATAATGTACCCCACAAAGTTTTAAGACATTTTTCATTGATTCCTCGACTTCAAAGACTGTTTACATCAAGGATAATTGCGAAAGATATGTCGTGGCATCACATAGAAAGAGTCCAAAATGAAAACTTCCTCTCGCATCCAGCAGATTCTTTACAATGGAAGAAATTTGACAGAGTATCCATGGTTTGCCAAAAAACCTCGCAATGTACATCTTGATTTAGCAACGGATGGTTTTAATCCATTTGACAACATGAGCACTTCTCATAGTACTTGGCCTATTATATTAATACCTTATAATTTGCCACCTTGGAAGTGTATGAAAGATCCTTATTTTATGATGACTCTATTGATACCAGGGCCAAGGTCACTAGGGAATGAATTAGATGTATATCTGCAACCACTGATTGCAGAGTTGAAAGAGTTGTGGGATCAGGGTGTCAATACATATGATGCAGCTTCGTCGCGGGAGTTCAAGATGCATGCTGCAGTAATGTGGACAATAAATGATTTTCTAGCATATGAAAATTTGTCTGGGTGGAGCACAAAAAGTAAAATGGCTTGTCCTGTTTGTAATAAAGATACACATTCTCAGTGGTTGAGTCATGGTAGGAAATTATGTTTTATGGGACATCGTCGTTATTTACCACATGATCATAGATGGCGTTCAAATAGATCTATGTTTGATGGAAGGGTTGAGCGTAGGTTATCGCCACCAGAGTTATCTGGACATGATATTATCGTGCAGTTGAGGGATGTTTTAGAAAACAGATTTGGGAAACATACCAGGGTTCGAAAGAGAAAACGACAAGCAGTGGAGTTGAATTGGACAAAAAAAAGTATTTTTTTTGAGTTACCATCCTGGTCTACATTGACACTGCACCATAATCTAGATGTTATGCACATTGAAAAGAATATATGTGAGAATATATTGGGTACTCTGATGTCAATAGAAGGGAAGACAAAAGATACAGCTAATTCTCGTAAAGACTTGAAAGAGTTGGGGATAAGACCGGAGTTGCATTTGCAAGATAATGGGTCGTCAGCATATATGCCTATTGGAATGTATACATTCTCAAATGATGAGAGAAAGAAATTTTGTGATTGGTTCTTGATAATCAAATTACCCGATGGCTATGCTTCAAACATGTCAAGATGTGTTCGAACACATGATTGGAAGATAACTGGTCTTAAAAGTTATGACTGTCATGTATTTCTGCAGCGTTTGTTGCCAGTTGGTGTGCGTAGAAAGCTTACTCGAGATATTCGTATAGGTCTCACAGAATTAGGAGGATTTTTCAGAGACATTTGTAGGAGAACGTTGAAAGTTGATGCATTGTTAAAAATGGAAGCTGATATTGCAGTAATATTGTGCAAATTGGAGAGTTTGTACCCGCCTTCATTCTTTGATGTAATGGTTCATTTGGCTGTGCACCTACCTCGTGAGGCTTTAGTCGCTGGTCCGGTTCAGTATAGATGGATGTATCCTATTGAACGATTTTTAGGAAAATTGAAGCGATCTGTGGGGAATAAAACTCATCCAGAAGGTTCAATTGCTGAGTCATATATTGATAATGAGTGGCATACCTTTTGTTCAATGTATTTTCGTGGGGTTGATACTAGATTTACAAGACCAGACCGAAATTATGAGGGTGGAAGAGAGATGGGAGCCTTATCGACATTTACCGTGTTTTTCCAGACAGTACATCCCATAGGCGCACAAAGGGGCTACGACCTATGTGGGCGAGAGTTTGAAAGAGCTCGATGGTATGTCTTGAATAACTGTGCAGAGATTGACCACTATTTGAGGTTAGTGATGATCCTCTAAATTAATCATGTATAATAATATAACATTTTTCGTTGCTACAAATTAATCATTCGCACGAACCTGCGCAGTGAACATATACAACTACTTCGCACGAATGGTGTAACTGACGTAGAAAGAACGCATGAAGAGGAATTTGCTTCATGATTTGAACATACGGTATTACTGTAAAGTTTCATTTTATAATATGCATTTCATACCACTAAACTCTATCATTTTTTTATATAATAATATTTATTGATTTAGGTTGTATCAAAATATGGTAAAAATTCAGAAGAAATTTCACCAGAACTGTATGCTCTGGCATGTGGTCCATCTAGACGGGTCATCCAGTACTCAGGATGTTTGGTGCGTGGATATAGATTTCACACAGCTGACAGAGAAAGATATAGGAAAACTCAAAATTGTGGGGTTGTAGTCGAAGGAAGTCATGGGGATGATAACATTGACTTTTATGGAATTGTGAAAGATATTATAGTGTTGAAATACGTGGGAGGATATATGGTCTGGTTGTTTAAATGTAATTAGTGGGATGTCTCAAATCCTAGGTTGGGAGTGCGTAACGATAATTACTTTGTGAGTGTCAATACATCTCGCATATGGTATGAGGACGATCCTTTCGTTCTCGCTTGCCAAGCGAATCAATTTTTTTATTTAGATGATCCGGAATACGGAAACCCATGGCGGGTAGTGGAGAAGTTTGCACCAAGAAATGTATATGATACTATTCCAGAGACAGAAGAACCTTCAGAAGAAGTTGATACTCCAGCAAATGAAGAAGCATATCAAGAAAATGAAGTAGACATCAATCTATTTGTTGATCTCAGCCAATATGATATGGTCCCATTGCATAGAGAAGATGTTCAACCCGAAGTAATTGAGGGTGAAATATCAGAAGACGATGAATCAACTGAAATGTCTAGCGAGGATGAGGGTGATTGGTCTAGCAAAACAGATAGTGAATGAATTTCAAATATCAATTTTTGTAAGTATTATTTTTATAAATATATCCATAATGTTTTTTTGAATAATAATTTGTTACAATTTCAAATAGATATGCCTCCTAAACGTAAAGCAACACGTGTGCCATCCCCATCCATTACTGATTCCTCGTGTGGTTCACCTGTCATGAATAGTGAGCCAATACTATCAGACTCAGAACAAGGTATTTTATCAAATTAAATACTACAGTTTATGCTCAATTTAGGTAATATATCTATAAAATAAAAGTATTTAATTCAAATAGTTGCTTTAATTACTGTATATAGCTGTTGTAAGCCAGCGCCAAGGTAGAGGCACTACGAGGGGTGTCTGCATAGAAAAAGTAAGAAAAGTCGGTAAAATTAAAGTTGATATTCCTGATTATCACACCAGTGGCTCTAGAGATTCAGCAGCATGGCTTGCTTCTTTTGTTGGTACGCTTACTCGCACGTATGCACCTATTGCTACATCCTCTTGGTCTAAAGTTTTCCAAGAAGTGAAAGATCACATCAAAAATTGTTGTTTGGTAATAACCTACATCTCAAGTAACTAAGTATTATTCATGTTACTTTTTGAATATTTCGTATTTATACTAATTGTTTATAATTATTGGAAGGATGAGTTTGAGCTTGATTTTGGCCGACGAGAGGATCGATTAACAGTTGAGGAGTTGATGTCGAATGCATTTCGGAGGTACAAAGGTCGATGTCATGCACATTATAAGAAGTTCAGTACTACAATAGAGGCGTGCCAAAATCCATTCCAAGCAATGCCACCAAATGAATGAGAGAAGTTTTGTGATATGTTTGAAGATCCTGCTTATCAGGTAATTTCGCTGCTATATTTTTTTAATAGTATATTATGATAGATGTATTAAACATATATATATATATTTTTTATTTTTTTAGCAACGGAGTGCTGTGAACAAAGCAAATAGATCAAACTTGAAGATACACCATCATGCGGGTTCTCAATCTTTTCATCGTTTGTCTAACAAAATGTTAAGTTATTCTACTCCCTATTAAATATTAACATATAATATACTTTTCTGATTTAAGTTCTAATATATATATATTTTTTTGTAGAAAGAAAAAAGTTCTGCTGACTATGATTTGACCCAATTGTATGCAAAATCATATAAAAATCGTGATGGTATTCGGACCAGTCCCGAAGCAAAGGCAAATTATGTAAGTTGAAGTTTCTTTAATTCCATTGTGACTATAGTTTTGTTACTTATACTAACTAGTATGTTTTTGTTTTTGTAGGACAAAATGATATCTCTCAAAGAAGTTAATGCGGATCCATCTGATGCATCATCTGTCAACGATGTTCAGATCCTTTCTCAAGTTCTTGGATCACGTTCTGGATATTTGAGGGGCTTAGGACGTTGCGTTAAACCATCTTCAACATCATCATCCTCTTCTCAAGCTAGATCGAATGACGACAAAACTAAAAAATTGGAGAAAGCAGCACTTGAGATAGAGCGATTGAGGTCCAAGGAAAAAGAGTTGCTGACCAGATTAGATCAAGCAGCAGATCTTGAGACAAGATTAGAAGAGAACATGCAGAAGAGATTGGAGATGGAGGTACAAAAAGCTATGCTTCAGTTGCAATCAGTTATGTCACAAAACTCTACACCACCATCATAATTGTAAAAGTTATAAAGTTTCAAAACATTTGAACAATTGACATTTGAATTGTATTTTGTGTAATACTAATATGGTAGTTTTAATTAATTTGGTTCTGTTCTGTATGATTCATACTGTTCGAACGGTAAATAACCAGTTCGAACGGTAAAGTACCATTTCTAAATCCATTCGAATAAACAAATACCTATTCGAACAAAAAATAACCCATTCGAACGAATAACACGGAATACAGTTCGAACGGACGTAATTTGCATTCGAACAAAATTTATTGGTTCGAACAGTATTAAATATTGTTATTTGTTCGATTCAAAATTTTATTTCTTTCGAATGGACGGGTAGGTTCAAACGGAAAATATTCCATTCGAACACTCATTTCGTTCGAATAGTATCAAATATGGTCATTTGTTCAATTCAAAATTTTATTCCGTTCGAATGAACGAGTCGGTTTGAACTGAAAAATATTCCATTCGAACAAGATATTGAGACGAAATTAGTTCGTCTAAAAAATTATCCGTTCAAATAGTTTCGACTGGTTTCGCAAAATTTCATCCCTAAAAGTGATTTTTAGAGACGAAATTCAATGAATTTCCAAAAACATTTTGAGACAGTCTTTTAGAGACAAATTAGAGACGAAATTTTTTCATCTCCAATTCTTTTTGGGGATGAAATTGTGATTTTTTGAGACAAAATTTTTTGTCTCAAAAGCCATTTCTCTTGTAGTGGCATGGTGCATGTGAAGGAGAAGGAAAAAGTTTTACATCTTGGCCGGTGAATTTCCGACTCATTTTATACTAAATCTTTATTTTTTATATATAAAATATTTAAACGATGAAAAAAAAAATCAAACTTTGTTAAGATTTTTTAGACAATTACAAGAGCTACGGTAAGAAAATTGTTGTTTATTTGTGATTGGTTATTTTCAACAAAAATTATTATTTATTATTAAAATAAGTCTGTTTTTATCGCAAATAATCGTTATTGTGGTAAAAAATCCATCACAAAATAGGTCTAGCTTATGTATGGTATGGAGCAATCTTCCCATTTTCGGCGTTTCTTAAGAGTCTCAAATAAATTCAGTGCCAGTGGAATTTTTCTGATTATTACATATACACATACTACAAGAAAAATAGTCTTTCTCAACGTCAAAAATCACCGGAAGCCATAATATTGCCGGCAAGTTGCTATTTCATGATAAAATGTAATTGATTTTAGTTATATTTTGAAAAGTTGTGAAACAGAAATTAGATAAAAGCTGACAAGTTGCTATTTCATGATAATAATTCAAAATTGTGAAAAATATTATTTATCCCACTAATTTTTTATTATCGTTCTTTTATTCTCTCTTAATATAATATAAAATAATTAATAAATAAGTATAATATAATAAGTAATTTTAGATAATTTAATATCGAATCAAGAAATAAATGCAAATATAAGGCGCCACAATTAATATCAAAATTATGCAATATCTGATAGAATCATCTCTCATTGGTCTATGAATAAAATAATGAAAGAAAAATTATATTTTCAATTTTTCTAACAAATCAAATTTTGCAATATCAATTAAATAGAAGATGTTTGCACACTGTCGACCCGTCATAAAAAGATGAAAATTACATATATAAAACGTTCAAAGATATCCGTTCATTGCTAGATTGGGACATGAGGCACGTGAAAGTCGGACCCTGATCAACACCAATCATGTACGACAACAAGTCCTCTTTCGTTTTCAGTAGTTACCGTCCGCGACTAAATGCATGCATTGCACTCAGGTTCGGCACGGTATGTATAATTAATGTCTTTGGTTTCTTTGGTTTTAAATTTTCTTTCTTTCTTTTTTTCGAGTTTAGAAAATGAAAAATGGAAAATAACTGGGTGACTCCAAAGGTGCAATATTATTAAAAAAATAAAAGCAATGCAACATACAGTCGTGGAGTGCACAAATATTATACAGTCGCTTTGAAAAAGAATAAAATTTCTTATTAAAAATTTAATTTTTTTCATGTGAGTGTTGTATTTATTCATTTTTTTCAAAGTGATTGTACAATATTACTTATGCACTCATGACTGCAACTATCATTTTTCAAAAATTTAATAGTTAAGGAAGTGATTATTAATGAATTTATAATTTTTTTTTTTTTTTTTCTTAATGGTTAAGGATGTTTAAAAAATAGTTGAAAGAAAATGAAAAAAAAAAGTGCAATATTTAGATTGGGAGGATTTTTCTAAAATTCGTAAAAAGAAATTCTAGTCATGATCTAATATTAATTGTCTACATCTTTTCGACAAAAAATTTCAAAAATAATTTTTCATTTTTTTAGGTCGATCAAATAAGTAGTACTGTAATGTATTTACAAATTTACCAATCGAAACTTGATCACAACAGCTTCTAATTATTGATATTTTAAATTGTGATGGACCGAGTTGGAGTGGAGAAATCGAAAAGATAAAATTGAGATTTGATTTAATGATTAACTATTTTAAGAAAAAGGTGTAAACTTTGAGACTGTTTTTTCGGATCAGATTTTTTCCGGCCCGAATTTTAAAATTTGGCATCTGCAACTGATTTCTATTTATAAAAAAAAAATTAAGTTTAGTTACAAACGAAGTTGTTTTACGCTTATAAATCTCCCCTCCACCTCGGGCGATCCATCTATCTCTGCTTTCTCTTAGAACTTAGGTAATAGCCCTTTTTCCATGCGTTTTCCTCTCTAGCACAACATGATTTTCATATGCACTTTTCTTGTTTTCTGTTTAATGAAAATGATTTTCCAGTTAAATGGTCAGATCAATGAATATGTCATTTGTGTTTCTGGGGGATCTCTTTAATATGAATATGACATAGCAACAAATAAAGGGTTTTTTGGACTTGTATAAAACTTGTATAATCTTTCCTATATTTAGGCCAGTAGTCGTGACAAGGTAGGACACCCTTTTAAATCCACATACTAATGTATACAGCAAGAAAGAAAGGCCCTAAAGTTATGTGGAGGGCTTTAATCCTTTCTCCCCCTCTCGCCCTGTTGGGCCATGTCATGGGCCCAGACAATAGTCTTGCCCATGAACCTTGAACCTCGACATATTGATTCACAAAGAGGACATCTCAAGACTTGAATTTCAAATGAAGAATTAGGCAGTTATCACGTCAAACAGAAGATATCAAGAGCTTTATTTATATCGGTCAAGTATGACCATGAGACTGGGGATTTGTCAAAAAGATATGCTGGCCTGGAGGCAGGCAACAGGAACACACGAACATCACACAGAGTAAGGAAAAAGCTGGTCACCTTCAAAACACGGGCACAGGTGATCATGTAACTCTTATGAAACAGATCCAAGAAGATGTGGTATCCTCCATTACAAAAAATGATCTCAAGTGGCGCCAAAGAGCTAAGCAGCACTGGCTAAAGCATGGGGACAGGAACACTCAATATTTTCACATGCAAGCTAATCAGAGAAGGAAAATCAATGAGCTCAAATGTATAGAAGACCCTCAGGGCAGATGTGTCACTGATCAGGCAGGAATAGGAGAAGTATTCACAGGAAAATCAATGAGCTCAAATGTTTGAGAATTGCCTGCAGGCCGTGGACACTAAATTAGATATGGACATGAAGGCATGGTTATTGAATCCTTTCACTAGAGAGGAGATTACAACAGTTGTTTATCAGATGAATGCCCTTGGATCCCCTGGACCTGATGGCTTTCCTACCCAATTTTATCAGAAACATTGGGGGTGGTGGGTGATCAAGTCTGTAATTATGCTCTTAAGGTCCTAAATCATGGTGATGTTAATGATACGTTCATTTCCTTAATCCCCAAAGTGAAGAGTCCCAAGAAAGTGGCTGATTATAGACTCATTAGCCTGTGTAATGTACTTTATAAGATTGTCTCTAAAACCCTTGCCAATAGACTAAAATCTATACTTCCCAGCCTCATTGCCCCCAACCAGAGTGCATTTGTACCTGGAAGACTCATACTGGATAACACTCTTATAGCTTATGAGTTGCTAGATTCCATGAACTCCCGAAAGGCAAAAAATGTTTCATGGCTCTTAAACTCGACATGAGCAAGGCCTATGATAGGGTAGAGTAGAAGTTTATTAAAGCTATTATGACCCAAATGGAATTCCCAGCAAGTTGGATCAAGCTTATCTATCCAGGTTTGTCTAAACTCAGTATCATACTCAATACTTGTGAATGGTGAACCTCAAAAGTGTGACGCCCCGACTCCCACGTACAAAAACCTCGGGAATCGTGACGTCAGGATGATGACAACCCGGTCACGCATCCCAACGACAAGTGTCAAGTGTGTGCAACAAATAAACAGTGCACAATTAAAAACACAGCGGAAGGTAAATAAGTCAACTAGAACCAGAATTTTAGTTAATACAGATATACAAAATACAAATACCTTAAAATCAAAGCCCAGTCCCAAAATAAAATACAAGTCTGATAATAAAAATCTACAGCATGAGTGATCCCAGATCACTCCTCCGGCGGAGCCAGATCTTCAGGCTCAGCATCTGCATCATCAACAAAGTCTGCAGTACCATTAAATGGTACCACAGGTAAGTTATAACCTAACCAAATCCAGAGATAAAAATCATATCTAAACAATTAACCATGCCTGCCCATGATGCAATATGCAATAATGCAACGCACGCCAAAAATCTCTTTGGCACAAAAATCATTTCCAATAAAATCAATTCCACCATTTTCCCAGAAAATGGCACACAAAAATCATTATCTATCATTTTCCCAGAAAATGATACACAAAAACAACTCACGCTATTTTCCCAAAAAATAGCCAATTTCCATTTATTCCAATTAACTATATGCACCATGGCCTCCCCTATGGACCATCCGCACGTCCTGGCTACTTTACGAGCGATGCCCAGTTCCGCACCCAGTGCATTCGTGGCCAGGTCATCCTCTAGCCCCCGCCAGTAGAAGGGCCACAGAGTCGGCACGTCCAACGTCCGATCCCGTTGTCGCCCGGTGACAACCCAGGGGACGTCACTCAGTATATTACGCTCCCAGGTGACCAGAGGAGCTCCACCGAGATAATGCCCCATCTCGGCTTGGGGTCGTGATACACACGCACCCAAAAGTCCAATTCTCATGAAAACCCAGTTTTCAAAATAACCACATGAACATGAATGCAATACAAGAAAACCCAGTTTTCCATTTACAAACATGCCATGTGTGCAATATGCAATGAACCAGATCAATCCTCACAACCAATGATCAACTCCCAAAATCACAATACAACCAAAATATCCAATATCCAAATCACATAACCAAACTCCAACAATTAATCCAACCATAATTAATCACACACAACAAATACTCCGATCAATCCATCCACCCACGAACTCCTCGGACTCAGTCCGAAAACCAACCAGGATACATATATATAAAATATAGCAGTTAATTGTAAAAATATAATTAAATCTCAAAGAATTATTTAGGAAATACTTACAGCACTTTAAAACTATTTTACGGAGGGTCCGAGGCACAGGAAATCGCCAAAACAGCAAATTCACACAGTGTAAAAACACTGGCCGAAATACAGTGAAATTGGAATTTTACACAGGTTCAAATGAAGACTCGAAATTGATAGGGTAGGGCCTATGGAAGGTGGGGAATCTAATGGTGGTGGTGGTTGGCCGTGAATGGTGGCGGAAATGAGCAGTTTTAAGGCCGTATAGAGCAAATCGAAGATGGGTTCGTATGGGCGGCTTCGGCGACGGATCGGAGCCGGAAATGGGTGGAAAAACTTGCTAGTGGGCCGGTGATGAAGTGGTGAAGAAATGGTGGCCAGAGGTGGCCGAACGACGGCTCATCAAGGAGGAAACCGCCGCAGGTAAAAGGTCATCGTGGAGGCAAACGGCGGCGAGGCTCCGGCTGAAAATGGTATGGTAGGGTCGCCGGTCGACGGGGAGCCAAACGGCACCGGCGGTGTCGACCACGGCGGCCGGCGAAGGTAAACCTAAAACGGGGAGAGAGAGGAGAGAGAGAGAAGGGCCGGTCGCGTGCGGGGAGAGAGAGAGGAAGAAGAAAAAGAAAGAACAAAGAGAAAAAGAAAAAGAGGAGGGAAAAAGTGAGATCCAGACTTTCAACTTGGGTTTCGAAAGTGATCCAACGAAAACGATTTTAAAACCACTAAATAAATAAAATAATCTAAACACAGTGAAATATTTAAATAAAACAATAACTATTTTTTTAAACAGTTAAAATAAATAAAACAATTTAACTCAAAATTAGCTAAAGTAAAATATTAAACTCTGACAAAACATCCTTTAAAATAAAGAGGAATTAAATTGCAGATCACTAATTAAAATTAAACAAACGCAGTGAAATGCCTTAATAAAACAATAGAAATTTTAAAACCCACAAACAAACCAATTTAAATTAAAGATCAATTTAAATCCAAAACAATAATTAACAATAAGAAAGCCCAATAAAATAATTTTCACAATTTAAAATATTATAAAATAATATTTAAAAACTCCAATAATTTTAAAACAAAATAATTAATCACTAAATAAATCATCCATTAAAATACACTAAAATCTGGGATATTACAAAAAGTGCTTCTTGCCTTCTAGAGGAATTCGACAAGGAGATCCCCTCTCCCCATACTTGTTTATCCTGCGTGCAGAGGCCCTCACAGACCTCTTGAATCAAGCTGAGACATGTGGCAGACTCACCCCAGCTCCCATAGGAAGTGGCCCAATCATTGTGAACCACTTGTTCTTTGCTGATGACAGTCTACTGTTCTGCCAAGCCAAGCCTGAGGAACTCAGCTGTGTGTTTCATATCCTGGATCTCTATGAGAAAGCCTCTGGACATGTCTTAAACAAAGACAAGTCCTCTATCTTCTTTAGTAAGAACACTGCACAAGGTACTTAAAAAGAAATTGTACAGCTTGCTAATATCAAATCTTCTTGTAACTTTGAAAAGTACTTGGGGTTACCTGCCTTGGTGGGCAGGAAAAAGATTGCCTCTTTCCACTCTCTAATTGATAGAACCTGGACTCGAGTAACCAATTGGAAAACTAACTTCCTCTCTATTGCAGGTAAGGAAATCTTACTAAAGGTTGTTCTTCAAGCCATCCCCACTTATACTATAGGTATGTTTTTGCTACTAGTATCTATTACAAGCAAACTAAACTAGTTGCTCAGGAAGTTTTGGTGGGGGTTTAATGAAGACTCCACAAAAATTCAATGGGTCAATTGGAAGCAACTCAGTAGCTGCAAGGACATAGGAGGCCTGGACTTTAGAGACCTAAGGTGTTTCAACCTTGCTTTGCTCTCGAAGTAGGGGTGGAGGATCCTACAAAATCCAACATCCCAAGTGGCCAAGATACTAAAGCAAAAATATTTCAATAAGGTGGGGTTACTAGAGGCCAAGCTGGGGGCAGGGCCTTCTTATGCTTGGAGAGGCATTTATGCAGGTTTACAATTGTTGAAGGAAGGTCTAATATGGTGGGTAGGGAATGGCAATAAAGTGAATATTTGGCAGGACATATGGCTACCATCCTTCCCTTCTCAATAAATTCTAACTAACCGAGAACCAGATTGCTGGTGTGAGAAGGTTTGTGACCTACTTGACCCTCATTTGAAGCAATGGAAGAACATATCCTCTATGAAATCTTCTCTCAACAGGAAATAGAGAGCATCAAAGCTATTCCCATAAGCCTCGGGGGAAGGGAAGACATGCTAGTATGGCAGTTTACAAACAATAGCATTTACACGGTAAAGAGTGGCTATCATTTTAGCAAATAGATGGAACGAGACCATGAAGGAGAAACCTTTGTCAAAGACAAAAACAGTCAGTGTGGAAATCTATTTGGAAGCTGAATATACCTCCTTCTGCAAAGATGTTTCTATGGAGAGCTTGTAGTGAGGCCCTTTCCACTCTAGTTAACCTAAAGAGGAGGAAAGTAGTAGAGGATGATCTATGCTTGATCTGCAAATAGGGACCTGAGACCTCAGGTCATGTACTTTGGGGATGTAGTGCTGCTATGGATGTCTGGAGCATGGGAATAAAAAAAGTGCAGAAGTTATCAATTCAAAGTGACATGATTTTCAATGTTTGGTCAGTACTAGTTGACACTCTGAATCCAGGAGAACTCAATGAAATAGTAGTTACTATGAGGGGGATTTGGCCTAGAAGGAATGACTGTATAGATGGCAAGCAATTTAAGCACCCAAATGCAATAAGTGATCAAGCCAAGGCAGATACTCTTTCCCACAAGGAGGCACATTACAAGGAAGCAGGTGCTGAGCAACAGGCACAAGCAGGGGTTCATAAATGGCAAAAACCTGAGATAGGATTTTTCAAGGTTAATTGGGATGCAGCTGTTCAATTGAAGGAAGGAAGGATTGGCATATGAGTCCTCATCAGAGACCATCAAGGCTATGTTATTGGTGCTCTTCGAGCTAATAGACCTCTAAAAGGTAGTGCCTTCGATGTTGAAGCCTATGGACTAATCCTGGCAACAGTTTTTTGCAAGGAGATTGGTCTGAAGCGAATAATCCTAGAGGGGGACTCTAAGCAAGTTGTGGATACACTAAACTAATATTCACCCAACTGGAGCGTGGGGGGTTGTCTCATTGCTGATGCAAGATACATACTTGAATCATTTGCTACCTGGTAAGCTTCACACACATATCGTGAGGCTAACATGGCAACCCACAGCCTAGCCAAAGCTGCTCTCGAATGTGTAGAAGATGTGTATGACATCGAGCTATGCCCAACATGTATCTCATGTCTGGTTACTAAAGAAATGATGTAATGTTTTTCACTTGTTTGTCTTTCCAAGTTCATGTAAGTGTTTGGACTATGACTAATGAGATCAATTATTTTATCAAAAAAAAAAAAAGTATGACCATGAGACCATCTTTTTCACACTAAGGAAATAACCATACTGTGACACCCCGTATTTCAGTGTATTTTTATTGAAGGATTATTTTAATTAACTTAAATATTGGTTCTCTTATTTTAAAATTATTGAAGTTCCCATTGGTTTATTTTTATGATTTTTAAGTTATGAAAATTATTTTAATATGCTTTCTTAATATTAATTATTGTTTTGCATTTAAATTGCTCTTCAATTTAAAGAGTTTGTTTATGGGTTTTAAAATTATTATTGTTGTCAGATTTTATTATTATTTTATTTAAGCTATTCACTGCATTCAAATTATTTTATAAACTTATTGTTTTGAAAGTCATTTTCGTTGGATTAATCTTGTGACCCAAGTTGTGAGGATTGGACCTCATTTTTTTTCCTTCCTTTTTCTTTTTCCCTTTTTCCTTTTTTCCTTTTGTTTTTTTCCTTTTCTTCTTCTCTTTTCTTTTTCTCCCTCTCTTCCTTTGTTTCTCTCCCAGCCTGCGCGAGTTCCTCATCTCTCTTCCCGTCCGAATCTTCGACTGCCCCTAGCGCCGCCATGCGCTACCCGTTACCGACACCACCCCTTTCCTTCTCTTCCCCTCCGACCGGCGACCTCACCCCCTGTTTCCAGTTCCTCCTTCACTGCTGTGAGCCTCCACGCGTAGCTCCAAGCCGCGGCCTTCTTTGCATTCCAACTCCGTCGTCGCTCCTTCGTTGGCCACCAACTTTTCACCACATCACCCTCGACCTCCCAGCTATCTAACCCACCCATTCTCAGCTTCAATCCACCACCAATGAAGCACTCCAACCACCACTACCATTAGTTTCACCGACACCTCTAAGCTATTCCCTAGTAATCTCAAGTCTTAGTTTGTCCTCATTCGAAATTGGATTTTTGAGACCCACGGTCATAATGCATTTTGCACTGTTCCGTTGCTGGGTTGCCATTTCTAGTACTTCCGTGATCCTTCAAAAAGTATTTTATAGCACTGTAAATATTTTTCTAAATAAATTTTGAGATTTAAATGTATTTTTGCATTAACTCTTTATTTACTATGAACTGGTTAGTTTTGTTGGACCGAGTCCGAGGAGTAAGGGGGTTGGATTGATTGGAGAATCAGGTTATTTGTGTGATTGGTTATATGGGGATTTATTGGTTGTTGGATATCGATGACGTGTCTTGTACATTGCATATTTGCACGCATGTTCATGTTTGTAAATGAAAACTGAGTTTTCGCACAATTGCATACATGTTCATGTGAACATTTGAAAACTGAGTTTTCATGTGTAAAAGGATTTTTGGGTGCGTGTGTATCACGATCCCAAGCCGAGATGGGGCATTATCTCAGTGGAGCTCCTCTAGTCACTCCGGAGTGGAATAAACTAAGTGACGTCTCCTAGGTTGTCTCCGAGCAACAATGGGATCGGACGGAATGGTAATGCTCTCGTGCCGACTCTGTGGCTCCTCCGCTAGCGGGGGCTAGAGGATGCTTGGCCACAAACGTGCTGGACGCGGAACTGGGCATTGCTCGTTACGAAGTCACTCACACGGTCGTTACCCATGGTGTGACGAAGGAAGCTAGGGTGTGCGAATGATCCCTAAGAGAGATCATGGTGCATACAGTAAAATTGGATAATGGGTTATTTTTTAGGAAAATTGCGTATGTTGAATAAAATAATTTTGTGTGAATCATTTTCTAGAAAAATGATAGATTATTGTTTTGGGGTCATTTTCAGGAAAAATGGTGGAAAATGTTTTAATGGAAATATTTTGGGCCAAAATGGGATTTTGGTGTGCATTGGAAAATACTCATTTTCGGAAAAAAAGATGTTTTTTGGGTTTAATGCATATTTCATCATATGCATGCATAATGATTGGTTGCATTAATGTATTTTTATCTCGTGAGTTGTTTGGATTATTACTTACCTGCGGTACTATTTTGTGGTATCGTAGATTTTGATGTAAATGAGAACGAAGAGCCTGTGGGATCGGCTCCACAGAAGGAGTGACGTGTGGTTGCTTTTTCGAATATGAGAATTTTTTCCCTTTTGTCTATGTAATTGGATTTTTACTTTATTTCATGGATAACTGTATAACTTTTTAAAGGCAATTTATTTTGGATATCTGTATTTAATATTCTGGTACTTAATTGACTTATTTATATTATCCGCTACGTTTTGTTGTAAACTTTTCTTATGTTGCACACACTTGAGCACTTATTGTTGGAATGCATGACTCATGTTGTCATCATTCCGATGTCACAATGCTTGCGTTTCCATAAGTAGGAGTCGAGATGTCACACATACTATATTGACTTAAGCATCAGAGGCGTTCCCACAAACCCCCAAGACCTGTCTCTCTTTGGTTGTAGGTGATCGTATGGGAGAAGCTATGAAACATGTCCATAATAGTTGATACCATCTGTGGAATCTTGTTTCTTGATAATGTGGTTTTCGTATGCCTGAGACCACGCGATCTCAAGCAACAAGGGATCAGGAAGCCACATCGGTCAACATGGAAAATAGGATAGTAGAGGTGGAAGACTAGTTGAAGAAAGTAACGTCAAAGCTGGAGGCTTTACAACTGGAAAATATGGTTCTTAAATGAAGAGATGGAGCTTCAAAAGAGGATGTTGCATCGAGTCAAGTGGATAGAACAGAAACGGAGTCGCAAGATGCAGGCAGACCTCCTCACGAAGAAGAGGCAAAGAAAATGTACCACGATTTGTGAAGTCTCATGGATAAGTATGAAGAGATGGCGAGAAGAATAAAAGCATCTTCTCACTCTGTTTTTTTCTTGATCTTTGACTCTATATACATATATTGTATGTGGTTGTTATTGAAATAAAGTTAATTATGACTTGTAGGAATTTTAAGAAAATTTATTCAGCCTGCTGTCATCCTCCAAACTAATACGAAGATAATTTATATCTAGCAGTCAAGAAACATAACACTATATCTATCTAAAGTTTGTGGGGGTTTTCATTTTGGTAATTGAAACATAAAGGTTAAGAATAAAAAGTTCAAGATTTCATGATTTTGTGGTGTAAGCAAGTTAAATATCACTAATTATTTTCATTCTTGATTTAATCAACCTTAGTCACAACATTGGATATCGTACATTTTGAGATACAAATGTCTGTGCGTCTCTGTGCGCCTATGATATCTATTAAGGAAGATTGCCAAAATCAAGCACAAGTCAAACATCAAGAATCTAGTCCAAAATCAAGCTGTCAATAATTCCCTGATCTGTTGCAAATCAAATCCAAGATTGTATAGTCAATAGCCAAGATTTCTATAATGTTTAAATGTCCTTGTAAATACTATATCTGTTTCCTAAAATAGCTTTGTAAAGCTCTTGTATAAATAGCGTGTATTCATTAGTTAATATAGTGAGAGGAAATTATTTCATTCAAACCTTGTAGTGTGTTTTATATTATATGGTATCAGTAGAGCCAGCCTCAAACAAGGCCCATTTCCTATTTATACAATGCCTTCTTCCTCTGAGCAACCTTCCATTCATCTCAATACCCATCCAACATCTTCTACTGAAACCACTCTTGTTGCTCTCAATATCACTGCTCAAATCAATGAAAAATTAACCCCCTCCACTTTTCCTCAATGGTGTACTCAATTTGAAACCCTCCTCATTGGCTATGATTTGCTCGATTATGTCACCAGCATCTCCCAATGCCCCTCCCCAAGTGACTCCTCTGTATCTACCTTACAAAAAACCCATTGGGTTAGGCAAGATAAACTGATACTCAGTGTCATTCTTGCCTCCACTTCTTCCACTATTACTCCACTTATAGCCACCGCAAAAACATCCCATGAGGCATGGAAAAAATTAAACACTTTGTATGCTAGCAAATCAAGAACACGCGCAATGCAATTAAAGGAAGAACTCACCTTAATCCAGCGTGGAAATCGGTCCATCTCTAATTATTTGCATGCTGTGAAGGCCTTGGCAGATGAAATGGTTTAGGTTCTAATTTTTGAGAAATTGCATCGTTGATCCGAGCAAGGGAGAACCCACTTTCTTTTAAGGAGCCTCATGATCTCCTTGTTGGCCACGAAAACTACCTGCGTCGCCTTGAAGTTGCCACCCAGCAGCTTGTTGCCGCTGCAAACTTCACTACTAGGAAATTTGGTTCTTCGGGAGGCTAGTCGAAACACTTCAACAAGCAATTTGGTTCCTCACGTCAGTCTAGGCAAGTCCAAACTAGCAATCCCAATCATGATGGACGACGCTCAAATGGGTCTTGTAGGCCCAATAACAATCAATGGAATTATAAGCCCAAATATTAAATATGTGATCAGTTGGGTCACACAGCCAAGAATTGTCCTCAATTGAACTTAAATGACATCACAGCAAATAGTGCCACCACTTCTACAACAAAAGAACAAAAATGGCTTCTTTACTCCACTGCCTCACATAACATTACTGGTGATGTCCAAAATCTATCAATACACTTTGAATATGATGGCACTGATGAAGTTGTTCTGGTCAATGGTTCAGGTTTGGCTGTTTCACATGTTTTTTCTTTAGCTATACACTCACCCTAACGGATATTTATTTTGCATGATACTTTTTGTGTTCCAAATCTTAAAAAACAATTTAATTTCGGTTCATCATTTTACCAAAGAAAATAAGGTCTATGTTGAATTTTACCCATCTTATTTTCTTGTGAAGGAATTGACCATGAGGGCGATCCTACTAAGAGGTTCATGTGAGAACGGCATCTAAACCTTTCCGTAGTCACTAGTGGGAACTTCTTCTAAAATGGTTACTAATATGCATGAACAACCATCACTTGACGGGTGACACAAGCGTCTTGGACATCCATCTTACAAAATTATTCAAAATCTTGTTTCCATTTTTTCTCTTCCTACCACAAACAATAAAATGTCCTCATTATGTAGCTCTTGTTCTATCAATAAAGCACATCAACAACCGTTTCGTACCACTATTTTACAAAGTAATGGACCGCTTGAAATTATTTACACTGATGTTTGAGGACCTGCACATTCTATCGGGCTTGATGGTTCATGCTATTGTCTTATTTTTGTGGATCATTATACTAAATACATGTAGTTTTACCCTATAGCTACAAAATCGGGTGTGTCCAATATTTTCCGCAGTTTAAAAAATTTGTTGAAAACCGCTTTCAAGCCAAAATCAAAAGCCTCTATAGACCCCAAGTCAAACAAATTTTATACATCTCGACATGTGCTGTTTGACGAAACCCAATCCCCATCGCAGCCTATACCAACCAAACACTCCTCTCATCCCATAGCCAAACTCCACCTTCATATATGTGCCCTAAAACATTCCTTCAGCCTTTCTCTTCACATCCCGTGCATGTGCCCCTATAGATGCCATCTCTTTCATTGCCACAACCCCAAGCTTCGATGCCACCACCAATGCTTCCGGATGGTGCTCTCGCTAATCTCGCATCACCTCCATGTAACCCTTGTGTTTCTTCTCCTCCTTTATATTTTTCTGATGGTATAAATGTTTCTCTTTCGCTTTCGGATGCACCATCACATTTCGACCATGTCTTGCTTCAAAACCCATCTTCATCCATTCCTCACAATCACTCACACACAGTCACTTCCCCCAATTTAAGTCAGCCCGAAACAACTCCCACTCCTCATATTGAAACCGCACATCCTCGTGTTCGCAAAATGACAACAAGATTCATAAATAATATTTTCCAACCCAAACAACTTCATTCGGTTTCTAAATATCCTCTTCCCCAAACAATTGAACAAACTTGTGTGAGTCAAGTTGTGAGCCATCCTCAGTGGTGCGATGCAATGTCAAATGAGCTTACTGCTCTGATGAGGCATAGAACTTGAGAATTAGTTTCATCTCTTCCAAACTGCCAACCCTTGGGCTGTAAATGGGTGTTTAGAGTAAAAAGGAAAGATGATGGCTTGTTGCAAAAGGCTATAATCAACATCCTAGACTTGATTACAAAGAAAACTTTAGCCCAGTGATTAAACCAGCCACCATTCAATGTGTTTTGACTATAGCTGTGATGAATGGGTAGAAGTTGAGACAAATGGACATTAACAATGTTTTTTTGCATGGAAACCTCATTGAGAAAGTTTATATGATGCAACCCCCAAGTTTCAAAGATATGACTAAGCTCAATCATGTGTCCAGGTTGAGAAAAGAAATTTATGAGATTAGACAAGCCCCTAGGGCATGGTATACAGCCTTGAAAAATACACTTTTAGACATTGGTTTTCAAAACTCCAAGGCTGATTCCTCTCTATTTCTACATAAAAGTGGTTCAATCACATGCTATTTTTTTTGTTTATGTTGACGATCTTGTGACTACAGGCAGGGACATTAAGTTTGTGAATTCTGTTGTTCAACAATTGGGAGAAAAATTTTCACTAAAGGACATGGGCACTCTGAGTTTCTTTCTAGGAGTGGAAGTTATTCCCACTCGAGCTGGTCTGTTTTTTTCCCAGCACAACTATATCCTTGGCCTACTATCCATCACAAATATGCTTGGTGCAAAGGAGGTGTCCATTCCTTTATCTAATAGTAATTCTCCTAAGCTGATTGATGGCACCACATCGGTTGATAGCACTGAATTTCAACGTATCATAGCCAGTCTTCAATACCTATCATTGACACATCCCGAGATCTCATTTGCCGTTAACAAGCTCTCTCAATTTATGCATAAGCCGACCACAACACACTTGACAGCCACCAAGAGGCTCCTTCAATTCTTGAAACAAACCATATTTCATGGTATTCAGTTCAATAAAAGTGCAAATTTAGTTTTAACAACTTTTTCAGATGCAGACTGGGCTAGAAATGTTGACGATTGAACCTCCACCTCGGCTTACATCAGTTTCATTGGTTCAAATCCCATCACTTGGAGATCCAAGTAGCAACGAGCTGTTGCACGATCATCGATGGAAGCTGAATATTATGCCCTTGCCAATGCAGCATCTGAAACAATGTGGCTTAGTGCATTACTTCAAGAACTTGGATTTCCTCTAAAGGCGCCACCAATACTGCTGTGTGACAACCTTGGAGCCACGCATTTAAGTTTTAACCCAATAAACCACTCCAGAACACATTCAAATTGATCTGCATTTTGTACGAGAACTTGTTCAAAGATTAGCTTGCTGACCTATTAACCAAGCCATTTTCAAGACAATGCACAGAAATGCTACGTAACAAGATTGCCAAAATCTTGCGAGGGCGTATTAAGGAAGATTTCCAAAATCAAGTACAAGTCAAACATCAAGAATCTAGCCTAAAATCAAGCTGCCAATAATTCCCTAATATGTTGCAAATCAAATCTGAGATTGTATAGTCAATAGCCAAGATTTTTGTAATGTTTAAATGTCCTTGTAAATGCTGTATCTGTTTCCTAAAATAGCTTTGTAAAGCTCCTGTATATATAATGTGTATTGATCAGTTAATATAGTGAGAGGAAATTATTTCATTCAAACCTTGCAGTGTGTTTTATCTTATAATATCATCCACTTTTTTGGTTAGAAATAGAAGCAGCTTATACGTGGGTACAACTCAAGCATAGATGGATTGGATGTTTTGAAGCTCATTTATGGGATTATGGAATCTAGGGATGGAGCTAGGAGGCGTCATTAGGGATCCTTCCTTGCATGAAATTTAGTTGGCGAGGGTATTCACCCTAACCCATAAATTATAAGTTTGGAGGGGTCAGATACTTTTATTATCCATTGAAAGTGAGATTTTTTGTTAAATATATCTCACCTAGATAATTACAAGTTTTAAGAGATAAATAACCTAATGTGAATATTAAATTTAATTTCATGAAGTAAAACGGGAAAATAAAATGGAGTTAGATTAATTATAAATAAGACCAAATTCTAATTTGACGATATATAAAAAAGATCTATTAAAACACTGTTGACAATTTGCAAGACACTCTTAAAACTGACCATTTAAAAATATTGACAAATGCCAGTTATGAATTGTGGTAAACAAATAAGAACAAAAGTATAAAAAACTAAGAGAGATATCTAAATTACATTATATTCTAATATATATATATATATATATATATATATATATATTTATATTGTGGGTCAGAGCCTTGGGGGCCAAGGCCCCCCTCGCCCACTTGGCCTTGCCCATGATGGAATCCAACCTAGAGGAAGAAGGGAAGGAGAGGTACATCTCTAAATCACTTATTGTTGTTCACTTTTATATATTTATATGCAAAGTTTGCTACTTATCATTCCACACAATATACACCATCTTTATTTTTATTTTTTTTACTTTTTTTTATTTTTTTTGTTTTATTCCTTCGAAATTAATTGAGTTCTTCTACTCATTATCCATACACCACACATTTGATAAGAGAAAAAATAAAAAATCATGTGTAGTGTGTAGTGTAGGAATGATAAATAGTAATTTTCATTTATACACAATTTATATGTGGATATATTCCTCTTGATTGAATAAGTGTGGCTTTTTTGCTCTGACGTTTGGCACATTGAAATTGTCGGCATAGAGTAATCTACTTAGGTGAGTACTTTAATTGTCCAATCATATGCCATATATTCCCACTATCATAACCATCAAAGTCATAAAAAAAAATGGAGATAATGAGTGAGTCCACTAACTCAGTTAGCAGTAAACATGTACTAATGTGTAAACATGAGTCTGTTACAGAATGCAGAACAAAACTGATTCTTATGATAATAGAGCAACATTTCAGAAATAGTTATTTACAATAATACGAAATACAAAAGTCCTTTGATATAGGCATCAATGCTCAACATCATAACAAAACAGATGCCATGTTTAATCCCGATGATAAGATTGTGCAAATCCCAACGGCCAACCGAATAGAAACTAAATGTGAAATCTCCCTCTTTTAAACTCAGCATGCCGACTATGCATACAGGAAAGACCACGCAGAAAATCACTTTGTCTCCAAAGTCGGTGCACTTGGAATAGAGATATTGGTACCAACATAATAATAGAGACCATAGTTTTGCATCCGTAGGAAGGTCATAACAGAATCATAAATAAAATTTCATGCCATAGGATTTTAAGATGCAACATCATTTTGGAACAGAGTACTAAACAGATAAATATCAAATAAACATATACATATTTCATATTTCATATTCTCTCTTTTTATTCAATTGAGTACAGAGGACCAAAAATGCTCATATCTACACCAGTCAAGATAGACAAAAAAATATTTCCTTTTTCTTGTTTAGATACAAACAATAATACGAAAAGTGACTGAAATATTTGTCATAATAAAACATTTAATTAGGTTTTCAGAAAATCAACATCAACCTGTTGTTAGGCAAAATCTAGTATAGGAATACCACTTATCTGAACTTTTTATCATCTTCAAAATTGTCTCACAACATTATCGAGCCAAAACAATCGAAACCTAAACAAAATTTCTAAAATCTATAAGTTAATAGAATTTTAACTAGCATATCTAAAATAAGACGAAAAGTACTAACTCCAAAATCCCCAACCTTCTAACCCGTTACAACACAAATTCAAGTTAACCAAAATTCCTAGTCTCACTAGGATTATGAATATGTTCATTCAAATATTTGATCAACAGCCCATTAAAATTCCTAACATTTTATCAAACCAATAATCAGCTCAACACTAGTAAGGTCTAGGGATTTACCTAGTGTCAATGGTGTGTGAGATCCCAAAATTTGTGCATTTTTATTTATTTATTAGTTTTACTAGTTATTTTAATTTATTATATTTTATTTCTTTGTATTTTATTTCTATCATTCTTTTTTTTTTTTTTTTTAGTTTGGGCCTTTTGGTGTAGTGGGTTAGAAAAGGGGGTTTGTGTGTGTGTTTATTTAATGGGCTCTTTTGTGTTGTTTGGCATGAATGGGTAAGAATTCAAGCCCAACCCATGTGCTAGTGAGCCTAAAGTGGAAGCAAGCCCAACCCCTCCCCTCTTGCTAAACCCTGCGTTTTGGGAATAGGGTTTTAACCCTAAGTTCATCTCTTTCTCCCCTTCCCTCCGTTGTGCCGCACAAAGACTCCCCTCCCCTCTTTATTTTCTTTTATTTTCTTTCTCTCTTTACTTCTCCTTGTCGCCACCCATGAAGTGCATTATTTCCCTCTCTCAACCATCCACATCATGCCACGCGTCCACCACTGCGAGCCCCTCCACCACAAGCCTGCACCACCGCCCAGCAACCCATGAGCCCTACGACCTGTTCTTCTCCCCCTCCTCTCTACAACCCGAAGGCTTTTTCAGCCATGGGAGTGCCTCACCGCCGCTAGTGGCCACTCATTGTGTGCCACACGTGGGTCTCTCACAAACCCCTCGAATAGTTCGAGTTCTCCACCCCTCGAATCACCACAAAAACCCATTCCCTTCATCTCAAAGCCTAGATCCAGTGTTTCCCTACCCTTTGGGAGTGTTTTTCCCAATCTACCACCATGCGTTACGCCCTCAGCTACCTTCTAAAGGTTGCGCAACCACCCCAAGCACTGACTACTCTTTTCCCATAGCCCTTTTTTCTCTCGGTTCAACCCAACCCATGAGTGATAGCCCTCATAAGTCGTGCTTTGCCGCACCACACTGTAGAAACCCTCTCATCCACCACTAGCACCTCAGATCTGACATCCCCTTCGAGAAAAACCCACCGATAGCCCTCTGTCCAGTCAAATCCGCCACTGCCCCGCCACTGCTCCTCCACTTTGGCATCACCTCAGTGAGCCAAATCTGCCACAAGTCGCTTTTTTAGCTTCTAGTTACATTTTGTGTATTTACTAATGGTTTGGTGTCTGTTTACATAGCGAAGCGCACACACAATTTTCCAATCGCAAGACCTCGTAGACCAGCATGCACTCGATCTTCCAGATTTTCCCATCTGCATCGTAAGTAACTCTCTTGCGTGTCCCTTAAGTTTAAGATGTGAATTTATCACTAACTCTATTTGCAATCTGGTTATGCTAAGTAGGGCCTTGGGCCCAGCGAAGTGTTGGGTTGATAATCGTAGTTGTTGTTGGAAATTGGACCGTGGGCCAGATGGAAGATGGGATTATGCGCATAGTTGGGGTTGTTAAACTATGTACCTTGTGACTCTTGTGATGATGTATATTGTCTGATGTGTGTTGCTATGTCATCCAATATACTATCTATCATGCATATGCATATTTACCTTGATTATTTTACTGTGTTGTGTTATGCCATGTGGTGTGAATTGAAAGCTGGGTTTTCATGTACTAGTGATAACATGTGGGTGTGTGCGTATCACGACCCCAAGTCGAGATAGAGCATTATCTCGATGGAGTTCCTCTGGTCACTCGGGAGTATAATAAACTGAGTGACATCCCCTGAGTTATTGTCAGGCGATAGCAAGCTCGGCCAAGACGGTAACACTCTTGGTACGACTCCAGGGCCCTTCTGTTGGCAGGGATTTTTGGCATGAGAGGTTATAAGAAATGAATGTTTTTGGGGTTATTGCTTCCATGGTTGTTGTGCATTGTTTGTGGTATAATTTCATGCTTGAATCTCTTGGATGTCTCTTTGCTGATTTATTTACTGAGATTGTAAAATCTCATTGTGGTATTCTTACCTACGATTTCGTTTCAAATGAGAAATATGAGCAGAAGGGACCAGCCCCACCTGAGGAGTGGAGATGGACTTTTAGCATTGTTTATTGTTGGACCTTTATTTTTTTCCATATCGTTATTTTCAGCCAGATGACTGTATTAACCTCTTGGAGGACTTTATTTTGGGTTGTACTGTATTTAAAACTTTTGGTACTTAGTTTTTACTGCCTTAAATTTTTTCATTGTGATATTTATGTTGTACACATTTTGCATATTTACACACATTTACACATGACGATGGGAAAGTATGATCCATGTGGTCATGATCCCGGTGTCACGACTTCCACCAAATCACACGTCGGGGTCGAGGGTGCCACATGGTGACCCAGATTGAGTTTGAGGGGGGGAGGGGTGCAACATGGAACTTCCATTCAACTAAGTCACAATGGCAACGTGGTGGAGTTTCTATCATGGTGACATCGGGAAAGGTGTTGTTGGTGAGTGAGATTGACACACACACAGAGAGAGAGAGAGAGAGAGAGAGCAACATAAAAGAAATGGGCAAAGAAATTGAGACAGTAATCATAGAGAGAGGGCTAAGAGACTTATCTCCGACGATTATGTCAGGTGGCGCAACAAGGCTAGGGGTGGTAGCTGGCGGAGCTCGAGTGATGGTGCAACCAATAATGGCATGGACGCGATGTGGGGCTTGGCCAACGATAGCACCTAGTGAGTCCATGATATGGTAAGGAGGAGAAAGAGAGAGAAGGGGGGACACAGAAGTAACTCATGGTGGGGCGTTGCAAAAGACAATGAAAGGGGTGGTGGATGATGGGCTAGAGTGGTGGTCAAGTACAGTCGCAGTTCAAAGTAAAGAGAAAAGAACAATTACAGGACAAGTATGGGATATCATGTTAGCCATTAAAAGTAAAAGGTGGAATGAGTGGAGGTCTTCTTTTTGGTAATTGAAACATAAAGGCAAGGAATACCATTTTCTTAGAATTTTGTAGAGGAAGTGATGCTTTACTTGTTCCTTTAAGGTAATATATCCTCCTGAGATCTACACGAGGTATTGTTGAAAGTAGTGTCTTTGTGGGCAAAAAGGCACTACAAGAGAATGGGTTTTGGGGGACAAAGTTGTTTTTCCCAAAAAACTACAGTTTCGTCCCTTAGTGTCACTTAGTTTTATGCACTCCTGAGTGACTAAAGGAGCTCCACCGAGATAATTCATCATCTCGACTTGGGGTCATGATATGCACGCACCCATAAAATCGTTTGACATAAAAACTAAAAATTTTACAAATTCCATCTTACACTCACAAAATTAGAGTGATTATAATGCAATAAAAGAATGCAGCAGTTAATATGTGAGTGACACAACAAATGCAATATGTATTATGATAGGCACACTGTAATAAATAGCACATCCAATCCCAACACATCACAATCAAACTACAATTATAGTCCCAAGACTTCTTAGGGCCCTCACCCACCACACCGTTTCACAACCAACTACAGTCTTGACTCGTTCGAAAATGAGCAGCCCAAAGGCTATCCCAAGTGCAGGAGCGTGTCGCGTAGTAATTAGGAATAAATTCCTAGATCGTCTCCACAGGGAAAGTGCTTAAAAATCAAACTCGTGTAAAATGGTGGAAATAGTTACAATGAGAGAATAAAAATAAAAATGATGATATGTGCAATGAATGTGAGGATGAAATGGAAATGAAAATTTACTAGTCATGGACTAGATTCATGTTTGTTGGTTTTGAGTGGATGATGAAAAGTAAAAGAAATTAAAATACAAGACAGTAACTTAAAATTGCTGAAATTTAAAAGTGCGAGGAAATTAAATGGCGGTAATTTAAATTGCAAGAAATTGAAATTGCGAGAAAATTAAATGACAATAATTTAAATTGCAGGAAATTAAAAGTGCGAGAAAATTAAATGACATAAATTTAAATTGCAGGAAATTAAAAGTGAGAGGAAATTAAATGACATAAATTTAAATTGCAGGAAATTAAAAGCGCGAGGAAATTAAATGACATAAATTTAAATTGCAGAAAATTAAAAGTGCGAGAAAATTAAATGACAGTAATTTAAATTGCAGGAAATTAAAAGTGCGAGGAAATTAAATGACAGTAATTCAAAATTAAATAAAAAAAAATTGTACGGAATAAACTCGATATTTGGAAATGGAGACTGTGTTCTCCAACCCAAAAATCTGAACTTCCAATTAAAGTAAACTCTCAAAAATAAAATGGACTCTCAACATTTATTGAAAATTTACTCACTAAACAAACTCAAGACTGAAAATAAAGATTTACAAAATTAAAATTCATTGAGCCATACATTGAAACTGACTGATGAATATATTACACGACATTAAAAATTAAACTCAGAAAAATAAAAATTGACTATAAAAATTCACTCACTATTTTTTTTCTGAATTTTTAACTCTAAAATCACACTAAAAACATTCTAACTCACTGACTACTCACTGACTCTCTAACATCTGACGACTGACTAACACTGACACTCTAACTCTAACTTCAGACTAACACTCTAACTTCTAACACCAGATTTCGTCTACTTACAAGCCTTATATAGGCTTCAAAATAACACTGCACTGCCTGTGCTGTCCATGTCCCACGTGAAAGGTGCTCCGTCCGTGATTTATTTCACAGATCAAAAGCTCTCAGCCGCCCACCTTTTTCTCTTTATTTTCTGTGGCGTTTTCCTTCTTCTGTGAGTGTGCTGCTGTTCTGTCCAAGCAAAAAGGACCCAGCTGCTTTGCGGACCCAGCTGCTTCGCGGACCCAGCTGCTCGCGTGAGTTAACTCTCACCTGCATGCTGTCAACCCCATCTAGCAGCACCCGAAGAACAAGTAGCACACGAAGAGCAACTCTCCTGAAACGGGAAGTGATATTTCTAGGTTTGGCATTCACCACATGACCCTCCGAACCGGTTCAAGCCACTCAACTCCAGTCGAAGTCGTCTTCTTCTTTTTTCTTTTTTTTTTTTTTTTTTCTGCTGCACTGAACCGCACCGAGTGAACCTCCGAGCTACACCTGCTTGTTCTTTCTTTTTCCTTGGCCGTGTATCTTGTGCATGTCGTTGTGCTGGTGTGCACCGTGTGCATGATGCATTCACGCTGGTGCAATGGTGGCCATTGGAGCTTGCATGGATACGGTGTTGCCGTGTGCATGCGGTGGTGCTTCGTGGAGTTGGACGTGTATTTGGCCATGCATGGTGGTGGAGAACTGATCGCCGGCGTCGTCTGGTGTTGCTGGTAGCCGGCGGAGGAGCTGCTGTGCACGTCGGCACTGTAGCACGAAGTGCAGTGCGAGAGGTAGGAGATGAAGGAAATGACGTGTCGTTCGGTTTGCAGACCAAACGACACGTCGTTTAGACCAGACGACCGAAATTAAATCTGTGCTAAACGACATGTCGTTTAGGACCTGTGCAGAAAAAAATAAAAATAAAATAAATAAAATAAAAATAAAAATAAAAATAAAAATAAAATAAAATAAAATAAACAGAATAATAAAAAAATAAAATTAGAAAAAGAAAATAATTAATTAATTAAAAATTAATCAAAAACTAAACTAGAATGTTAAAAATGTGTTGCGCATGTGAGACAATAAAATCAAATTAAATCACAAGTTATAAAAATAAGCATAAACTATGTTTTTAATCAATTTAATTCATAACTTGGATTTATTGCCTCTTGATCATTTTTCCATCTAAAATCAACGATAAAATAATAAAATAATTAAGAATACATTGATTTTAAATGTATAAAATTGCAATAATGCAGCTCAATCAAGTCTCATCCCAACACTTCATAGGCACCCTCGGCCACCACACCAATTCACAACGAGACTACACGATTCACAGTTTCACAATTTGTTTCCACCAACAGTCATTTTAATCATTAGTCTGAGGATCACTTACATTGTAGAAGGGAAAACTTTTGATTGATCACTTGCGAAGTGAACTCCACGTTCTGCTTCTCGTCAGCTAGATTTGTGGTGGTCTCTTAAGTGGAGGCGGTGTCTCAGGTAGAGAGAAATAGAGTGTGTATGTGGATGAGACAGAGACAGATATCCCTTTAGCTAGAGGTGTGGTGGTATCTTGAGTGAACATGGTGTCTCGGGTAGAGAGAAACAAAGTGTGTATGTGATAGAGACACAGAGAGAGAGAGAGAGAGTAAGAGAGCTTGTCGTGTGTGCTTGTGACTGGTGAGGGGATTTTTGGTGTGTGGCTGACCAGCAACTTGAGCTTGGGGAGAGAGATGGATGGTGCGACGGAGATAGAGAGAGGATGAGAGGGACAAAGAATGATGGAGACTGAGAGACCCAAAGTGGGAGGAGCAGATCAAGGGATGGAAGAGAGGGTGAGAGTGTCGGAGAAAAAGATCGAGATCTCATAGTGACCAGCGCTGGACAGACGTGGCATGGGAAGGTGGCAGAGGCTGCTAGGGTTTTCAAACCCAAAAATGGGTAAGGGGTTCTGTAAGAGATAGAGAGAGGGTGGAGATGGGTGGAGAGGCTCACTAGGGTGAGTCAATGCTACTATCTCTGGGTTAAACGATGGTGGAAACAACGCCAAAACTATGGGGAGGAGAAGAAAATAGAATGCAAGAGATAAAAGAGAAATCAGTGGAAGAGAGTTGAGACTGAGAGAAAGGCTTATTGGCTAGTGGTGTTGGGTAGCATGCGGCTGTGTGGGGCAGAAAAGTATGAGAAAGAATGAGTCAGAGGGAGAAAATGAGTGCGAGAGGGTGATGAAAGAGAATCAGAGAAGCAGAGAGGGATTGACGGAGATTTACCTGGTTGAAACGGTGCAGGTAAGGCTAGGATGGCGAGCATGACGATAGAACATAATCACTGAGAGAGAGAGAGAGAGAGAGAGATAGGGCAAGAGAGAAGAGGGAGAGTGTGAGTGGAAGAAAATTTGAGAGATAGAGAGGTGAGGGATCGGGAGAGGAAGAAGGGACGGCATAGAGGGAGAGAGAAGGAGAAAGCGCGAGGATCGGAAAGGGAGAAGAGAAAAGAACAGGGAAAAGGGGAGACGATGGGTAGGGAGGGAGAGGGAGAGAGAGAGTGTGTGTGTGTGTGAGAGAGAGAGAGAGAGGGAGAAGGAAAAAGAAGGAAGGGAAGTGAATTTAGGGTTTATGTGTTTGGGGCAAAATTGACATCATTTCGATAGGAGCTGGGCTTGCCTCTCCAATGGGTCTTGGCTAAAATGGGCTAGGCTTCACACTTGGAATCAAGTGAACAATGCTAAAAAACTTGATGTGAGACTTGACAGCTTCTCGTTGGTTTGACACAGATGGATGCATTCAGAAAAGGAACATAGGGTTTTGTTCTTCTTTGCATTCTTTAATTGATCTTTGGCATGCCCATTTCTTAATTTTCAACCGAATTTAATAAAAGATTGAGTTTTTTTTCCTGAGAAATGGATAGGAGGGGAAATCATGGGTAACCTCCTATTTTTGTATTATTATAATAGCAGTATATTTGTTGGGATTTTCGGGAACCAAACAAAAGGGGCCTAATAGCAAGAAGTCACAGGTGTTGCCTTAAGTCAAATTTAAATCATAACCTAGACCTCAACTCCACTAAAAAATTGAATGATCACTTGGCAACTAATACTAAATAGTTTAAAGCGAATCCTTAGATGACCTCCCTCTTTTAGTGTGATCATAATAACACTTTACACGTTGGGAACCGAACAAAAGGGCCCTATATGTTGGAAAACGTTAGATGCTCCCTTCAGTTTGGTTTGAGCAGAGGTAGCAATATTTGACACGTCCCATAAATTCAATACGAATTTGGAATGAAATAAGTGGATTTAAGTTTAATATAAATGAATTTCGATCAAAACTAGTTAACACGATAGGACACAAATAATTAAACTGCAAAAACCAACAATCAAATTGTATAACTCGAAATACACTCTATTTTCCAATTCTATAAATGTTTAGGTTTATATGCCTTTGTTGTTGATGTGATATAATATTATTATTAGTATTTGATTACTTAATATCTCAAACTATTAATTTTTTTTTTTTTTTTGTTAATATGCAATTTTTTTTTTTGAAGATATTATTTTTCTTATATATTACTACTTTCAGAATTGTTGATTAGTTGGATCAAAATAAATACACAGGTAAGTTGAACCCATTTTTATGAAATGAATTGCATTCAGGTTAACCTAATAAGAGTTTTTTATTAAATGGATTATGCAGTTCGTATCGTGTTACTTGTTATTTACATGGATTGTGTTAGAGTTTTAGGATCTGACCCGTTTAATTTAAATAAGTGGGTTCAGGTCGACTCATATAGTTAAATACTTCTGACTTGACAAAAAATGAACATGATCCACGAACACGAATTGTCACCTTTAGGTTTAAGCTATAACCTAGATCTTAGTTCTCCCTAGAGAATCCAACGTATTCATAAGCTACTAATACTAGAGTCTAAAGTGAATCTATATTTGGATTAGAATCCAATATCAAGTACATATCAAATCACATGATAATACTCCAAAAACCAATGAGCTTAGTAGTGAAGATTGGGGCTTTCTAAACCTCCATGTATGGAACCATTTTCTCTTTTCAACTTTATCTCCCCCAACAGCTAATACTAAATAGCTTATGATAAGGATACTTTTGTGGCACATTATTTGGACAATGAAATGCATGTGTATGAATAAGTGCCAATATGCATCAGATATGTAAAGTTTAATCATATGTCATTATTATGTAAAGTTTAGCTAATCAAACATAAAACCTCTGCATTTGATTAAGCATAATAATCTAACTTTGAACAAACTTGTCTATATACCGTAACTTGGGGTCCATTTGGCAACACAAGTGTTTGCAAGTATTCTCAAATATTTTCTTCCAAAACATCATTCAAACACAAAACAATTTTCAATTTTAAATTTTTAAATTTTTCATCTAATCATTACCTAATCATTATAATTTTTTCAAACTCTCAAACAAAACAAAAAAATAATAATAAAATTTTTTCAAAATTCAAAACAAAAACTATATTCAAACAATTTTTTAACTTTATAATATTCTTATTCAACTTTTTCTCTCTTTTTTTTCAAAACCCAATCAAACATATTAATTCAATCCATTTTACTACTATTCAAAGATATACTAAGATATTCTAAGTATCTAAATGAGCCCAAAGCCACCTCATTGTTTATGCTATTTTCTCTTTCCAGAAACCCATCACCCATGTTTAGCTACATTTACTCGAAATGGTTCTACAAACTTTATTCCAACAGTAGCAAAGTCATCATATTATCTTATTGTTATTTAACCCTAGCTGAATAGTGCAACAAAACCATTTGCAACTCACTAAATAGCCCCTTGGCTTCATAAATAATATGAATATACACCAAGATAACAAATAATACAAATTTGTCCAACCAGCCTTCACAAACACTTAACTCAATCCATAAACCTCTTGACAATCCATACAAACACACATACTCAACCTATAGTCACAAACACTTAAGCCCCACATAGAATGGACAAAACTCAAATCCAAGGTTTCACAAACTTTATCCATGATCTCCTACAGCCCATGAAAAATCAATCCATAGGAAAGATAAGGAGAGATAGAGGTCATACCAAAACTAAGTGGTTGGTGTAGGGTGGTGTACTGGTGTGGCTTGTGTGGTGGTCAATGGTGGTCAATGGTGACATGAACAGAACAAGCTAGTTGGGCACAATCATAGTGGATCTATGGCGTTAAGGGTTATTACATTAGCATCAAACCGAGAGAGTAGCGTCCAAAACTAATTCACATCGGTGCTCCGTTGGATCGAGAGCAATGGTTGGCATAAGAGCTCTTCAGGGTGGTTCCTAGGGTGGAGCTATTCAGGGGTGGTGCAAGGCAATCCCATGGATGTTGGTTGGTGACTGGCCGTGAGGCCTAGGCAGTGGATGATCCGATGTTGCTCTATTTTTGTGTAACAAATTAGGGTTGTTACAATTGTTTCTAGAGATCACAATGGTATCTGTTGTCCCTTGGCTATGCACAACGGCGTTGTGGTTGACCGTGTAGGGTGACAACTTTCAACGATAGCTTACGGTTGCAGAAACAGAAGGGCTCTAGGTTATGGGAGTGATGTCGTGATTGGCTGGTTTGCTTGGGAGTGGCAACAGTACTTCTAGCTTGGTTGCCAGTGGTGCGACTTGCTGTGGGAGGTGGAGCTTGGATGTGTGCTGTAGCTGTTGGATTGGAAGTGGACATGGGCAAAGCCTTCGATGCAGCAAACATCAGCTGTGTTTTTACTGAGGGATGGCGCTTGGTTTGGATAGGTCCTTGGAGGGAATTGTTGGGTCTCATAGTGGAGAAATAGAGTGTAAACGTTTGGTAAAAATCACCGTGAATATTTGAGTGGTGATGCTCTGTATTTATAATAGAGTTTTTATGTACAAGTTGAGTCCGAATCAAATACAAATGGTTTTAATATCTTATCTACATCTGTTTATCTTGATCTTCTTTAGGCTTCATCTTTATCTTGACTTGGTCTTGATCTTTATCTTGACTTGGTCTTGATCTTTATCTTGATCTTGATCTGTAACCGTAATACCCCCCCGCAAGCCTAGCGTTTGAGAATCCCGAACGCGAAACTTGGAACGGAAGAATATGAATGCAGGACGACCAAGGATCTTGGTAAATATATCTGCAAGCTGGAGATTGGTAGGGACATATTGAAGCCGAAGTTCTCCAGAGGCTACCAATTCACGCACAAAATGATAATCGAGCTCAATATGCTTCGAGCGACTGTGAGAGACTGGATTTGCGGCAAGAAATATGGAACTCTGATTATCACAAAGTAGAATCGGAGAGGAGGAAGATGTCACATTGAGATCACGAAGAAGATGACCAAGCCACTTGACTTCGGCAGCGGTGCTGGCGAGTGCCCGATATTCTGATTCACAGCTTGAACGAGAAACTGTCGGTTGTTTCTTGGAGCACCAAGAGACAAGGTTATCACCGAGGTAAATAGCATAGCCAGAGATGGATGGTCGTGTATCAGGACAGCCGGCCCAATCAGCGTCCGAGTAAGCGAGAATATCGCAGGAAGAGGATGGAGTGAAAGAGAGGCCATATCGTAAGGTTCCCTTTATGTAGCGTAGGATCCGTTTGACAGCCTGAAAGTGACAAAGGGAAGGCTTGTGCATGTATTGACTTACGGCAGAGACAGCATGAGTAAGGTCCGGCCGAGTGATGGTGAGATATTGAAGAGCACCGACAAGTGACCTGTAGAGTGAGGGATCATCAAAGTCAGGACCATCAGTGGACAAGTGATGTGCAACGACCATGGGAGTGCTCACGGGTTTACTATCAACAAGTTTGGCACGCTGCAAAATTTCATGAGCATATTTAGCCTGACTAAGAAAAAGACCAGAGGAAGTCCGATGTGCTTCAAGCCCCAAAAAATAGCTTAATGAGCCCATGTCCTTGGTGGCAAATTCCTTGGATAGTTTGTCAATAAAACCATTAAGAAGAACTGAATTATTACTGGTCACAATAATATCATCAACGTATAATAGTAGATAGATTAAATCAGCACCCTTGGAAAGAATAAACAAGGAGGAGTCGGCCCGACTACAAGAAAAACCAACGGCAAGGAGAAAAGCACTGAACCGATGAAACCAGGCCCGTGGAGCTTGTTTGAGCCCATATAAAGCTCGACGTAACCTGCAAACATGAGAGGGATATCTTGAGTCAACATAACCTGGAGGTTGCTCCATATAAACTTCCTCCTGAAGAATGCCATTTAGAAAGGCATTTTTGACATCAAGTTGGCGAAGTGGCCAATGTTTAGAGACTGCCAAGGAAAGAACAACTCGAACAGTGGAGGCTTTGACAACTGGGCTGAATGTATCATTAAAATCAAGGCCTGGTTGCTGGGTGTAGCCTTTAGCAACAAGACGAGCCTTGAGACGATCAATGGAACCATTGGCGAGATACTTGGTGCGAAAAACCCATTTGGAACCCACAATATTTGTATTTGGCGGTCGGGGCACTAAATCCCAAGTGTGATTGTGATGCAATGCTTGAAGCTCCTCATCCATGGCAGCAATCCATCCGGGATGCTTGGCAGCGGTTTTGAACCCTTTGGGCTCGCGCATGGTGAGTAAGGATTGAATGAGATTGGAATTTGGAGCAGTGCATGCGTGAAGGGCCCGAGTAGAAGGCCTGAAAATCCCAGATTTTGCCCTTGTTTGCATTGGGTGAGTGCCAAGGATTGGTGCTGGAGCTGGAGCGGAAGATGGACCTGAAGCTGAAACTGAAGCTGGCGAATCAGGTGCCAAGGGGGATCCGGACCCGTCATCAGCAGGTACCTGCAAAACTGAAGTTGGCACAGAACTACAAGATGGGTCAGTTAAACATGGACCACACAAATCCGTGATAGGAATGGGTTGAGAAGATAAAGGGGCCCCTGATGTGATTGTATTTGGGGAGGGGAGTGCAGTGGGCTCTAGAAAGGTAGAAATTGATGAAGTAGGTAAAGGCCCAGAGCAAGTGTTATTTTTGTAAGGGTAGCTATGGTTATCAAAGACGGCGTGTCGAGAAATAAATACTTGATTAGTGAGACGGTCAAGGCAGCGAAAACCATGATGAGTCATACTATATCCAAGAAAAACACATGAGCGGCTACGGGGGGCTAATTTGTGAGGTGCATAATCACGTAAGTATGGAAAGACTAGACAGCCGAACGGATGAAAATTAGAGTAAGAAGGAGGCTTACCAAAAAAAACCTCAAAGGGAGAGTGGCTATCAAGAAGAGGCGTTGGCAAACGGTTAATAATGAAAGTGGCAGTGCTGAATGCGTCAACCCAGAATTTAAGAGGGACATGAGAGTGAAAAAGCATAGCAAGACCTGTTTCGGTTATATGTCTGTGTTTGCGCTCGGCACGACCATTTTGAGACGGAGTGTATGGACATGACATTTGATGACGGATTCCCGAGAAATTTAAGTGATTTCGAAATTGATGATTAGTGAATTCAGTTCCTCCATCACTTTGGAAAATTTTGATTTTTATGGAAAATTGATTTTCGACAAATTTCTGAAATTGTAGAAAAATGCGAAAGAAATCAGATTTATGTTTCAGGGGATAGAGCCATGTAAAGCGTGAATAATCGTCAATAAATATAACATAAAATCGAAATCCAAGATTTGAAGGGATAGGTGACGGTCCCCACAAATCACAATGAACAAGATCCAAAACATGCGAAGCACGTTTTGCATTCAGAGAAAAAGGAAGTCTTTTACTTTTAGCAAGTTGACAACTAGAGCACACAGTAGGATTTGGAAGTAAAGAAGTAACACATAATTGACGATTTTTATTCAAAAGAGAAATAATGTTGTGAGAAACATGACCCAAACGGGCATGCCATTCATCAAAGGACGCCCGTGGGCGATTATTGGGAAAAACGGAAAGGAAATATTGATGGCCACGCTCAAGCACATAGAGTCCATTTTCACGTCGACCGATTGCCACCACTCTTCTTGTGTCGCGAGTCTGCACAGTGAAGCGATCATTAGTAAAGGTAACGGAGAAGGGGAAATCAGAAGTGAGTTTACTAATGGATATGAGATTTTTAGTGAGGCCAGGCACAACTAAAACATCTTTTAAGTGGAGGGAAGAAGTTGGAGAAAAGGTACCGGTGTGAGAAATTTGAAGAGGGGCACCATTACCAACTACAACACAGTCCTTACCAGAATATGTGTTGGCAGTATCTAACTGAGCGACATCATTAGTCATATGAGCAGTAGAGCCGGTGTCCGTATACCAATCAGAAGCTTGGCCATCATTGAGAGAACAGGAGGTAAATGCCTCAACCAAGTTAGCAGCAGTAGGAGACCGAGTATAACGTTCTCGGCAAGATGAAGCGTAATGTCCTTCACCATGGCATATTTGGCAGCGAATGGGGCGATTTCTATCTCTATTATTTCGGCCACCACGTCCACGTCCTCCACGAGAGAAACGTCCCTCTCCACGACCACCTGTATGTGAGCTGGGTTTGGAGCCACGAGATGCAGTGAAGGCAGCGGTAGTTGAGCCCGAAGGGGAAGACGGCTCCAAGGAACGAACGAAAATCTCATAGCTTTCGGCTTTGGGCACAACATCATCGAAGGTGGGGAGGGGGGATAAAGATAATTGAGTGGTAGAAAAAATGGAGAAGGAGGAACCGAGACCACGTAAATACCAGTGGAGTTTATCAAGATCATCAACCGGACGTCCCATTGCTGCGAGTTGATCACAGGTTGCCTTGAAATCCCGGGAGAACTCAGGAACACTTTTATCGTTCTTTTTCATGGTTTGAAGATCATCTTTGAGTCGAAGCTCTCGAGACTTCGATCGATGGCTGAAGGTATTCTCCAGCCGAGACCAAACGGCCCGAGACGTAGATAGGCCAACGACAGCGGACATGGCTTCCTCTGTTAAGGTGGAGAGTAACAGACTAAGCACAAGCTGGTCGATTTGTTTCCATTCGGCCAACTTTGGATTTGCAGAAACAGAGTCTCCAGAAACAATGGTGGCGGAGGGCTCGGCAAGTGAACCATCAATATAGCCAAGGAGATTCTGGCATTGCAGCAACAGCAAGACTTGGCTGCGCCAAAGAAGGTAGTTTGAAGAGGATAATTTGATGGTGAGAAGGTGAACCATGGTGGTGAAAGGCAGAGTAGGGTTTACGGAAGCCATGGGATCGACGAGGATGTTAATCCAAAAAGTGGCTCTGTGATACCATGTAAACGTTTGGTAAAAATCACCGTGAATATTTGAGTGGTGATGCTCTGTATTTATAATAGAGTTTTTATGTACAAGTTGAGTCCGAATCAAATACAAATTGTTTTAATATCTTATCTACATCTGTTTATCTTGATCTTCTTTAGGCTTCATCTTTATCTTGACTTGGTCTTGATCTTTATCTTGACTTGGTCTTGATCTTTATCTTGATCTTGATCTGTAACCGTAATATAGAGGTTAGTTGTGTGCTACTCATGATGGCTGGTGGTTGAGCTTCACATTGGTGCTTGCGACTGAAACCCTAGATGGAGATAAGGGTGGGGAACAAGAGATCGAGAGGTAGAGAAGTTTGCTTGGAAGAGGTAGTGGCGTATCTGCCAGTTGCCGGTGTGACTTGCTGAGGGCGGTCTAGCTTAGACATGGGTTGTGACTACTCGATTGAACGTGTAGGAAGCCCTTAGTGCAGGAGACATTGGCTATGTTTTTATGGAGGGGTGGCTCTAGGTTTGGACAGGTCCTTGGCAGCAATTGTTAGGTCTCATGTTGGAAAGAGGGAGGTTGGGTGTGTGCTGCTCATGGTGGCTGGTGGATGAGCTTCATAGTCGTGCTTGCGGCTAAAACCCTAGATGGAGAGAAGGGAGGAGAAGAGATATCAAGAGCTAGAAAAGTCAAGAGAGGTTTGCTTGGGAGAGGCAGCGGTGGTTCTAGCTTGGTTTCGGCGTTGTGACCGGCTGAGGGAGGTGGAGCTTGGACATGGGCTGTAGATGCTAGAGTAGACGTGGAGGAAGCCCTCAAAGTAGGAGACATCAACTACATTTTTATGGATTGGTTTGGATAGATCATTGGTGGCAATTGCTCTGTGTGTGTGTGTGTGTGTGAGACCGAAATTTGAAAAGAAGACATAACGTTGAGTGCAATTAAATCCTAGCCCTGAACATGCCCTAACCTTAATCCAAGGGTGGAAATAAAGCATGAAGAAATAAGAGAGAAGCAAACAGAGAAAATGGACAAGGAAGGTAAACAGACTAGATGAAAAATCCAACCATGTTTCCTTGATCCCAAAAATACTATTTTTCATTATAAAATAAAATGATGAATTTTAATAAATATTTTTAAGAGAAACAAAATCATAGAAATAAATAAATTATCAAAAAGCTATTATTTTTGGGGATTTCAAAAATTAAAGAGGCTTACTTTAAAAATTTTGGGCTTGGTTCAATAAAACTTAAAATACCCCATTTAAAATAAATATTTGAGATTTAAAACATCTACGTGAGGCTCGTGACCAACTCGTTTAATCCATAACATCCCTATGTTTCTTATTAGGCCCATAATCCAAAATTAATAAGATATTCTTTCAATCTAAATATTGTTTTGGGGTGTCACAACAGATATTCTCCTCGCCAATTCGGCTGTAAAAGGGCTCCTAGGCCAAAACTCCTCCTAGAAGTGTCGAGAATGTTACCTTCTCGTATTGGTCATCCGTAGTCATACGTGTTTTGTTGAATCTTGTGAGATACAAGTTCAAACTTTCTTCTTCCTGCTGCTTCACAGTTAGGAGTTAAGCGGCCAACCACTTCCTTCGTCAGCTAGCCATGAATTGAGTCAAAAAATTTCTTCCCAGCTCTTTAAAGTTGCTAATCAAGCCTGGCTACAAATTTTGGAACCACCCTCTAGCTATTACTTTGAGGGTCAAGGGGAAGGTCCAACATGCAATTTCTCCCGAAAACCCAAGGAGTGTCATGGGTGCCTTAAACATTTCCAGATGTTCTATGGGATCTTTAGACTCGTTATACAGTTCAATCTGGGGGACCTTGAATTTTTGTGAGAGCGAGACTACCATGATTGTTAGGCTAAACTGTAGATCTATTCTACTAAGTAGGTTATCAATGGATGAAGATAACTTCATGGTCATTTCCTCATATTTTTCCATAAGGTCACTTAGGTTGTAGTGTATCTTTCTTTTTTCGTCCTCGTGGCTCATTATTTTTCCATAATGCTCTTGGTTCAAAGCTGCATCTCCTCCAGTACCCAAGTCTCTATGTCTTAGAACCACGTTTTCTTTTTGTAGAGTCTCTATCTCCAAGGTCATCTTCCTCCATCTTTCCTCCATTTATGCAATTCTCCTATGCATCTCATCGTTCGTTTGTCTATTTGTAGCAGTAGTTTCCTGATCACAAGTTGCTTGAGTGCGTGTTGTTGTAAGCATGTGAAAGACATGTTGAACTCTCTGTATCCCACATATGGCACCAATTGTTGAGAACATGTTTCACAGGTCTTCCTTATGATTAGCTTAACCTACAAACAAGGAAAGAAAATTGGCTCGAATTTCGGCGAGGGACTCCTCCGATACCTAAGTCAATAGAATTTTTCTATGCTCCCATGAGATATCAGCTTAAGTTCTTCTGGCGTGTACCTCGATCAATAGGTTATGTTGCCTCGACTTGGTAACTCCCTCTTTTTGGTTTGGTTTTTCCCTCATTTTCTAGTGTGAGGTCATTAGCATTTAAGCTTCCTGGAATTGCTCCTCCATGAGATGGATGTCATTCGACATACATTACTATCCCGCATTGTCCACCCTGTTGTCAAGGTGGTACAAGATTGGAAGGCCTTAATAATGCCTATATGTGCACGCAAGTCTCATGAACTGGCGAATCCCTTTTACTTTTGGATCTCATTCCTCAAATGGGCCTATGGGCTTAGTAAAGGCCGATCATTATTATGTAGGGCTCATTTATGTTGGAGGCACTAGAAGGCGAAAGGCCCAACACTAATAATCAGTATTAAGAATTGTGTAACAATATACTCCCCACCCATTTTATAGCTCTATTTTTTTTTTTTATGGAAACAAACTTCATTTCATTCAATGAATCAAAGTTACAACTGTGACTAATCAATACAGAAAAAATTCAGACTATAAGCCAAACTATGCATCTGCTCTGGGTCATCCCCGCATACATTATGGCAGACATTGTCTTAACTTCTCAATACCTCTCTCCTAATAGAGAAAGCGCTCTATAAAAACAGAACTGAATAGCCCCCTCCTCAGTCCTTCCAGGGAAGAGGAGTACGGGATACTGTTGTTATGGACACCAAGTCCAATAGCCTATTTCTTCTTTATTAATAACTAAACAACAAAAACTACAATATAAAACACAATAGAACCATGAGCACTGGCATGAACCCAGACGGCATGCATAATGCAAGCATCGGCTTCATAAGCGCAAACGGCACGAGCACCCAACTCTCGCACGGACAGTAGCCTCCACATAGGCCGACTGTACGACCACCGACTGTAACATCGCCCACCACTCTCGACCAGCTCAACGCCTCGCTCAGGTCTAAAATGAAGAAAAAGAACAAAAAAAATGATGAAAACAGAGTTACAGAACCCAATACACACCAACTCTAAATAAACAACATATGGGCTGAAGAAACACATAGGCCCTTCCTAAACAAAATCCCAGCCTATTTGCAAAAATGGGATGGCAACTAGGGTTTCATCTCTTACTTTCAGCCGCCGCCCCCCACCCTTTTTCTTCTTTTTCCATTTTTCCTCTGTTTTCCTTCCTCTTTCACCCGTGCACCTTCCGCATGAGCATTGGCCTCTGTGACTACCACCCACCTCCCACACTAGCATCGGTCCTCCACCATCTCTCCCAGCTTCCCACCACCATCCCTCTCGCCCATCCCCCACCATCGGCCACCTCCACCTGGGTTTCATACTTCCCCTTCACCCTCGCATAAGCATCGGCCACCTCCAACTTCCTCCACCGCAGCTCATCAGTCAAGGATCGTGGTCTTCAAACTAAAGAAAACCAGAGGCTCCCGTGGCTCATCACCGCGATCCTTCACCCGTGCACCTCCTGTGGCTCATCACTAGCTTGAGTCTCCTCAATAGATCGCGAAGGAGAAACTGGAAATCAGAGATTAAAAGGAAAACATAGAGGAAAAAAATTGTTTCGAGTAGAGCAATTGAAGAGTGTTCCTTCTTTATTAGACTTGAAAAAAAAAACACATAAGAGACAAACAAAACAAAACACAAACTGAAATAAGGGCAGGAAGGAAGTGAGGGGTGAGGAGCCAAAGCTCCCACCCCCCTCAAGCTAGTTTTGGAGTGAGAAAGGCTTTAGAGCGAAGTTAAAGCTTCTCTCTCTAAGAAAAGTTAGCTTTTAAGTTTTTTATAGCTCTATTTTAAATTAAAAATAATTTTGTGAAATTTTGAAATTAAAAACAACTACATTTGCAATGAATTTACATTATCACAAATGTAGCTTGTGATAATTGATTGTTACGGTTTTTCAATTGTTTGCTAGGAGTTAATATATTGTTTATTATTTGAATAAGGCCATAAGGGATAACATATATTTATCTCATTAATATCCGATTGGAATTATTTACTTGTCAAAGGCTAGGCATGTTCTGTTTAAAGAGTTGATATTTTGTTATAATATCTCTTGCCAACTTCTTTAAGACACAAATACATTAATAAAACATTAATTCGGAGGTTTATTGTACGTAAGGTGGATTGTCTTTCTTTTTTTTCTAATCAAGCAAGTATTTCATTAACATAAATAGATCAAAATATATGAGAAGTGGGTGGAATTCTCTAGCAAACACCCAATTACGATAAATGCAATACAACCTTTAAAAAAAACAAATAGAGTACAAATGTGAAAAATAAATCTAATTGTGACTAAAACATTGGTCCCCATCCATTCTCCTCATAGAAGGCACCACCTTCAATGATTGTTTTTTATAGTTAGTTATATGAACTATAGTGCCACCGCTAAAGGAGATGTTTGTTGGTGGTGCACTGCAATTTGTTTGGCTAAAATGTTCACAGAAGAGAATGATATCCCCAGCTACAAAATTTTTGGTTAGGGAAAAAGTGGGATAAACAAAATCAATGTCTTCCTATCTTGTGAAGAGGAAGCCTTTTTTTTCTTTTTTGCTTGCATTAAATGCAAGCATGCTTTACAACCTACAAGAGAAACCTATGGCTCCTAGGGGCGAGACTTGATTTTCTACCCAACTTTAGTAATTTTTAACCTAGTGTGGAAAGAGAAAAGAAATAAGGAAATAAGGTGAAAATGAGAGGAGGCCTTTCCCTCGGTGGAGAAAATATGGTATAGTTTATTTTGGATTTTTTTAGAGAGAATGCAATATTTGAAGTTTTCTAAATGGAAAGGCACCATAACTACAACTAATTAGTTGATCTCTTGAACGATCTCTTGATGTTTTTCTCTTTTATTTGAATTGATTTTTTTAAGAACTTTCTTGAACGTAGTTTATCATAATCAAATCATATTCAAAATAGCTATTTTGAAATCTATTGATCTCTAATTAAAAAGCGTAATATATATTATAGCTATTTAGATCGTGTAATCACAACAAAAAAATTGATCTTTTAGGACAAAAAAAATTTGAGACAAAATTTTTTTCTTCCCAAAATGTCACTTTTAGGGACAAAATTCTTCATTCGTCCCAGAAAGTCCCAGCAATCCGATTATCATTTGAACAAGATACTTAACGTTCGAACAAAAGAATTTGGGACGAAAATGTACGTCCCCAAACAAGTTTATTGTTCGAACTGAAGGTACACCATTCGAACTAATAGAAATTTCTATTCAAACTTATAATTGCAATTCGAATGGACATTTTGGCGAGAGAATTGATATAGTTTGGGCGTGATGTATTGGACGTTGTTGGAACCCAAAAATTTTAGTTTGAATGAAAACAAGTTGGTCAAGCTCACAGCCGTTTCTTACTTACATAGTTTTAGTTTTATTAAATATAAAAATGATCATATGTAAACATTTTTACATGATTCCCATTGAGTAAAACCATTATGTAGATAAAAAAAAACTATATTAAAATATATAACATGTCACAAAACAAAAGTTAATATCTAGTAATTAATTTACAAGATGGCTAATAATAAGTTTATATCGGCTTCCTATTTTGAGATGCTCGAAAGAAGAATTATCTAGAAGAAATGTGTGGCTTTCTTCGTTACTTCACTACACAATCTCTCAAGCCTCGACGAATGCAGTAACAATTAGTGAACAGTATCTAAAGTTCGAGGTGATGACCTGACAATTTTGGCATATGAATGTTTAGATCAATTTTCTAAGTTACTCAAGTGAAAATAAAAGCATCATTTAAGAATAAGTAAAATCCTATGATACAGAACACAACTTCCGTCTCAATACTAAGGAGCCAGTATACCACGTAATACATTATTTCATTATATTAATTTCATTCACTTTTTTGTATCTGTTATATTGTCAATCAATTTTTTACTTCTTATTGTACGAGTCTTGTCAACAAAATAAATAGATAAAGTTTAAAAATCCACCATGGAGATGCAATTACAAATTCAGCGTGAAGAAATGCTTCAAGAGATGCAAATGATAATGTTCCAACATTTTATGCCACCATTTCCATTTCAAACATTTTGTAATTTTTTTTAATATTTTGTACCATGACCCTAACTTAGAGTTTTATTGTAGTCTCATAACATTTTTATGAAAAATTATTGGATTATATATTATGTTTGAATTTCATGTTTACTGCCTACTGTTGAAAAGGAACTTCATTTGTTTGAATGCGTAAAACATTTTTTGTTCAAAACGGCTTAATCGTTATTCGAACGATATAGTGTTAACATAGGATGTTCAAATGGTTACGAAATCAGTTTGAACTACAAGTCATCATCCCATTCGAACATACACCTTTGTAATCAAACGAAGCGACTTCTATTCAAACGTAAATATTTAGACCAAAATAAAGTTCGAACCATAATAGAAACTGCTTGAACCACATAAGTTCAATGTTTGAACGGATCAAATCCATCTTCTAACACTCATCTAAACGCGTATAACAAAGCTTTCGAAATCTAATCACTTCTATTAGAACAGTAATAGCATTACCTGATTATGTTTGACGAAAAGGCTATACGTCCGAAACATTTACGTCACATCGTTTGAAAGATTATAACCTTTACTCGAACGTCATTCGAATTAGAAACTTTCTTATTTGAATAATTTGAGTTACTATTCAAACAATAACTGAACACCTTCGAACCATTATATATATGGTCTTGACATTCGAACATACGTCAGTCTAATTTGAATGGTCATTCAATATTCGAACGACCTCACATCCCCTTTGAACGTAACTAAAGTTTTAGAATACTAGTCTCATATCGTAGCAATTTGAACAATATTATTCTATGTTTGAATGACGGTTTGCCGTTCGAATGTTTGTTAGGGACGAAATGACTTCTTCCCAAAAACTTTTCCCATTCGAACAAACTTTGAACGGGTCCGAAAAATTTCATCCCAAAAGATATTTTCTATGACGAAATTTTTTTCTCGTCCCAAATCATCTTTCGCGACATACCTATTGTGATGAATTAGGGATGAAATTTTTTCATCCCTAATGTCTTCTGGGACAAAATCCCACCCTTTTGGGATGAAATTTTTCATCCCAAAAAAGGGTTTCTATTGTAATGAATGCAATTTTTTATTTTCCAGTCATTGATTCCGTCATCAATTGTAAGAAAATGGTTGTCGTACATTACATACCACCTTGGTGACAAAAAGTTTTTACTCACCAAATTCTTCCATGGGAGCCTCGTGCATATTATTGGTGAGATAAAGTATTTGTTCCCACCAAAACACTATCTCATGGGGAAAAAGTACTATTTCCAACAATGGAATCGATGTGAAAATCATCTAGATTTGGCCGCAAATATGTCATCCTCTGCAGCGGATTTCGTGAGAATAAAGACATTTGCTACGAAATGAGGTGGTGGAATTCAGTTGTTGCCATGACCAATTTTCGTGGGAAATACTTTTTTGACATTGTGGAAGGTACCTATTTCCACCACCTCAATTCTTCTTAAAAGGTATTTTCTCACAATACATCATGTAGACAAAGTTCTGAGATACAACTCTTTCCCAACAAAATTGTTCAAATACCCAAATTTCATTCCTTTCAATTGAAAAGCAACAAATTAAGTAAGATATCATAAATAGTTACAAGAAGGACACTCGTGTATAGAAAGACACTCTTGCACAAAAACCAGCACCTGAACAACTTCAACTAAAAATACAATTCACCCGTATATTTATATAACAAAAGTAATACAAGTTTTACACATCTTAATTTCCACTGGGTTAACAGCCAATCAATGCCATGGAAATACATCATGCAGTTTACAAATAAGAGAGTACTACAGGAGGGTAGCCTACATGGCATGTGGGATCATTCTAGATCTTGACTGAAAACAATTTACACATGACTGAAAATAATTCCATGCTTCTGTAAATTCTCCATTTCATCTTCCCAAAATCTAGAAGCAAAGCCTCTTTATCCACAAATATTACTCCCTCATAATTACCTAAAAAAACCATTCCAAATCATCTTTCTGTTCCAGCTAGCTACTAGGACATTGCAGATGGCAAACACTTTAAAGGCTGATACAAACATTTTCTTATCTAGGACATTTTAATGACCTGATTATAACTTCCACATATCCAACACTTCGATTTCATGGAACCTTACTCAAGTCTTCATAACATGATCCCACTAGTTTAAGATCAGAAAGACACATTTAAATATTTTCCATTGACTAAAAAAAAGAGAAACTTTGCACTCCCCCTCCTGTGGTTTACAACCTCATCTTAGGAGCCTTTTAACAACCATTAATGGAGACCTCAAACTAAAACTATGGAGATCATTTTTCACATTAAACATAAAACATACAAGACAAAGCAAAAATCGGTCATAAAAAATCCACCATGTTTCTAATTCCATTCACAAAGCCACCTGAAACAATACATGCATACTAACTGCAGTATATAAATTTTTCAGACCACTTATGAATAGCCCTATAATTCTTTGTAAGCCATCTCAAACATGCAATACCAAGTTATGACCAGCCATAAACATTTTTACTAAGATCTATCTAAGAATCTGCACCATCAGTTTTGGCATCCAAAAATACTCCATTCCAAACATCTCATATATATATATATAACTATATATATATATATATATATATATATATATATATATATATATCCATACTGGCACTATGAAAATTAACACCTTCCATATGCAAACAGATATAAAGTAGATGCATACAATATATTTCATGAATAACTAGAATCTAAATTCCAACCCACGTTTTATGCTTACCCCTGTCCAAGGAGTACAGCTATGCCTAATGCTTTTGCCACTTGTCCATTACCTCCACTAACTCTCGACAACTGCCTTCCATGACTATGAATAATCAATATGCTGGAACCCTTGTCATCCTAATCTTCTACATGCAAGAGTGATTAAATTAATTCAACTATATAACGCATCAAAATTTTTCCTAAAAATTCACCATACAGTTCCCACTTCAATGTCATGCACATTTTTAAAATATCCCCATAGATAGTTCCTTGAATCCACCATATAGTTCCTATTTCATTGACATGCTTTGAAAATAAAAAGTTCACCATAGATGGTTCCTTAAATCCACAAAGACTATTAACATTCCATCTAAGCGCATGCAAGATTGCTTTTTTGTGATGGCACAATTTAAGTTAATTCAATCATTCCTTAAAGCGCCTACAAACTTCAAAACTACAAAGAAACTTGGGAACATCCTATTCAAATCAAGCTCACATTCACTTCCTCACCTATAAACATACGCTCACTACTATTCCATCATTTCATCCCAACATCTCAAAATAAGCCATCCAAACTTCATACGCTCACATCCACCACCTCAATACAACTCAATTATAAACCTAGTCCAACTTACACATAATCATGCACTTAGAAATTACTTCCATGCTACAACATCACAATCCGCATGATCCAACACAATGACAATACATAAAGATTAATAAGCTTCATTCATCACTCCGCACACTCAACTTTCACAATTACTATATTAAATTAATAAGTCTCTTAATGCATACCATACTTAAATCCCATCCATCATCCATATAACTCACATAGCTTCTCAAGTCCCAACAAATGCAATACCCATGCTCCTTCACAATTTCCCCACTTAAGAAACTCCAACACTTCATCAACTACAAACACATACTCAAAATAAGGTCCAACGCTTCACAAAGCACATAACCAACACCTTCAACACAACCAAGCACTTGCTCCCAATACTTTGCACTTCACAACCCAACTACAATATCACAACCACATCCATTTCTCCTCCATTTTTCACAATAACACAAATAAATAGTAGATATACATAGATACAAATCTGCCAAGGCAGTTAACACCACACCATACACTCTAAAATAATGCACTTGAGACACAAAGTTTGGATTTTTACCATGCTTAAGGGCTGGATAGCAAAGGAGGAGTGCAGGAGCTGCTGTTGTGTCCATGGGTTGCTCGTGGTGGTGCTTCATCTTGGCTAGAGGTGGCAATGGTGGCTCACGACGGCAGGGAGGGCCACTATAATGAGAAAACCATGGGGGGAAAAGAGGTGGGGCTTGAATCTGAGAGAGGAGAGGGGGCTGAAAGGGGTGGCCGAGATGGCTCTTAGTGGCAGGCTTGTCGACATGCTCATGGCTTGCTCATGGTGGCAGCAGCGTGGCAGATATGGGCAGTGTGCGGTGGAGACCCACAAGAGAGACCATGTGAGGGAGAGAGATGCAGAAGCTGGGGTGGAGCAACGATTGGTGACTGGCGGAGTCATAGGAGGCTGAGGGTGACGATGGCCATGGCTGGAGACGGTGGAGCTGCACAGATCTGCTAGGATCCGAGAGAGAGAGAGAGCGTCGGCGAGGGGGCAAGGGGCTGAGGGGGAATACCCACGGTGGCTCGACGGCAAGGAGAGTCATTCGCAGTGGCGCAGTGGGGGGGATAGGCTTGACAATCACAACCTCACAAGGAAAGAGAGAGAGAGAGCGAGAGAGAGGAGATTATCACGGGGGTGGGGGGGAAGAAAGGAATAAGGGTTTTAATTTTCACAAAACTTCTTCACCATAACCATGGTTGACATCCCTCATGGTAAAGATTGGGAAAGAATAAAACATTGCTTCTTTTCTACATATATTGTTTGCGAATGTATATGTTTGGTAGGTTATAAGTTAATGCATACAGGAGATCAAGAGAACCAACTTTATTCACATGGATATTCAAAGTCTTCTGTGTCATATTAGAGGCCTTGCTAGGCTGGACAAATTGGGTCTAGCTTACATTCGGATTTAGTTTTCTTGTTTTTGCTAGGCATGTTTAAAGGTCCGTTTTCTAGGCTTATTTAGTGGTTCTTAGGCTTGTTTAGAGTAATCTCCCAAATTTTTTTCTTATTTTACGATATTCCTCTATCACAAGTAAGGACTTCTTTAATAAATTTGGAATAGGGCCACTATTGAACATGTAGCTACCGGCTCTTAAAAAAAAAACCAACTTTATTTGAATGACAACTTCAGGAAAGTCGAGAGCACTAAGCTGAACTCTTTCTCGAGCTAAGGATTCTTTTCTAGGGGCGGTGATAGGCTAACCGCCCGAGGGGGGGAGGTAAGGCATGTAATATCATGGTGCACATGGAGCATTAGGAAAAATGTATGAGGCAGGTAGCTTGCTAGGGGCGGTGCATGGCCCTATAACTACTTTAAGAATCGTGATAGATATCCCTCTAACGTATTTTTTCTTTTTTTCTTTTCTTAATTTCATAATTTTTTAAATACCTTTAAATATTTTAAATATATATAAATATACTAATAGTCACATTTTTAACAATTAAATAACGACAAAAAAATTAAAATGTATGAGCAGTCAAATCCAAAGAATAAAAATATAGGAAAAACTAGCATTTTCTCTAATTTAAATGTATATGTAATTGAAAAAATAAATAAGAAGTCATCTTGATCTATGTAGTGTTAGGCTTCATTTGGAACCTAAAACAAGCTCAACTCAATTCAAATTTAAACTCAGCCGGTCATCCAAACGCACTTAAAACTAAGTTTTCGTCCATAAAAAAAACAATCAACTTAGTTTTACTGTAGATTGACATGATCGATAAACTTTATAGATATGCCTTACGTTATTCTGACATTGGCCCAACTTTCTATTATATCTCCTCTCTCTCTCTCTCTCTTTCCAACTTTCTACTTTTCTAGATTTACGTTTTTACCATTGTTTTTGGTGCCGGAACAAAGACCCATTCGGCAGTGAACGCAATCTCTTTTTTTTTTTTTTCTTTACTGTATTTGGCGCAGGAACAATTTTTCATTCGACAGTACCTATGTCAGGTAAACAGTATCAGTTAATGATGGGACTCATTTTTTTTACAACTTCTCATAAATATATCTAAACTCATCTTAACATCCAAACACAACTTAAACTCATTTTAAGTGGACCCCACCAAACTCATTTAACAATCTCAACTCACTACTATTCATAAAAAACTCAATTCAACTCAACTCAATTTAACATCCAAACACAGTCTTAAAATATCCAAACACATTTTATCCACAATCTTTTTTTTTTTTTTAACCTTTATAAACTATTTAAACGATGAAAAAAGAATCAAACTTATGTATGCATGGTATGGAACAATCTTCCTATATGGTGTTTCTTAAAATTCTCAAATAAATTCATGCAGTGGTATCAGATGTTTTCTGATTATTACATATACACCTAAATATATAATGCTTCAATGGAAGACTTAAATCACATGGCCTATATTCTAAAAAGACTAGTCAATGATATAATTGGAGCCTCGAACCTTATTATAAAGAGCAAGAACTTCTCATTCCTAAACAATGTGGAATCTCATACACCACCTACTCTTAGCTTTATTATTTTTTTTTTGATAAGTATAAAGCCCTACTCTTAGCTTTATGATATGGGATATCACAATCTTCTCCTCTTAAATTTCTGACGTCCTCGTTGAGCTTGTTCGTCGTAGGTGGCATGGCTAAAGTCCCACATTTCTAATTAGGATAAACTCTGATACTATTTGTAACGCTTCATACACCACCTATTCTTATGCTTATCATATAGGGTGTCACATATAATTAGAGAAAAGCTGACAAGTTGCTATATATATCTCATAATCTTTTCAAACTCAAATTATGAAAAATATTATTTAAAGTAATGCTATTTAAAAATTTTTACATCAGAGATCATTCATGTGACATAATTTAATTTATAAGATTCAATTTTAAAATTATTTTTCAAATCAAATTATATATGACATGTAGATGGTATGTGGTATAAACTATAAAAAGTACTTTTAAATTGAATTATTCTATAATAAATAGTTTTAAATAATTTAATTTCGAATCTATAAATAAGGTAAAATTAAAATTAAAATTATGCAATTATCCGACACAACCAACTCTCAATATTGGTCCTGCATGAATAAAATAATAAAAAGATGAAAATTAAATAACACGTTAATTTAGAGCATTCCGTTCATATATTGGGGATCCATTACAGGCACGTGAAACTCGGACCCTCAACAGTCAACACTAATCAGGACAAGAAGACTCGTGTCCAGGTTTGAGCCGTTTGGCACTGTATCATGTATATACGCACAATGTCCTTTTCTGCAGGACGTATTTTCGGTTTGTTTGGCTTTAAATTTTCTTTCTTTCTTTTTCGAATATTTTGATTGAGAGGGTGTTTTTAAAATTCGCAAAAAGAAATTCTAGTCATCTAATATTATTTGTCTATATACATATATCTTTACGACAGAAAAAATAAAAAATGATTTTTCATTTCTTTAAATCAAGTATAATGTACTGTCCAGAGTTCAGATCATCTCAAAAAGAGAAATTATATTTACAATTTTAGAATGTACAATTTCTGTGTATTTTTTTTTTTTTGAAAAAAAATAGATAAATCTGAGACCTACATAAAAAAAATTATTTTTTATAGGTGGCCCCTATTTTTTTTCAAATGAAGTACGTAGCAACTGCACATGAATTCAAGACTATATATAGTATTACCCTTTTTAACTCCATATTTTTTTGGAACCTTGGATCTGTATGAATAGCTCATTTTCTGGACGAGGTAGGACACCTTTTTAAATCTAGATACCAATGTATACAACAAGAAAGAAAAGCCCTAATAAAGAGATGTGCTCAATTATTTCAAGATAATCTCATATTTCTTAATGTTTAATTATTTGTTTTTGTAACTTTATCAAACAAGAACAATTAAGGGATCACCATTATCGGATATCATGTTAGTCCTTAAAAGTAGAAAGAAAAGTGTGTGGGGGTTTTCAATTTGGTAATTGAAACATAAAGGCAGGGAATATATAAGAATTTCTCAGAATTTTGTAGATCAGGAAGTGATGCTTTACTTGTTCCTTTTAGGTAAACCCTGGTGAGATCTACAAGGGGTATTGTTGAAAGTAGTGTCTTTGTGGGCAAAAAGGAAGGTCCATTATCCTAATTTCCGAATATTATTGTCTTTGCATGAGTACTGTAAGAGCATTAATGTCTGCAGAGCTCCATGTCATCGTTTCTCCATGATATCCCAGAAATCGAAATTCTTGATCAATGGTGTGGTTCCTCTACGCCTAGGACACCAGAATATCGAACCATGAATGAAGAAAGGCATGAGAGAAAAGCATCTTGGCTAGTGATTGTGAGGCCCCAATTCTTGACTGGATATTAATATCCTCTTCGAATGTTAATAGGATTTTTTACGTGAACAGGAGATCAATAGGCATTGAAGCTAATGAAGAGCTAAAGTCCATCTTCAAGAGGAAAGTCAATCTCATCCTCAAAAAGAAAAGCTATATAATGGTATATGCCGTACTAATTGTGTAACTCATGTTTTGTAGTCTTGTGTTTTGTAATATAATATAAAAATACCATGAAATAATGTAATTTATAGTGGATTGCATTGTGTATTTTGCATGCATTTTACATTATGAATATTGGATTTTTTTTTTTTACATACATTAATTATAAGTTAAAAAGGTAATTAGTTATTTCTAGTTTTGGTTTTTTTTACATAAAATCTAGTTTTCCATTTTGATATATTTTCAATGCATTCACTACAAGAGATTGGGTTTTTGAGACAAATAATTTTGTCTTAAAAAACCTAATTTTCATCTCAAAAGTTTTTGGAGACAAAAATTGATTTTGATTTTTTGAGACAAAATTGGTTTCATCTCATTTTTTATTTTCGTCTCAAAAAATAATTTTTAAGGATAAAATTGGGCAAAACCAGTCGAAACTGTTCAAACAAGCTTTTTTTTATACGAACCAATTTTGTCTCAAAAAACCGTTTGAATAGAATCCTTACAGTTCGAACCGACACATACCATTCGAACAAAAATTTTGATTCGAACTAATAATTTAACCATATTTGATCATGTTTGAACGGACTTAGTATTCGAACAGATTTTATGTATTTGAACTAAAATACATAACAAAGATTTTATGTATTCAAATGACTTGTGTTCAAACATAAATTCTGTCGTTCGAACAGACATGTTCTTTTTGGAAATTTTGTTCGTTCGAACGGGATTTTACATATTGATGTTGTTTGAAGAAATATTTTTTTATTCGAACGGCTATACGGACTGTATTTCTCGGTTGTCGTTCGAATGGGTTAGTTTTTGTTTGAATGGGTCTTTTTTGTTCAGATGGATTTATAAATGATAATTTACCGTTCAAAGTTTGAACAGTATTAATCATACAAAACAGAATTTAATTAAAAATACCATATTAATATTACACAAATTGTAATTCAAACATCACAATTGTTCAAATGTTTTGGAACATCATAATAGAAAGACAATTACAGAAAAAATAAATTTTTGGGACCAAACAAAAAGGCCCTAATGGCAAGAAGTCAAAAGTGTTCCCTTAAGTCAGGTTTAAGTCATAACCTAGATCGCAACTCCACTAAAAAATTGGATGATGATTAGGCAACTAATACTAAATAGTGTACAATGAATCCTTAGGTGTTCACCCCTTTTTAACATGACCATAGTAACACTTCATGCGTTGAGAACCGAACAAGAGGGGCCTAGATGATGGAAAGCTTGCTCTCTTCAGTTAGGTTTAAGAAAGGGTGGCAATATATAACAAAACTCAATTCAACAAGAACATGACACAAAATTAGCGAATTTGAATTTAATATAAATGAGTTTGGATCAAAATATGTTAACACAATAAGACATGATCAATCAAACTATGAAAACCCATAATCAAATCATATAACTCGAAATAATTTCTATTTTCAAATTATATAAATGTTTAGTTTTATATGCATTTATTGTTGTTTTAATGTAATATTAATATTAGTATTTGATTACTTAATATCTCAAACTATTAAATATTTTTTGTGAGTATGCAATTTAATTTTTTTTGGAGATGTTAGTTTTCTTATATATTATTGGTTTGGGTATTTATCATAAAATATTTTATCATGAATCTAGTTATAATTGTGAATAATTTATATAGTTATCTTTGAATTATATATAAAATTATGTTAGTTGGATCAAAATAAATACACATGTAAGCTAAACCATTTATATAAAATGAGTTGTGTTTATGTTAACCTAATAAGAGTATATTATTAAAAAGGTTATGCAGGCCTGCAACATACCCAGACCACACCGGCACCAAGAACAAAGAAGTGGAACCTAGAGATACACCACTACGAGAGGAAGTTTTTCTTAGGTGTCTGACATCCAAAATCCCTCTAATGGATACCGATGACCAAGAACCCCTAACTTTCCCCTCTAATCTATTTACAAAAACCAAAAAAAAAAAAAAATAGAGAGACAAGCTATGAGAATCAGAAGCCCTAGGTGAAGAAAGATGCGGACATCGTGAGTGAGAGAAAGACACACAGAGAGGAAGGCAGAGTGATACTCAGGGTTTTGTGGATTATAGCGGCATAACCCACAAGACCCCAAACCCTAACTACCCAACCATGCTGTCTCTCAGCCCAAGAAACTTAATTTGCATGAAAGTTCGTAGAAATGTATCCAACTATGAAGGCAGGAAAATTGAATTTAAAAAACATGACAAAATCACCAACAAATCGAAGAGGCTTAAAACCCTATAAGTAGATACAGTAGAAGAACAAGGAGACAACATAGAAACCGCATCGCAGAGACTACCTTGCTTGCTCGTGAATCAAACTGATCAATGGAGAAGGAAGGGGTGGCCGCCGAGGTGAGGTGGCGATGGCGTGGTGGGGCTGTTGGCGACAGGCTCTGCGCGGCGGAGGCTTGAGGGAGAAGATGGATTGGGGAGAGAGAGGAAGGAGGAGGGGAAAGAAATAAGGGCTGGAGGGAAAGAAATGAGGGGAAAATGTAGGGCGGGGGATTTAAATTTTATTAGCTTTTCCGGCGCTTCTAAATCACCGCAAATAATATTTAATTGTCAGCATATGTTCTTACGGCGATAATGTTCACCGTAATTTGATACCACTACAGTAAAAACACTTTTTTACGACGACAAAAATCGCTGCAAAAAATAAAAAATCGCCGCAAAAGTGAATTATACATTAATCTGCTTCTTGACAATTTCCCACTTCGCATTGGCGACTAAGCGATGACTTGGAATTCACCGGAAATAAAAACTATTTTTTTTGCAACATTTTTAAAATCGCTACAAATGCCTAATTATTATTTGCGGCGATTTTTAAATTTAAAAAATCGCTGCAAAAAGCCACTTTTGCAATTGCAGGGATTAAAAAACTGTCGCAACAAGTTTTTTAATCTACAAGCGACTTTTTCGCCGCTAAAAGTTAAAAATCGCTGCAAAAGACTAATTTAGTAGTTGCGGCGAATATGTCCATCGCAAAAAGTAAAGAAATCGCCGCCAAAAATCAATTTCAAAATTTTATGTAAAAAAATTGTGGCGGATGTAAAAATCACCGCAATTAAAAGCTTTATGCGGCGATTTTATTTCCCACAAACATAAAATCGCCACAAAAAGCCTTATTTCTTGTAGTGAGGTCGTATTGTGTCACACATTATTTACATGAGTCGTGTTAGAGTATTAGGATCTATCCCATTTGATTAAAAGGGATAGGTTCGATTTATATAATCAAATGCTTATGACTTGTCACCCTTAGGTTTCAACTATAACCTAGATCTTAGTTCTTCCTAGAAAATATAACGAATTCTTAAGCGACTAATACATACTAAAGTCTGAAGTAAATCCATCTTCAAATTAGAATTGAATATCAAGTACATATCAGATCACATGATAATACTCCAAGGACCAATGAGCTTAGTCGTGACTAGTGAAGATTGGGGCTTTCTAAACCTCCATGTATGGAACCATTTTTTCTTTTCAAGTTTATCCCCTCCAACGTCTAATACTAAATAGCTTATGATAAAGATGCTTCCATGGCAAATTATTTCAATAATGAAATGCCTGTGTATGAATATGTGCCTATGTGCATAAAAAATGTAAAGTTATCAGTTAGAGCACTGCATTGTCTTGATCATTTGTTGTATTAGGTAAAATTTAACTAATTGATATAAAAACCTTTGTATCGGATTAAGTACAAGAATCTAATTTTAGTTATGAGCTACAGTGCTCCAACAAATTTGTATGTGTACGATAACTTAGTCATCTCTTTGTTGATATTATTTTCTCCCTCTAGAAACCCATCGCCAGTGTTTATATAGCTATGGCAATTGATCTTGTTTTCATGTTTAAAGCAGGAGAGGTGAAAACCCTAGTTTCTCTCACCCTTTCCCCTTTCTCTCTAGAGTGCCCCTCAAAAAACCCAGACCAAATGGGGGGTAGGAGCTTCGGCTCCTCCCCCCTTCTCCCTCCATCATCCCTCCTCCATCTTTTCTCTAGTTTTTTCCTTTATTTTTTCTGGTTTTGTTTGTTTTTCGTTCAAAGTAGGGTGAAATGTCAATATGTTGTTCTCCGGAACCCACCAACCACCATGCACCCCACCGCAAGATTTTCAAGACACCGATCTTTCTGACAGGCAAAGAATCTCGTTGAACGGAGTTGAGCATGTGCCACACGCGCAGTCCAAAGTGTGCGCGTGACAACCATTGCAAGGGGAGCTCTATCGCCGCCACACGTGGTATTTTTGGGACCAGGGCCACTAATTTCTTCAGACTCGACTGTCCACCATACTCCCAAGGTGGCGCGTGTCCCTCATGCGCCACCACAATCCTATGTTTGCTTGTTTTATTTCCTCTAAGGTTGAAAATGTAGATCTACAATTTTTTAAACTGTTTTTTTCTATTTTTCCATGTATCATTTACGTGAAAGTCCATAGAGTGAAAGTCATCTCCTCCTCTAGAAGATGGGGTTTGAAACCTCTGTTTTAGGTAGAGTGTGGTCTCGCAGACAGTTTGTCTGTAAAGAGTTTTAAAAGTTAAGACCATACTAGTCACAAAAAAATTTGTGTATTGGTGGAGCCTCAACCGTGAGTAGTTGGCTTGTAATATGGGTTTTTCCCTATATGTATCAATTACAGCTGTAACTTCACTTTCATTAATGAATGAAGTCTATTTTTCATAAAATATATATATATATATATATATATATATATATATATTTAGCTAAGGCAACTCAAGATGGTACAAAAAATTAGGCTCATTTGGATATTTAGAATATCTCAGTATATCTATGAATAGTAGTAAAAAAGTTTAAGTTAAAATATTTTATTGTGTTTTGAAAAATGAGAGAGAAAAAATTGAATAAAAGTACTATGAAGTTAAAGTTGTTTGTATATAAGTTTTTAATATTATTTTTGCTTTGAAATTGAAAAAAGTAGTATTGTTTTTGTGTTTTGCTTTGGAGTTTGGAAAAGTTGTAAATATTAGATAATGATTAGATCAAAAACTTGTAATGGTTAGGTAATGATTAGATGAAAAAGATGAATATTTAAAATTGAAAAGTGTTTTATATTTTATTGATGTCTGGGAATAAAATATCTGAAAAATATTTGAGAATATTTGAAAACATTGTGTTGGCAAACATATCCTTAATCTCAACTGTAGCAAAGACTTTGCATTGTGTTTTTCCGGCCCGGTCCGAAACCAGGAATCCGGGTGGATCCGGGCGGTTTTCCGCCCGGATTAAACCCGGGCAGGTACAAAACATTTCATACCCACCCGGATCCGATTACGGATCCGGATTTTAATCCGGTTTCCGTAACCGGCTGCTTTTTTTTTAAAAAACCCTATTTTTAGACAAAACGGCATTGTTTTGCACCCCTTTATACCTCATTTCCTAATTTCCCTCAGACCCATTCTCCCGTTTCGACTTTCAGTCTCTAGCTCTCTGCGATTTTGGCAAACGGGTGAAACCCTAGCCCTGCCGTCACCTCTCTACCTCAGTGCCTCTCGTTCCGTCCGGCGTCGCCGTTTGCCCCATCTCTCTCTCTCAACTCCGAAACCTACGGTATGTTCATCTATCTCGCTCGGTTTGTATAGATTTGAGGAAGTGGGTTGCTTTGTATGTGAAATGCTCTTCTGAATCTTTGTGTCCTGAGCCTTTAAAAATTTTCTGCAGTCGACTCTCACTTCTACTCATTTCTCTATCTCTCGAAGTCGAAGGTCGTTTCTGAAACGGTGAAACCCTAGCCCTACCGTCACTAGTTTGCACCCCTCTCAGCCTCTCATTTCACTCGAGTCCGCGAAGGCTCTTAGCCCATTTCTCTTAACGGTATGTTCATCTCTCTCGCTCGATTTGTATAGATATTTTTATGTTGTGTTTAAAGTTAGATGCACTTTGGATTTGAGGAAGTGGGTTGCTTTGCATGTAAAATACTCTTCTAAATCGATTTGTATAGATCTAAGTTTGTGTTTGTAGATCTGAGATTGTGTGTTTATAGATCTGCGTTTTGGGTTTCTTTATTTTTAAAATCTTCCAGCAAATACGTGTTTGTAGATCTACATGCTCGCAACACTATAAATATTGCAAAACTGTTAACTTTCTTGAATCTGGGTCTGGTTTGATTTTTTTGTTGTTTTTTTTTCCTAATCTCTAGTCTATTTTCGATTTTTGTAATCTCTAGTCTATTTTTGTTATGGATCTGGGTATGGGGTTTTTTTTGTTTTGTTTTTTTTTTTTGTTTTATTTCTAATCTCAATGTTAATATTCCTAATCTCGTTTCTCTTCTGCGATTTTGGCAAACCGAATGAACCCTAGCTCTCGAAGCTCGCCAACGTTTTGCACACCAAGGAACTTGCTCGGAGACTGAAGGTATGGTTAGAGATTGCTTTATCAAGTATTATTTCTTGATTTCTTCTTCGTTCTCTCGGTTTGTATAGATTTAAGGAAGTGGATTTGTATAGATTTGAGAAATTTTTGTTTCCTGAGCCTTTAAAAATATTTGTACCCAAAATATTTGTAATCATGGGTTGCTTTGCATGTGAAATATTTGTAACTTTGGAAATCCTTTTAGGTCTGGGTTTCATAAAATCTCCATGCCTAAACCTTTTAGGTCTAGTCCGAATACCTTGGTCAGTGATTCTTGTACTGGCTTAGACTTTTGACATATTTCTTGAGTTTTATGGCTGTTTTTTACTTGGTAAAAAATGTTCTCTTCTCCGGCATTCCACCTGTGAGAGTACTCGCTTCATAAATCAATGGCATTATTTCATGTTTTGTGCTGAGAATTGATTCCTCCATTACTCCATGATAATGATTATATGCTTTTTGTTCTCTTACTAGAAGTAATCTAATCTCAGACCTGAACATTTCATTTGCTTTATACTTTCAGTAATGAGATCTAGGCTCTAGCATATCTAGGATCGCAAGCTCTAAAACTTTGAAACTAAAAATAAAAAATAAGAAAAAGGGACCTTTAGGATGAAACGAAGAGCTAGGAGAGAAATCATAATATATTCTTATACTTAGCTTTAAGGAGGAGCAATGGAGTGGCGTTTGGGCCTACCATTTGGGAATTTTTTTAAAGTATAATTAGTGAAAATAAAATGATGGGACTTTCCATTTAAAAGCATGGTTGGTTAAGTTATTAAGTCATGGATGAAATGTCCCTACCATACCATAATCTCTTAAATTTTGTGGTCCTCCTCGTGGGCCTCCTCACTCCAACAAAATGGAAAATATGTATCTATATATATATATATATATATATATATATGAATTCTCTAATTTCCTAATTCTTTGGTGGTCACTCTTATAGGGACCATCTACATGATCTTTTCCTTCAATGGATGTCTATATATCACTTAGGCCAGTTAGCATAAATGGTAACACAAAATAGGTTTGGTATGATATAATTCATATATGCAGTTCTCATGAATTAGATGTGATGCATGCATTAGGCTCATTTAGCTGATCCAAGAATCGAGATTAAAAGTCATCTGGGCTTATGAATCTTTATATAAATTTCAGGTACCTAGCTCCAGAGTATTTTATGCATGGGATTGTTGATGAGAAAACTGATGTCTTTGCATTCGGGGTACTTTTACTGGAGCTCATTACTGGGTATCATTCCATTTTGTGCTACAACTTGTAGATTCTGAATGTTGCTTCTAGCTCCTATGTTTTACAAATCATGGAAATATTTCTTACAAATGTAAGATGAATGACAATTTGGTTCTTCTTCTGTTATGCATAGGCAAAGCCGCTGCTGGACACTAATAAAATCGGCAAGTCTTTATTTTATTTGTATCTTCATTTTTATCTTTTGGTGGCTGAATTTTAGGTTTATTGATTTTCTCTTCTCTTTTTGGCAGCTTTTGGGTTTGGTTTATGAGGAATTAATGGAAAATCTCAGTGGGACTCATGACAAAAAAATTCAACAATGTTATTTATTTTGCATTGTTATGTATTAGTTTAATTAGTTGTGATGTATTATTATTTATTTTGTTCTTTGTAAATTTATTTTTTGCATTGTTGTGTATTAGTTTAATTAGTTGTGATGTATTATTATTTATTTTGTTCTTTGCAAATTTATGTTTTGCATTGTGATGTAATAACAATATTATCTATTTTGTATTTTTATTTATTTTGTTATTTAATTTATATTTTTATAAATTAATTTTAGAAAGTGTTTAAATTATTTTTAAAAAAAAATCTGGACAATATAAGCATGATATCATAATTTAAAAAAAAAAAAACTGCTATAAATTTGTTTTAAAAGTTTTAATCTTAAAAAAAGAAAAAAGAAAAAAAGGGACTAAATCTGGTTATAATCCGGTTATAACCGGAAATCCAGATTGAATCCGGTTATCCGCCTGGATTAAGTCCGGATTAATCCGAGTGGATACCCGCCCGGTTTTTTAAATCCGGATCCGGATCCGGATGCACACCCCTAAGCAAAGTCATCATATTATCTTATTCTTATTTAACCCTAGCCAAACAGTACAACAAAACCATTTCCCTCCGTTTATTTCCCTTTCTTATGCTTATTTGACCTAGCGATATCATTTTAATGTTCATTCTTATTCTTATGATTGTTGGATTGGAAAAAATTTTGACAAAAAAATATATAAGCAAAATGTACATATTCAATTGAATGCAAGAAGGTTGGAAAATTAAGACATTTAAGTGAAGTTTTAGATGAGTACAATCATAATATTTTAGATACTACCGTTAGATTTTGAAAAGAATATCATTGAAGATTTCAATAAAAAAAAAAATGACTTAGTCAGAATGAGCAAAATGACCGTTACGTGCGTTATTAAACATAAAATTATAAAAAAAAAAAAAAAGTGTGTGATATATATTATGATAATTAAAATAAGATTTTATTTTAATAAAAAAATATAATATAACTAGTAGATCTGCAAAATATGACCAAAAGAAATTAAATAAAAATAGTAATTAAAAATTAAATAATATTTTATTATGATATTGAATTTAGATGGATAATTCAGTGTAAATTCAATAGGGGTTTAACCGGTCTGATTCGGTCAGGTTTGGGACATATTTTAGAAATGAACCAGTATACACCGATTTTAAGATTTGAAGAATCGATACCGTACCGGTTACACCTCTAAACCTGTACTTTCGATTTTACTAGTTCCAATCTAATTTGGTCCAATTTTTCTATTTTAGTATAGTATTAGTAGATTATATACTAAGTATAAATATCCTATAGTGATATAGTGATATATAATGGATTATAGAGTGATATAGTATTAGCATAACTACTACTAATACTATAGTGATTTATATAGTTATTTATATATACTGGATTACTAATATATTATTAGTATTAGTATTATGATTTATATTTTTTTTTTATAAGTAAGTATTAGTATATATATAGTAGCATCATATAGTGATATAGTATTTGATTATGTATGTTAGTGTCTAACTTATTTATATATATGATTATATATGTTAGTGATAATATGCTTGGTTACATATATGTTAGTGATAATATGATGGTTACATACACTTTTTATACAAATTTATATGATCAAATGTATAGAAATGTATTTATCAAAAAATATATATTATAATTTATTATTCTATAAAATGTATTTATACTTAATATATGTATATATATATATAGTTTATATTAATAACATATGATCAAATGTTCATGTTTAAAATTAAAATTTTATATTAATCTTAAACATAAAATGATATATCAAATTTTATATTAAGATTTATAAAATTAATTTTATGTTATATCAAATGTTATATTGATTGTATATAATTAGTTTATTATTATACTTGAATGATAGGATTTTAAAATTTAATGTTATATTAACTAGAAATTTAGCATATAATATAAAATTGTTTTATATATTATATATAAAAATTATATAAAAATATTTTATATAATATAAAAATTAAAATATATATGAACTGGTCCGTCCGGTCTGATCCAATGTTAGAAAAAGGAAAATCGAAATTGGATTGGTTTCGATTGGTTTCGAGAAAAATGAAACCGATACCAAACCAAACCGATTTTGAACTCAATCTAGTTCACCAGTTCATCAATTTTTTTGTCACCCTAGAAATTAGATTTTGAATGAGATAAGCAACTAGCAAAAAGTGTGATGCTAGTGCTCTATTTAATAATGTATTAATGTCCAAAACAAGGAGAAGAATTTTGATACTCTTGAAATCTGTTTCAAGATTGAATATAAAGTGGATTTGTTGTAGAGTTTTCTAGAGAGATCAAAATGAACCCAAATTTTTTTTGTTACCTTTTAAGTGGTCTATTGTATTGATCCCTTTAAGTTGGGTCATGGCCTTTCAGCTCCTCGTCTCCAAGGCAAGGTCTTTTGGCTCCTCCAGTCTCCAAGGGGGCTTATGCAATATGTTTGAGAGAGAATCACTGGATTGCTTGTGAAGTATTCTTGATCCTTTCAACTATTAGTTTTCATTTACTGAATTGTCAAGCATTGACAGTAATCTTGCCTCTCTTGCAAATGGAGTTGCCATTTTTCTCCTTCAAAATTTCTTGATTGCACAATTCATACTCATGTTTGATGGCAACTGAAGCTTTTGCCTTTATTTTAAATTTTATCATCTCTAATCGATTTAATGATGTGGGACATTTTAAAAATTAACCAAGAGTAGTACTACTTTTTTATATTTTCATTCTAATTTGCATTTATGACCGATAGATATCCCAACCCTACTTGAGGTAAACAAACTACAAAGAACAAGACCAATGTGACACCCTCAACTCTTGCTAAGGATTTGACGGAGCTTGGAGTATCGAGACACACAATACAAGGTTATACTCTCATTCATGACAACTAAAGATGCAATGCACCTAGCATACATCTAATAGAATGTAATATTCACAACAAATAATTTTTTCTTTAAGCAATACAATGTAGCAAAAGTACTATTTCTCAAAAATATAAACATACTTCATAAATTAACATGTAAAAAGATATCCAAAAGGGTTATAGCACTTGTCCAACAGGTCTATAACAAAATAAGTACTGAAAATAGAGCTCCATAAATGTAGACTTGACATGAAACTACTGTACTAAATTGCTGAGCCACTCATCCAGCTCGACTATGATGTCTAGAATCACAATATACTTATGCATGCATAATAGTAAAATATCATGGATTCATCGTGACATGAACATGAATATGCATGACATAACTTGAGAAATAGCATGACATGTACTTGACTTGAAAATAACGTGACTACACATGTGACATGACTTGACTAAACTGGACATGACATAACTTGACATGAATATGAACATGAGACTTTGTTCAACATATACATGGTTGATTAAACGTGAAACATGTGAATGCTACAAGGTCTCCTTGAGCGTTGTGCTCCTACCAGTACGACATCACATCAAAGCATCTGCACCAGCTATGAATACGTCCCAATTTATCAACTTATTTAAAACTGATAAACATTTAGTTTGCACACCAGTGTTGGGAGCCTGACTTCGCTCTGATAACTAGTTACCCATTCGAAGCCTATTGACAATACTTTGACAACCTAGGAAATTCCACACTAATTTAAGCAATCCAGCATGGACAAATGAGTTCAACTAAGATAACTCCTCATTCTACCACTTGGGGTCATGATAAAAAATATATATAAAAGACTCCAAATACTTGAAAATATTTTATGACATAGTCAAGGCTATAACTTGGCATGTGACAAAATGAATATGTGACAGATGACATAGCATATCATGACATGTAACAGATAATATGTACTTGAAATAATTGACATGACATGACATGATATAAAAATTTATTATAATCATAAGTGATAAGAATCAAGTTGTGGAAGTCTTACCATCATACATACATCAATACATCGAGAGTAAGTTAAAGGCTAACTTATAGTGATTAGTGTAACGTAAAACATAACGTGAAAAAGCATGAACTGAAATGAGATATTTCTAATAATGAAAATATCTCATTAAATACTTAGAAATATAAAAATTACTAACTTATGGCAAAAATTACAAAGTTACCCCTCTACTTATGAGAAAATATAATTTTGTCCCTAAAATAAAGATTTTGCATACTAATTGCAAATCTTACCAAAATAATTCATAAATTTTGTCCTAAAACCAAATATCTAGTCAAAAAAATTTAAAACAATATACAACTAGGAGAACCATTCTTAGGCCGATTATATATAGGCCAAAAATGTTATTTTTGTTGCAATCTAACCAACCATCAAACCAATATGCTTAAACCGATTTTTGAGAAATTCAAAAATCACATCCTTGGTTCTAAAATTATGCTAAGACATAAACATACACATTCCTTAAAAATCTTAAATTCACTACATCAACAAAAATATCAAAACACCAAGTTTAGGTAAAAAAGGATCAACTCTTTATGTTCTTGTTCTAATCCTTTTCAAATCAAATCCATTGACTCCAAAAGTCTATAATCACAATCCTAATATATTCATAATTCAAATCTAAGTGATAGCATGATATAGAAAACAACCAAAAGCACAAAAATACAACCTACACAATCGGTTTGCACAAAAACCTCAAAACCATGTATAGCATACTTTGGACTTAAAACATAAATACTAGGTCCTTGATTTTTATAAAAGAAAAATTTTAAAAATATAACCATATACCTCACATTCAATTTCTAATATGATTTATGCATTAAATCTAGCATCACATGGAAAAAATTTGATCCAAACAACAACTCATACTTGAGAGCCTTTTGACTAAGTTGTAAACAAACCGTTGCATGTATAACATCATTCCATCAAAGTTCTAAACCAATATTCTCCAAAAATGAAGTCCTAACATAGATCAAGCTTGAAGAACAACATATATGAAGATCAAAGCCATTAGATCAAGTTTTCATAACTAGAGATCACAACTTCACTGAAACGGAAATTGTTTTGAGCCATCGAATTTCTAACATTTCAAAATCATGCAAAACTCTACATAACAAAAATATTAACATGCTATAAATCCAAACCTAACTTGCATATTAATAATTTAACACTTCACCATAGCAAGATCTACCCAAGATTTCATCAAAAACTTAACAAAACTTTCAAAGTTTGACACAAACATAAAGAATGTCTCCATTGTGACCTATGCATCATCAAACCAAACTTTCACCAATCAAAACCTTATTGATCTAAAAGAGACTAGACTTCTAGTAATAGTAGGTGCGCCTTCCGTTGAGAGCTCTTCACAAGCAGTGGTTATGAGCTCTTTCTTGTTCCAATTCAGAAGAGGTAAATCCTTCAATTGCACTAGTGGATTGAAAAGCCTTTTTTTTAGTTCCAAAAAGTGCATACGTTGTTGGTTAATAAAAAAGAAATTTCGATAGGGCAGAGGACTGATACTATAAGTAGGACAAACGCCTTAAAAGAGAAATGAAATGCATTTTTTCACTTATCCAAAGAATCTCTTTCTTGGCAATTACCTGACATATACCAACATAAACTAGACTAAAAAGTAACAAAATACATGAAGATGGTGTCATATAAATTAACTTACAAAAAGCTAGAACTGCAAGGGCAAAAATTGTCAGAAATCTACGTCAAGAGCTCTCTAGGTTTCTCTCTAAACAAGTGATGGAAACATGAGGGAAGCATGGGATATGGAGAGCAAGGCTGACATGGGGGTTACTAAGTGGCTCTTGGATGGGAAGTTGGTAGCCAAAAGTAGGGGTGTAAATTTAAACCGAAAAACCGGTCCGAACCGGATCGGACCGGACCGGATTTACCGGTTTTGAACCGGTCCGGTCCGGAAACGGTTTCTAAAATCCGTAAACCAGCCGGAATTAGAATTTTCCGGACCGGACCGGTTTATAAATATATATATAAAAATTAATATTTTATATATAAATTTTATTAAAAATTAAAATTATAAAAAATATATTTTATATATTAATATATATAAGTTTTATATATAATGTATAATTAATAAATTATATTATTATTAATATAATTATATATAATATAATATTATTAAAAAGTAAAAGTTTAAGATTAAAAATGAAAATTTAATCAATTATAACATAAAATATTAATCTTAATTCTTAAATATCAACATTTGTAATATACTAGACTATATAAATTTATAATAGGCACTAGGCAACAAATTTCCATAAATTTATAAATTTATAGAAAGTAGAAACTATTATATCTGGTTGTTGCATGCACATTGACATGGGCCATGGCAATATATATATATTGATCAGGATCCCTATGTTATGCGTGGTGGCAAAGTTGTATACTTTTTCCTATTTATACACTCACCACGTATCCTAACTTTTAAGAAAAAAAATATGTAATGTGTATCCTTGATAAGAAAAAAAATTTGAACGAAATTGTTCAAAATTTTTAATTTGAGAAATGCTTTAGTGATAAATAAATTCTATAAATTAATTAATTTAACAAACTGACGTAACTTACTCTGTTATATTAGATTATAAAAATATTTTTATTATAAAATAGATCTAACATAATATCATATAAAATATTCATGTCAATATATTATATAGATATACTAATATATAGCTATACTAATATATATAGCTATACTAAATCACTATAATTAATACTAATATATAGCTATACTAATAGTCTAATATTAATACTATTATATAGTCTAATAATTTATATAGCTATACTAATATATAAGTCTATAACTATTTAACTAATACTAATAGTTTAATATAGAGTCTAGACTATAGTTATACTTATACTAACATAGTTACACTTACACTAAATCACTATAATTAATACTAATATATAGCTATACTAATAGTCTAATATTAATACTATTATATAGTCTAATAATTTATATAGCTATACTAATATATAAGTCTATAACTATTTAACTAATACTAATAGTCTAATAGTTTAATATAGAGTCTAGACTATAGTTATACTAACATAGTTACACTTACACTAAATCACTATAATTAATACTAATGTATAGCTATACTAGTAGTCTAATATTAATGCTATTATATAGTCTAATAATTTATATAGCTATACTAATATATAAGTCTATAACTATTTAACTAATACTAATAGTCTAATAGTTTAATATAGAGTCTAGACTATAGTTATACTAACATAGTTACACTTACACTAAATCACTATAATTAATACTAATATATAGCTATACTAATAGTCTAATATTAATACTATTATATAGTCTAATAATTTATATAGCTATACTAATAGTTTAACTATTTAACTAATACTAATAGTTTAATATATACTATAGTTATACTAAATCACTATAACTAATACTAATATATAACTATATAACAATACTAATATTATATTAAATGTATTACAAATTTAAAAAAATTTAACTATCATTTCTACTATTACTATTATTATACTAATGTATAATATAACTATACTAATATTATTATATATTATTAATTTCCTATAACTAAACCCAAACGGCGCCGTTTTCCTAAGGGGTGTAAATTCTACCCTAGGATTCACGATAACGTAACTTACGCCGCTCACTCTCTCAATCTCTCGTCCAGTCATCCTCAAAGTTTCGACTCTGTCTCTCTCTCTCCCAGTCCCTGCCCCGGTTCTCACTCACTCTGCTCTCACTCTCAGCTCCTCCCGGTTCTCACTCAGTCACTGACTCACTCTCAACTCTCCCTTCTCTCACTCTCTCGTCTCTCACTCTCTCTTCTCTCAACTCTCTCTGCCGAGGCCCGAGTCTCCAATTCTCCATCAACATGTAACGGTAAGTTTGTTTATTTTTATTGTTTTCTATTTTTGAAATTACATACTAGCATTTTTGTGATTGGGTTTTGTGATATTAGAGTTTTTGTGATTGGGTTTTGTGATTTTAGGGTTTTTGAATCCGAAATTTAGGATTTTTTGTGATTTTGTTTATTATTGTGTTTGTGATATTAGGGTTTTGTGATTGGGTTTGTGAAATTACTTTGAATCCGAAATTACTTTGTGATATTAGCCATTAGGGTTTGTTGAATCCGAAATTTATTTTGATTGGGTTTTGTGTTTGGGTTTTGTGAAATTGTGTTTGTAATATTAGGGTTTTGTGATTGGGTTTGTGAAATTACTTTGAATCCGAAATTACTTTGTGATATTAGCCATTAGGGTTTGTTGAATCTGAAATTTATTTTGATTGGGTTTTGTGTTTGGGTTTTGTGAAATTGTGTTTGTAATATTAGGGTTTTGTGAAATTGTGTTTGTAATATTAGGGTTTTGTGATTGGGTTTGTGAAATTACTTTGAAATTATGAATCTATGATAGATGATATTTGTGAATCTGTGATACACTGATATTAGCCATTAGGGTTTGTTGAATCCGAAATTTACTTTGATTGGGTTTTGTGAAATTGTGTTTAGTGTTTAGTGATTGAGTTTTTTAAATTACATTGATAGGGGCCATAGGGCTTACATTAATCCTTTAAATAAATTTATTGCTACTTTTATACATTGAGAAATTGGGTAGCTGCTTACCCTACATATATATAGTTATATCTGCTTTTATTAATTTTATTTTTGTTACTATAGATGGATCCTTCAAATAAAACACCCGGCAATGTTCGACCTTCAATGGGAGGGAGTCAAAGGACCATGGAATCAACAGCGACTAATGATCCGCTGTCTCCCAAAGCTACTGTAAGTAAGCCATCTATTGCTTCAAAGAGTGGTAGGAAAAGATCTGTAGCTTGGGATTATTTTACTTTGATTGATACTGCAGATAAATCGAAACCTAGGGCTGCATGTAACCTTTGTGGGATGACTTATGCTTGTGATCCTAATATAAATGGCACAAAATCAATATTGGGGCACTTAGAAAAAAATATGTAAGAAGTCTCCACTTAGGAAAGTGGATAAAAACCAATCTATATTGGGTTTTCAGTCTGGATCAAGCAGTGGGGGGCTTGTACCTATTGCTTTTAGTGTTGAGGTTTGTAGAGAAGCCTTAGCTGAAATGTTGGTTGTTGATGAGTTTCTTTTTAAATTTGTGGAAGGGGAGGGGTTTAAGAAATTTATGCTTGTTGTGCAACCTAGATGGAATGGGATTCCATCACGTGTAACGGTTGCAAAAAATATTTTTAAACTTTATTTTAGAGAGAAAGAGAAGTTGAAAAGTGCTCTTAAGGGGCAGCGCATTTGTCTAATCACGGATACATGGACATCAGTGCAAAATTTTAACTACATGTGTCTCACCGCACATTTTATTGATGATGATTGGAAAATGCACAAAAGAATAATCAATTTTTGTAAGGTTGAAAACCACAAGGGTGAGACACTAGGGAAAAAAATTGAAGCGTGTTTGCTTGAATGGGGGAGGCCCAATATATTGACAATTACACTCGATAATGCTAGTTCAAACAATGGGACAGTTTCGTATTTGAAAAAAAAGACAAAGCATAGAAAAGATACGATTTTGGAACATGAGTTCTTGCATATGAGATGTTGCGCTCATATCTTGAACTTGATTGTTCGGGATGGGTTGAAAGAATATGATCAATCCATTGCACGAATTAGAGGGGCTGTGAAGTATGTGAAATCATCTCCATAAAGGTGGGACACATTTAAGCAATGTTGTGATAGTGAGGACATTACTTGTAAAAGTGGTGTATGCTTAGATGTAGTAACTCGTTGGAACTCCACTTATATGATGTTGGATAGGGTTGAAAAGTTTCAAAAAGCATTTCAACGGTTAGAGGATGATGATGGTGTTAGTGAGTTGGGGCAAGGAGGGGCACCCAAGTTAGGGCCTCCAACCATTGATGATTGGGATAAGAGTAGGTTGTTTGTAAAATTTCTAAAACTTTTTTACGATGCAACTTTGCGTTTCTCGGAGACCAATTATGTCACTTGCAATGGTTTTGTATTTGAGCTAGCGACAATTCAAGCTGCAATTAATTTAGAGTGTTTGGAAGGGCCTTATAATTTGAAAACAATGGCATTTAGTATGAAATCTAAATGTGAGAAGTATTGGGGAAATCTTGAAAAAAAGAATCTTTTGTTGTATGTTGGGTTGGTTCTTGATCCTTGATATAAAATCCATATTCTAGCTATTATTTTTGAAGGAATATATGAGGATAATAGTTCAAAAGTTCAAATGTTCGTGGATTGGGTTAAAGATGCCTTGAGTCGTTTATATGATATTTATTGTGGAAATGACAGAAGTGATGTAGGGGCACAAGATCAAACTAAGAGCCAATCAAGTGAGGGAGGAGCTAGTAGTACAAGTTCAACTACTAGGGTAGGTCAAGGTAATTTTAGATTATTAATCCATGAACAAATTAAGAAGCGTTTGGAGTCGGAGAACTCTTTGTCAAGTAAATCTGAATTGGAGAGATATTTATCTGAAACATGTGAAGAAGATGATTCAAAATTCGAGTTGTTGGCTTGGTGGAAGGTTAACTCCATTAGATACCGCGTGCTTTCAAGAGTTGCACGGGATGTTCTTGCAGTTCCGATATCTATAGTGGCCTCTGAGTCGGCTTCTAGCACAGCAGGTCGAGTACTTGATCCTTTCCGTAGTAGCCTATCTCCACTTATGGTAGAAGCCCTAATTTGTACACAAAATTGGCTCCATTCTTCTGCCCCGATTAACCTTCGCACTTTAATGGATGATGTTGAGGAGTTTGAGAAATTTGATACAGGTATGTAGCATCATTTATCTTTTCTTTAACTATCTCTAAAGTTTAAATCATATTAGTAATTTGTTTTAATTATTATGTTTTTTTTTTCCTTTTTGTGTAGAGCTCATGGAAGACCCAGAGAATTCTTCAATACCTACTTCTTTAGTTGGAGATCATTAAATTTAAGGTAGGTAAACTTGTATAACATTTCCGTAAGTTTTTTTTTTCCTATTTAATGTACTTACTAACTTTTTATTGGAATTAATTGCTTGATTTATTTTCATATAATTGCAAGGTTTGTTGAATGGACTATTGGAGTTGGTGGCTTGATGAATATCTATTGGTTCGAGTTGTAAAATTTTTTGTTGGATGTTCTAATTTGGATTTGTAATTTGAACTTGTAATTTGATGGACTTTGGACTTATAATTTAGACTTTTAGTGTTTGGACTTGTAATGTTTTGAATGTGTAAATTTGTAATGTTTTGGACTTTTGGACTTTTAGAATTTGGATTTATAATTTTTTAGACTTTTGGACTTCTAGTTTAGACTTTTGAACTTATTTTATTCCATAGCAGAATTTTATTCCATAGCAGATTTTTTTTTTCCAGTTTTTGTAATAGTTATATTTATAGTAAAGCAGATTTAGTAAAGCAGAGCTACAGATTTAGTAAAGCAAATTTTTGAAAGCAGTTTATAATAAATTAGATTTTAGTAAATCAGATTTTTTTTTTAGTAAAACAGAATTTTTAGTAAAGTAGTTTTTAGTAAAAATGAAACAGATTTTTTTTAATAAAGCAGATTTTGTAATAAAAGTATAACAGATTTTTGTAAAGCAATTTTTTTTTTTTATAAACAAATTTTTAATGACAACATATCAAATTTACATTTTAAAAAAACCGAAAAACCGGACCTGACCGAAAACCGGTTAAACCGGAAGTACCGGTTTATAAGGTTAACCGGGGCGTAATCGGTTTTGAAAAATACAAAACCGGTCATACCGGTTCGGTCCAAAATTTTGTCAAAAACCGGACCGGACCGGTTACACCCCTAGCCAAAAGGTTGGGGAAAAGTGGTTACACATATGATGTCTCCTACTCCAAACATGGCCGACTGGATGGGCTAGAGATGTGTAGTCTTTTTCATTCTCATCAAGTAACTATTGGAGGCTAGCAAATGTGCAAAACTTGATTTGTCTACCTAAAATGTGTAACTCTCGTTTATAAAAGCATGCATCTAAAAGTTAAGAGAATATAGAGCAAATAGCATAGAACACAAAAGATATACGTAGAGTGAGATAGCCAATTGAATGTTTCTCTATAATGAGATTGTAAGGCTTGGGTGTATTGGGGCTTTGGGTTTGAGTGGTTTGTTATCATTGTTTTGTACTCCATCTTTTTATTAGGCAATTTCTTTGATATCTTTTCCGCTAGTAGATGTAGGTTTTTCTTCAAACCCACTTAAATCTTGATGTCTTGTATGATTGTTAAAATCTACTTTCATCTTTTTCTACTTCTTGACCATCCTAAAATCTCAATTTGTCATAAAAAAATTCGTATCAAAGCGTTTGTGGAGATTCTTTTCTTTATAAGGATGATACCACAAAATTTGAAGTAGAAAAGTTTGACGGTCAAATTAGTTTCAGTCTAGCACATCAAGATGAGTGCTTTATTATGACAAGAAGGCTTGACAAAGATTTTGGATGACAATGCGGAAGAATCTTCTACATCAACAAAGGAAGATCTTGTAGAACTTGAAGAGAAGGCACATAATGCGATCTTATTACCTCTTTCATATGGATTTTGCAAGAAGTTACTGAAATCATATAACCGCTAGACTTTGGAAGAAGCTAGTGCGTTTGTACATGAAGAAGTCACTCACTGACATCCATCTATATCTATAGCAATGGTTGTATACTCTCAAAATGAAGGAAGGTATACCTATATATGAATATCTTGATGAATTTAATAAAGTTATTATGGATCTATGGAACATTGATATAAAGCTTGAAGAGAAGGATCAAGCCCTAATTGTGTTGTGTCCATTGCTTATTTCTTTTGATTATTTTGTTAAGTCAATGGTGTATGGTATAGATACCTTCTGCTTGGTAGATGTTAAATTTACTTTGAGTTCTAAGAACTTGAGAACAAAACTAGTGTAAAAGACACTGATTAGGACGTATTTGTCAAAGATCACTTTAGTAGAGGTCGATCCAATGAGAGAATCATAGATAAAGGTAAAAGAAATTTTAGAGGCCATTCGCAATCTAAATTTAACAAAAAAAAATGTTAAATCTTATCACTGTCATAAATTCAATCACTACATGAATGAATGTCCAAAGTTGAAAAATAAGGAGGAAACCAAACAAGTTCCTCTAATATTGCTAGTGTTGTTGAAGAAAACGACATGGCCTGTAAGATTGTTAGGATTGGTACAATCAAAACAAAGATGTATAATGGGATTGTTAGAACTTTGACTAATATTCGATATATACCATATCTGAAGAATAATTTTATTTCTTTGGGCACTCTAGACTCCTTTGGCTATCAATATTCTAGTGAAAGTGGAATCATTAGAGTTTGCAAAGGCTCTATGGTTGTGACAAAAGGAAATATAGCTGATGGTCTTTATTTTCTTCAAGGCAATACAATGACAAGTTCAACTGTTGTATCATCTTCAGATGATCCAAATTCTAACTTTACTCGGGCCATATGAGTGAAACGTGTATGGCAATCTTGAGCAAGTATGGGCTACTTTGTGATCAGAAGATAAAAAAGCTTGACTTTTATGAATAATGTATTTTTGGGAAACAATGCAATTTCAAGTTTAGTACAGTTATATGTTGACCGTTTCTCACGGAGGTCGTTCGTAAGAACGAGTCTCCAGCTCCCCTTCATTTTAGGAGCTTTTGAAATGGTCTACACTGATATTCATCACGTTTCCAGAACGTTAGAAACGTGCCCCATGATAAACTGAGCACGTGGGACACATAGCCACCGAAACTTGATGGAAGTTTTGGCTATAAATACTACTGTTTGGTCCCCAGACTCAATCACTCAATCCCCTTCAGTCTTACACCATCTAAATAGAGTGAGTAGAGTTTGGAAGTGCCAAACATTAGTGAGAAAGTGCAGCAAACATTGTGAGGAACATCAATGGCTGGAGGTACTCTTCCTTGGCTTTTAGCTTTTCGATTCTGTTTTTCAGTGTTTATTCCGCATTATAGAATCGTTATTATGCTTACAGTTGGTATCAGAGCCCCATTTTATCTCTGCCTTGGTGTTTATTGAGTTGCTCTGTTTTGGCCGAAAGTTTTTTTTTTTTTGGAAAATTAAGTTTTGTTTTTGGACGTTTTTTATTTGAAAAAAAATTATAAATCATGTGGAAATAGTTTTTATAAGTTTGATGTGATTAAAAACATGATTTTTGACGTCAAAAATGTCCCTGGAATCGTGACCAGCAACCCAGTTTGGAGGTTGAAGACGACCAAAACGACATGTAGTTTTCAGTATTGGTGAAAACGACATGTCGTTTAGCCGGAGGCCTTTCTTTCAGTTTCAGCCAAAACGACATGTAGTTTTCAGTTTTGGTGAAAACGACATGGCGTTTAGTGGGAGGCCTTTATTCAGTATGGAGCTAAACGACACGTAGTTTTCAGTTTTGATGAAAACGACATGTCGTTTAGTTAGGCCAAAATTCCTTCCGCATAAAGTAAACGACATGTCGTTTTCATGTTTTGGTAAAACGACAGGTCGTTTATATGAGATTGGTTTATTAAGTTTGAGTAAAACAACATGTAGTTTTGCTATATAAGAAAAACTACATGTAGTTTAGTTGGGATGAATTCATTTGATTGAGAAAAACGATATGTAGTTTTGCTATATATAAGAAAAATTGCATGTAGTTTATTTGGATCAGTTTAAAGAAAATAAAATAAAATAAAAAAAGGGTAAAAAAATAAAAAAAAAACAGAGACAAACGGGATTTTTATAGATGGTCTGAAAAGTGAGTTTTTGGGCCCACATCCTTTGTGCTTATAATTGTTGTGCTATATTATTTATGCATATAATTTTTATTTATTTATTTATTTGATTTAATTATATGTAATTTGGATAATTGTTATGCAAATTTATTAATTGTGCTCATATTTAGTTTGCATGAATTGATTTTTTTTTGCTCTATTTGAATACATGCAATTTTGGATGAGTATATATAAAATCATGAAATTAAATGCTATGCATAATATTATAGTTTAATTTTATGCTTATATTATGAGAATATTTTGTGCATAATAATAACATATTAGTATTAGTTAAAATTATGTAATTCGTAATTATTCTCATATTAAGCTAGATTTTATGTGATTTAATGTCTAGTGATCCATATAATTTTAATTAATTAAAGAATAGCCATAGCATCTTTAATTAAATAAAATTATATATTATGATTGATTAGGATCACATAAAGAATATTAGACATTAATTGTAATTAATTATACTTAATATAATAAATTTTATCCCACAAGAATTTTTATTATATTTATATTATTAATTAGGGTAAAATATCAAGTTATTCATAACTTACCCACAGGAATTATGAATTTAGTAAATAATTTGATAGTTTTATCATAAAGTTTAATCTAAGATAGAACATATATCAAATTAAGTAAATAATTTGATAAAATTCTATCATAAAGAATAATTGAATCTACTTGAATTAAAATTTAGCCCACAGGCAATTTTTATGTCATTTGATTCAATTTTTAAGCATGATTTATATTGGTAAAGCATGAAATTTTATTTAGGCCTCAGTTTTAACGTAAGCATGTAATCTCTAATTTTATGCAGTCGTACAACCTACAAATTTCTCTGATATTCGTTATGATATCCCTGAACTTAAGGGAGATAACTATAAGGTCTGGAAGGAGAGAGTTCTTCTTCATTTAGGGTGGATGGACATAGATTATGCTATTAGGAAAGACGAACCACCAGCACTCACTGATACAAGCACTGCAGCGGACATCTCGTTTTATGAGCGATGGGAGCGATCTAATCGCCTCAGCATGATGTTAAGACTAGAATTTCTGCTAGTATTCGTGGTTCTGTCGATCAACATGAAAAGGTCCAAGACTTGCTAAAGGCCATTGATGATCAATTCGTCACTTTAGATAAGGCACTAGCAAGTACCCTAATCATGAAATTCTCTTCCCTAAGGCTCACTAGTGTGAGAGGTGTGCGCGAGCACATCATGCAGATGAGGGACAATGTGGCTCAATTGAAGAAACTGGAGATTGAAATGTCAGAGTCCTTCCTGGTGCACTACATCCTGAACACCCTTCCGCACCAATACGGACTCTTCAAAATCTCATATAACACACATAAGGATAAATGGTCAATTAATGAACTCATGACCATGTGTGTTCAAGAGAAAGGGAGACTGATGATGGAACAGGGTAAAAGTGCAATGCTGGTAATGCATGGAAAGGGCAAATCTCAAGCCAATAAGAAAGGGAAAGGTAAAATACCTCCCCAAGCTGGTATAAAGAAAGATTCTAAATGTTCCTTCTATAAAAAGAAGGGACACATGAAAAAGGAATGCGCCAAATTTCAGAAATGGCTTGCAGACAAAGGTAAACCAACCTCATTTGTTTGTTATGAATCTAATATGGTTAATGTCAATATTAACACATGGTGGATTGATTCTGGATCAACAATCCACATTTCGAATTCCTTGCAGGGTTTGCAAAACCTAAGGAAGCCGGTGGGAAGTGAGCAGAGCATTTTATCAGGAAACAAGATAGGCTCACATGTGGAAGCTATTGGAACTTGCTATTTAGTTTTATCTAGTGGTTTTGTTTTAAAGTTAGAAAAGACCTTTTATGTTCCAAGTTTTTCAAGAAACTTGATTTCAGTTTCAAGACTTGTACCTTTTGAATATTCCTTTAATTTTTCAGATTCATCATTCAGTTTATTTTATAAATCTGATTGTGTTGGGAATGGTACTTTGTCTAATGGTCTTTACTATATTAATTTACAAAACAATACCACTTATGATTCAATGCATGTTCACACAGGCATTAAAATATGTGTTATTAATGAGGATTCCTCTAAATTATGGCACCAGAGATTAGGTCATATCTCTATAGAAAGAATTAAAAGATTAGTAAATGAAGGGGTACTTAATACTCTAAATTTTACTGATTTTGAGACTTGTATGGACTGCATAAAGGGAAAGCAGACCAACAAGTCAAAGAAAGGTGCCAAAAGGAGTTCGGACATATTAGAAATCATACATACTTATATATGTAGTCCAGACATAGACTGACATGGTCAGAAATACTTTATCTCTTTTATAGATGATTACTCACGATATATGTATCTCTATATGCTTTATAATAAGAACGAAGCATTAGATGCCTTTAAAATATTTAAGGCTGAAGTAGAGAAACAATGTGGTAAGCAAATTAAGATCGTGAGATCAGATAGAGGTGGAGAATATTATGGTAGATACACAGAGGATGGACAAACACCTGGGCCATTTGCAAGGTTTCTTCAAGAGCATGGGATTGTTGCCCAATATACCATGCCTGGTTCACCGGACCAGAATGGTGTAGCAGAAAGAAGAAACTGAACATTATTGGACATGGTGCGGAGTATACTTAGCAGCTCCAATCTTCTTAAATCCTTGTGGGCTGAAGCACTTAAGACGACAGTGTATATATTAAACCGAGTTCCAACCAAGGCTGTTCCTAAAACGCCATTTGAATTATGGAAAGGTTGGAAACCGAGTTTGCGACATATGCATGTTTGGGGATGCCCGTCTGAAGTGAGAATTTATAATCCACAAGAGAAGAAGCTGGACCCAAGGACCATTAGTGGGCATTTCATTGGATATGCTGAAAGGTCTAAAGGTTACAGATTTTATTGTCCATCTCACAGCACTAGGATTGTGGAATCAAGAAATGCAAAATTTCTTGAGAATGACTTGATTAGTGGGAGTGATCAAACCAGGAACATAGTTTCTGAGAATGATCATTTAGAATCTCAACCTTCCACCTCAAGTGATAGAATGGTTATTGTTTATAGCACCCCTTAAGTACAAACTGGTGTTGAATAACCAATTGTTGAAGTTCCACAGGCTCCTGACGACATTCCAGTAGATCAGGTAGTTCAAGAGTTAGCAAGAACTTTTGAACAACGAGTTGAACCACATACTTTTCAGGAATATGATGGTACAACATTAAGAAGATCTATTAGACCAAGGAGATCAGCAATTCCTAATGATTATGTTGTGTATCTGCAAGAATCTGACTACAACATTGGAGCCGAAAATGACCCCGAGTCTTTTCCACAAGCCATGAGTTGCAAAGAATCAGAATTATGGTACAATGCCATGAAAGAAGAGATGAATTCGATGAAGAGTAACGAAGTCTGGGATCTTGTTGAGTTGCCTAATGGTGTAAAAACCATTGGATGTAAATGGGTCTTTAAGACAAAGAAAGACTCATTGGGCAACATTGAGAGATACAAGGCAAGACTCGTTGCTAAGGGATTCACTCAGAAAGAAGGAATCGATTACACGGAGACTTTCTCTCCTGTATTTAAGAAAGATTCCTTGCGCGTTATTTTGGCATTAGTAGCCCATTTTGACTTAGAGTTGCAACAAATGGATGTGAAAACGGCATTTCTCAATGGAGATCTAGAGGAGGAGGTTTTTATGAAACAGCCTGAAGGATTCCCCTCTAGTGATGGTGAGCAATTGGTTTGCAAGCTCAAGAAATCCATATCCGGTTTAAAACAAGCATCCCGCCAATGGTATTTAAAATTTCATAATGTAATTTCTTCATTCGGTTTTGTAGAAAACATTATGGATCAATGTATATACCAGAAGGTCAGTGGGAGTAAAATATGTTTTCTTGTTTTATAAGTGGATGACATTTTGCTAGCAACCAATGATAAAGATTTGCTGCATGAGGTGAAACAATTCCTCTCTAAAAATTTCGATATGAAGGATATGGGTGAGACATCTTATGTCATTGGCATTAAGATCTATAGAGACAGATTTCGAGGTATCTTGGGTCTGTCTCAGGAAACCTATATTAATAAAGTTTTAGAGAGATTTCGGATGAAGGATTGTTCACCAAGTGTAGCTCCCATTGTGAAGGATGATAGGTTTAATTTGAACCAATACCCGAAGAATGACCTTGAAAGGGAACAAATGAAGAACATTCCATATGCTTTTGCTGTCGGAAGCCTAATGTATGCTCAGATCTACACAAGACCTGACATTGCATTTGTTGTAGGAATGTTGGGACGATATCAGAGTGATCCAGGTTTAGACCACTGGAGAGCTGCAAAGAAAGTAATGAGGTACCTTCAAGGAACCAAAAACTACATGCTTATGTATAGACGGACGGACAATCTAGAAGTAATTGGCTACTCAGATTCTGACTTTGCTTGCTGTATTGATTCACGCAAATCAACATCAGGATATATTTTTTTGATGGCCGGTGGAGCTGTATCATGGAGGAGTGCCAAGCAGACTTTGACTGCCACTTCCACTATGGAAGCAGAGTTCGTCTCTTGTTTTGAGGCTACTTCACATGGTGTATGGTTTAAGAGTTTCATTTCTGGGCTTAGAATTATGGATTCTATCTCTAGGCCATTGAGAATGTATTGCGACAATTCAGCTGCTGTATTTATGGCTAAGAACAACAAAAGTCGAAGTCGAAGTAAACACATCGATATTAAGCATTTAGCCATGAGGGAACGTGTTAAAGAAAAGAAAGTGGTCATTGAGCACGTCAGCACTGAACTAATGATCGCTAATCCTTTGACTAAGGGCATGCCACCGTTGAAATTTAAGGATCATGTAGTGAATATGGGACTTGGTTCTATTATGTAATTTTTATTGTATTGACAATGTTATTTTAATGAGATTCTTAATTATTTTGATGTTTTTCTCATATTGATGTGCACCTTAATTTAATTTTGAGAAAATTCATCTATATTGGACCAAGAATAAACATAGGGTTTATTCATTAAGAAATTGTTGCCACATAAATTATAATATTTAAGAAATAAATACACAGTAATACATGGAAGGTAATACTCATCATTTGAGGACCTATCGCCATGATTCATGTATTTATTACTTAAATATAGATTATCGATGGGCTTAAGATGAGACATTAGAATATATAAGTGTGGACCAAGTGGGAGAATGTTGACCATTTCTCACGGAGGTCGTTCGTAAGAACGAGTCTCCAGCTCCCCTTCATTTTAGGAGCTTTTGAAATGGTCTACACTGATATTCATCACATTTCCAGAACGTTGGAAACTTGCCCCATGATAACTGAGCACGTGGGACACATAGCCACCGAAACTTGATGGAAGTTTTGGCTATAAATACTATTGTTTGGTCCCCAGACTCAATCACTCAATCCCCTTCAGTCTTACACCATCTAAATAGAGTGAGTAGAGTTTGGAAGTGCCAAACATTAGTGAGAAAGCGCAACAAACATTGTGAGGAACATCAATGGCTGGAGGTACTCTTCCTTGGCTTTTAGCTTTTCGATTCTGTTTTTCAGTGTTTATTCCGCATTATAGAATCGTTATTATGCTTACATTATATTCATTATGATCTTTTTGGGGCTCTTCTCGTGTTCCATTTAAAGGTGTTGCTTAATACTTACTCACATTTATTGATGACTAATCAAGAAAAATTTGTGTTTATTTTTTGAAGCAAAAGAATGAGGTGCTTTTCAACTTCAAGCAATGGAAGGCTCTAATTGAGGAACATAAATGTAATGCCCATCCTCGTGGTGGGTATTTTTTTACAAAATATTTTAGAAAATACGACGGGAATTACCGTCCAGTTTAAAACCTTTCACTGTTCTTCCCAGGGTGCAAGACTCTACGTTAATAAATAAATTTTTGTTTTTACAATAAAAGAGGCTTGGGGTTTAAAACAGTGGAAAATATAAATCTTTAAAATAAAAGGTATTTTCCTACATTTAAAACTTTCATGCCTAGACTTCCGTGCCCCTCTCCTTTTGGCCGTGTCCCTCCTGAGCGTACTGCTCATTCAGTTCCTGTGGGGGGAGGGGCACACATAAAAACTAAAATGAGTCGAATACTCAGTAAGCGTTACTTCATACCGTTAAAATATAAAAACATAGGTTTTCAGTCATGCATTCATCATTCCATACATACTATACGTACATGCATACATGCTTTCGTTTGAAAACATCACTGACGGGGTTTTTCTTTCTTAAAAATCGATTTTATTTTCGTAAAACATTTCTCCCGTCAGTGCCTACATTTCTTAAAGAGTGCCGTGCATTCTTACATTACTTTTTCTTTTCGTAAACGTCAGTATACGGGGGTTTTCATAACTAAAAACGTGTTTTCTTTTGGTAAAACCTTACCCCGTTACTGCCATCAATTATTGAAGAGTGCCCTGCATTCATACATTCTTTTCTTATCGCTTTCATAGGCCAGTGCACACTGTTACGCCCCGTGTGCTGAGGTTAGCGGCCTTTTGGGCCGATGGATTCGCCCGTGGCCACGGGTTGGAATCCTTTTCCGTCAGGGATGCAGCACTAGGTGCACTACTAGATACTACCGCCCGGCATTGCAATCTGCCATTCATTCATTTGGGTACCCCGTTCATTCATTTCATGTGGCCGTTACGTATTTTCATACATTTATGCACGCTCATGCCTTTCTTTCGTTCTTTCTTACGTTCATTCATTCATGGCGACTTTAGAGAGCCACGGCTTTCATTCATTTCATGTGCATGACCATGCCTTTCCTTTCTTTTCATTTCTTTTCGTGCTTTCATGGAAAAACGTATTTCCATGAGAAAACATTCTTTTAGTGAGAAAACGTTCGTTTGGGGCGAGAGCCAGAAAATATCTTTCCGTGCATCGTCTTTTCTTTAAAAATACATATAATAGATACTACGTATAGTCATCCATTCACATGCATACACTTAACACTTTTGGGTGCATGAAAAGGGGCTGCCAAAGGGGGACGTACATACTTATACTTTAAATGCGTTACTTTTCGTTCTTCTTTTCGTAAACATGTCTGCCCTTGAAAAGGGAGACCAGTTCTTTTCTTCGTTTTTCTTTACCTTTCGTAAGGAAAAACGTTTCTTTTTCTTTTTCATATCTTTAGAAAACTCTAGAAGAGTATGAACGTAACACTTACCTGGACTCCATGCTACTTTCATACCATACAGTCCGTTCATACCGTACAGTCCATTCATGCGTGTCAGATGGCAACCTACATGCATACATAACCTTAACGTTATTCTCTATCTAGTGCATAAGCAACTGACTAGAAATAGAGCTATACTTTACTTAGAGAGCACTCTCCTTCTATACCGTGCTCTTTCACGTTTCTTACTATGATAAAAATCCTTAGAGACCCATTACGGTCTCTACTTCCTTCAACCTTGACGTTCTACTCCGAGTGCTTACTCACTAGGGTGAACTCATGATTCACCTTAAGATTAAACACTAGGACCTTTGTCCTGTTCTTCTTATTAACCACATTCCGACGCACGACTTAGACCAACCAAGTCATGCATCCCATTCTTAGACAGTACCTTCATCCTTACCCTCATGCATCTTAGCTCACTCTACTTCTCATGATCATCCGTACACATCACACGGCTCTACGCCAACCCTGAGGCTTAATTACCGCGTCATCATACATAGGACAGATTACCCATTATTTACGGTAAATCCGTCCGGCACATGTGTCTAACCAGACAACACACGTACCTTACCCTTTTATCTCTTAAGACCATCATGTAATACATTGATCACAGACTCGTATGGTGAACGCCATACTTCGTTACCAACCTTCTCATACCCGGCTAGCACGACTCTTCGTACTACCCGGCCCTCATGACAGTTTATCCCGACTGTTGACACGATGGGACTCTATTCATAACCACACTTCTCATCACGCCATATAGCTAGAGACTGATCCCAAGCTACACCATGACCTTGTCACATCATCTCACATACGTCTTAGGTCATCACAATGCAACTCCATGATGGACCATGTCACTTCATGACGTTGCCCAATCATGCTTCCGCTGCACTGCTCTGATACTTCTTAGCTACTTCGCACTTATTCCCGGTCATAAACCAATCACACGGCAACCTCTGTCGCCTTGGACTACAGCCATACTTCACAGCCATTTCGGGACACTATTCCACAGTTCCCGACACCATACACCAAGTTCTTCCCCTAACAATTACGCAACCATCCTTATCCTTGCGACACACCATACGGTGTATCGCTGCACCTCAGGGAGTACACTCCATATATACTCCCTTCACAACACTACGCCACATCACTGCTATGGCCTACACGCCATACGGTGCATCGTCTCACAACATGGAATACACTCCTCGTGTACTCCATTCACAGAAATACGTCATGTCACCGTTATGGCATACACGCCATACGGTGCAACACTTACCACATAGAGTATATTTCACGTATACTCTACTCACAGAACCATGCCACATCACCACTATGGCACATACGCCATATGGTGCAACGTCTCACAACATGGAGTATACCTCGCGTATACTCCATTAACAGAACTACGCCACATCACCATTATGGCATACACGCCATACGGTGTATCATCTCACAATATGGAGTACACTCCTCGTGTACTCCATTCACAACACTACGTCACATCACCATTATGGCACATGCGCCATATGGTGTATCGTCTCACCACATGGAGTACACCCTACGTGTACTCCACTCACGGCACTACACCACGTCACTGCTACCGCACATGCACTACAACCACACTTCACAACACAGTTCCCAACACTACACAGCACAGTCTACAATCTCCACAACACAGTCCACAATACTACACAACACACTTTCCAACTACGCCCAGCACTTCACATCACAGCCCATCACATCACCATCAAACTACACAGCAGTCCTATAATACTAGCAACACAGTCCACAACCTAGTCAACTAGCTAGCATCTAATATAAATAGCGAGGGATAGAGAATTATACCATCGACGGGATAGCTCGTGCGTCTTTCATTGACCGCTACAGCGAATACGCCGGAGGAGCGTACGGGGTGGCTACACCACGTACAGTGACTGTTTAAGTGTTTGGATAGCTAGGTGTGGTCTTGGAGGGGTCTACGGTGACCTTGATGATGATGACAATGAGCGTATCACGGCAAATCTTGCCGTGTACAGTGGAGGTTAGTCATGCGCAGTGACTGTCCATCACGTGCAGTGATTACCTACCACATAAAGTGGTGGTTTAGGCTCGGGCTAGGCTAGGGGAGGTTGCTAGTGGAGCCGTGGAGGCTCGGTGGCAGTCGGCACGGTGATCTACAGTGACTGGCCCTGCACTGCGAGGGAGGATAGGCCGTGAGAGAGTGCGAGAGAGTGCGGGACTGTGGGTGGTAGATCGGGGCCATGGGTGGTACCGTTGGACTCGTGGTGGCCTAAGGATCCTGGCTAGGGTGGTCATTCGCCGTGGGTGGCGGCGGATCGGGGCAAATCCCGTGCATCACCACGGGTGACACCGGGAGGTGGAGGAGAGGCTTATTGGCCGTGGGTTTGCTGGAGGAGGAAGGGGGAGACCTCAGGAGTCTCGTGGTGGTGTCCGGTGGTTGAGGTGGCTGCGCACGGCGGCGCTAAGGGCTCACATAGTGAACCCGTGCGTGGAGGAGCCTAAGCTCGTGCATGGTGGCTACTGGCGGGGAGAGGGAGGCCGATCGGTGGCTAGGGAAGCTACCCTAGTGATGGTGGCGCTGGAGGACGGCGCACGGCGGCGGATCGGCTCCAAAACCCATTCGGGCTTGCACTGCCGTGAGAGGAGGAGAGGAGAGCGTGAGGGAGCGAGGCCGGTGCTGGGAGACTCCCCGGAGGGAGGCGGTGCCAGTGGTGTGGGCGGTGAGGCACGCCGGCGCACGGCGGTGTCGGGCTGGGGCCGTGAAGCATTCGGATGAGAGAGGGAGGAGCTACGTACGGGGGGAACCGAAAGGGAGAGAGGAGAGAGAGAGCTAGGGGAAAAGTGAGGGAGAAAGAGAAAGGGGCTGGGGTTTTATCCTAAAACCCGACATCTGGGGGGTCTATAAAAATGGTCTATGATGACCCTTAAATACTGATTTGAAAATGCGTAAAAGTTAATTTATTTAAAACACTGAGAGGAATTAAGATAGAATATTATTTAAAATAATATTCATTCATCATTTATAAAATGATGAAGTCTCACTTAAAATATTTAAAAGAGTAAAACTATTAAATAAATGAAGATTCCATTATTATTTAAATCACATAATATTTTAAATAACTGGAATCATTTATGATTTCCTATAATTATAATATTTTTGGAGCTCTTCAAAGATATTATAATTGAGTTATTTAAAATATTCTTTACTTAAATAGTGATAGGAATCTTCCATGTAAAAATACACATTACTTTAAAACACAAAACTAGCTTTATAAATCACGTAGTATCTTTAAAAACACACCATCAGGGTCTGGCACTCATAACGGGGCTCTTAGACACTAGAGAAGGGAGAGGGCAGGCTGACACATCTGACGTAATTGCTTACGTCAGAAGAAAGGAATGAGCAGGGTATTACAATACAGGCAAGAAAATAAAGCGACTCATAACTAACAATGGCATGGAGCTTTGTGGAGGTGAATTTGATTAATTCTGTAAAAATAAAGGCATTGTCAGACACCGTACAGGGCTTTGATTAAGAAATAGTAAAGTAAGAAAATAAACTGACTCAAAACTGGTAATGACATGGAATTTTATGAAGGTGAATTTGATGGATTCTGCAAAATGAAGGCATTATCAAACACTGTACAGTTAGACACACTCTACAACAAAAGGGAGTAGCTAAAGGGATGAACAAGACTCTCTTGAAGAGAGCTCGTAGTATGCTTTCAAATGCCAGTTTATCTAAAGATTTTTGGATTGAAGTAGTGAACACAGCTTGCTATTTAGTGAATCGTTCTCCATCCACAACTATTAAATTAAAAACTCCTAATGATGTATGGTATGGTACTCTTACTAATTATTCTAATTTGAAAATATTTGGTTTTCCTACTTATTTTCATGTGAATGACGTTACACAAGTCTAGGGTAAGTAAGGTATATTCAATGGATATGGTAGTGGGGTGAAAGAATATAGATTATGGTGTACTAAACCTAAATCACCCAAGCTCATAATTAGTAGAAATGTTATCTTTGATAAATCAACAAGAGGTAACCACAGTGTTATGTAATAGCCAGACCACAATGCATTTGACCAAAAATCAAATATATCATAAAAAGACCAAACATATTGATGTTAGATATCGTTTTCTTAGGAAGGTTGTGATGCAAGGAGCAATTACAGTAAAAAAGATTGCTACCACTGAAAATCTAGTTGATAGGTTGACTAACCTAGTTCTTTTTTTTGAAAACCTCAATTTCATTAATCATGAATAAAGCTTACAGCATATTGATATAAAAAGTTTGAGCAAGCATAACAGATAGCAGGGTCACAGATGACATAGAGCTACTGCATTACAACATTTCTTTTGTTACTATGGCTAAAATGCTGGAAGGACACTCTTCAAACGCATATATATCTTCTGTATTGCCCAGAGCCTCTTTTGCCAATAGATGAGCTACCATATTTGCATCCCTATAGACATGTGAAACAGACCAGTTATTCACAGCTGACAGTAGCTGTCGAGCCTCCTTTATGAGACGCTCTCCCAAGCTCCAATTTAGTCCACCACATTGTAGAAGATCCACAACTTGCTTAGAATCCCCTTCAAGACAGATCCTCTGCATTCCCATGGTATTACAGAAACTGATGGCTAGAAGTAAACCATAAGCTTCAGCATCAAAAGAGGTTCCCCTAAAAATCCTATTGGCCCGATAAGAACCAATGACTTGTCCAAGATGATCTCTTATTATCACTCCTATCCCAATCTTCCCTTCATTTGATTTGACAGCTGCATCCCAGTTTATTTTGTACCAAGTTTCAGCAGGTTTTGTCCATTTATGATTGCTAGTCGGCTGTGTAATTCTTCCTGTCCTTTCCTTCTTCTGTATTTCCTTGTAAGCAGCAGCTTCAGCTATGGCCAAGTTAGCCACCATGGTTGGATGTTTGAAAACATTATTATGAATAAAATCATTTCTTCTTCTCCATATGCCTTTTAGTATAGCAGCTACTTCCTCAAGTTCTGTGGAGTTTAACAATTCAACCATTGCAGGCCAGATTTCAAAAAAATGCTCACTTTGGTAAGTCATCTTTTGCACTCTTTTAGCACTTTGAGTCCATACATCTTGGGCTGCTGAGCATCCCCACAGAGCGTGTCCTGCTGTTTCATGCAGCTGCTGACATATTGGGCATAAGGAATTATCCATAAGTTTCCTTCTCTTCAGATTGGCAAAAGTGGGAAGGGCATCAGTGCATGCTCTCCATATGAACATCCTAGTGGTGGGTAGAGCTTGTAAATGCCATAGAGCTTTCCACATTAGAGATTCCCAAGCCCTTCTTGATGTTTCTCCTGCAATACCCCTTTCCATTTCCATATAGAAATGATATCCACTCTTCACAGTATATAGACCTTTGCTAGTCAGTGGCCATACTAGCATGTCCTCTCTTCTTCCTAAGCTAATTGGAATTTCCTGTATTGCTTGACACTCCTGCACTGAGAAAAGCTCTTGGAGAATAGGTGTCTTCCACTTTTTCAGCTGATGATCAATGAGATCATAGACCTTTTCATAATTGCAGCCATCTTGTTTAAGTGACAGAACCTTGTATAATGGAGAAGATGTTATCCAGTTATCAGTCCATATGTTAACTTTGGATCCATTCCCCACCCTCCACATCATTCCTTTCTTTAGTGCCTCAAGACCTGCATAAATACCTCTCCATACTAGAGAAGGCCTAGATCCCAACTTAGCTAATAATAAATTAGCTTTTTTGAAATATTTCTGCTGAAAGACCATTGCCACCAAAGAAGTAGGGTTTTGTTGGATCCTCCACCCTTGCTTTGAAAGTAGTGCTAAATTAAAGAGTCTGAAATCTCTAAAGCCAAGACCTCCTGAGTTTTTGCTAGAGCTGAGCTGTTCCCATTTAACCCAATGTATTTTTTATCTGTTCTCATTATATCCCCACCAGAATTTTCTTAACATCTGATTGAGCTTTCTTGTTATGGAAACTGGTAGCATGAACATACCCATTGCATAGACAGGGATAGCTTGGAGCACAGTTTTGAGGAGGATTTCCTTTCCTGCACTTGACAAAAATTTGGCTTTCCAGTTTGCTACCCGAGCCCATGTTCTGTCCAGCAGTGAATGAAAGGCTGCTATCTTTGATCTTCCCACCAGAGCAGGAAGTCCCAAGTACTTTTCAGAGGAAGTAGAGGATTTGACTCCTGCCAATTGTAATATTTGTAGCTTAGTGGCCTGCAGTGTATTCTTGCTAAAAAACATTGATGATTTGTCTTTATTCAAAGCTTGTCTTGAAGCTTTTTCATAAAGATCAAGTATATTAAGAATACAACTGAGTTGGGCAGTGGTGGCTTGACAGAATAAAATACTGTCATCAGCAAAGAAGAGATGATTAATTTTTACTGGGCCTCGACCAATAGGGACTGGATTGATGTCACCATTCCTTTCAGCTTGATGCAATAGGGCATATAGGCTTTCTGCACACATGATAAAAAGATATGGGGAAATAGGATCCCCTTGTCTAAGGCCCTTTGATGGCAGGAAAGATCTTTGTGGTTCCCCATTAACTAGAAGTGAATAAGACACTGATTTAAGGCATGTTTGTATAAGCTTAATCCAGTGAGGAGGAAATTCCATCTTGACCATGATTGCTTCCACAAAGCTCCATTCTACTCTATCATAAGCCTTACACATATCGAGTTTTAAGGCCATGTATCCTCTTTTACCCTTCATTCTAGAATTCATTGAGTGGAGAACCTCATATGCAACAAGTGTGTTATCCGTGATTAATCTTCCCGGGACAAAAGCACTTTGGTTCCATGAAATGAGATCAGGAAGTAGGACCTTCAACCTATTAGCAATAGTCTTGGAAACAACCTTATAAAGTACATTACAAAGACTAATAGGTCGAAATTCAGTCACTCTCTTGGGGCTCTTAACTTTAGGGATGAGAGATATGAAAGTATCATTTACCTCCGTGAGAGATCCACCTTGGTTAAGGGCTTGAAGTGCAAAATTACAAACTGCCTCTCCCACCACTTCCCAATGCTTTTGGTAGAATTGAGCTGGGAAGCCATCTGGGCCAGGGGAACTTAAGGGGTTCATTTCAAAAACAGAAGCTTTGACTTCCTCCTTAGTGAATGGAGTCAGAAGCCATTCTTTCATCTCTACTTTCAGAGTTTTATCCACAGCCTGCAAGCACTCCTCAGTGTGGGTAGGAAGAGAAGAAGTGAAAAGGGATGAAAAAAACTCAGTAAAGATTTCACCAATCCCTGCCTATTCACTAATGCTTTGACCTTGAGAGGTTTCTATGCTTGTTATAGCATTAGTCTTTCTTCTTTGATTGGCCTGCATGTGAAAGAATTTGGTATTTTTGTCTCCATTCTGAAACCAGTGCTGTTTTGCCCTCTGGCGCCACTTCATGTCTTCTGCTGCCAGAGAATTTTCCAGTTCCTGTTGTAATTGTTGCATGGGGAGTATGTGATCTCCTTTTCCATTATCTTGAAGAGAGCTTATCTGTTTCATCCTATTAGAGAAATTCTGAAAGTTAGTTCTTCTATTTTCCTGGTTCCAGCACATAAGGCCCCTTTGACAAACTCCCAGTTTTTGTCTCATTGTTTTGGCTTCATAGGAGACTGTAGATTCTTGCTGCCATGTTTCAGCTATCACTTTTTGGAAAGCCTCCTGAGTTTCCCAAGCTGCCTCATACCTGAAAATATCCTTTCTCCTTCTGACCTCATATATGATATTGCTCTTGTTGATGTATAATGGAGAATGATCAGATCTAACAGCAGGAAGTGATGTGCATGTAGCAGAGTTGAATAGATCATTCCATTCTTTATTGGCCAACACTCTATCAATTCTTTCCTTAGTAAAATCACTTCCACACCTATTGTTTGACCATGTAAACTTCTGGCCAAGGGCTTGGATATCATTCAGATCACAGTAGTCCATAGTGAGACGAAATTCTTCAATTTGCTTATAGGGTCTAGCTGCTGCACCCACTTTTTCAGGTTGGTGGATAATTTCATTGAAATCTCCTGCACAAAGCCAAGGCATTGTATTGGCTGGTTTTAGCATTTTTAATAGGTTCCCACTGCTATATCTTTTGGTAGAATCTGGATGGCCATAAAATCCTGTAAACTGCCATGTAACAGCAGTGTCTTTTTCCTTAACCAATGCACTTATGTGCCATCGAGTGTAGTTGAGCACTGTGATCTGCCATTCCTCCTTCCATAGTAAAGCTATACCTCCACTTAATCCCATACTATCAACTGCAAAACATCCATCCAATTTCAATTTTCTCCTAACTTCTTCCAATCTTTTTTTCTTACTCTTAGTTTCCACAAGGAAAACTAGTGCTCAAGTTCAAGCATTGTTTTGGACTTGATGGGTGTTTGTAGTCTGTGATTGCCCTGCAGAGATTTGTGGAGGAGACGTATTGGTGAAATTCACATTGTTCAGGCCTGACAAAATCCAAACCAATGTGGAGATTTGTACATAAAGTGGCTTGTCTTCCTATGTCAATAAGAAAGCCAATTTTTTCTTTGCATGCATTAAATGCAAGCATGCTTTGCAACTCAAAAGAGAAACTTATGGCTCTAGATGCAAAACTTGATTTGTCAACCTAATTTAAAGCTTTCCATGATTTGTCTATCCTCACTTCTAAAATTTGCAACTCTTGTCTATAAAAGCATGCATTTGAAAGTTGAGAGAATATAGAGCACATAGCAGAGAGCACAAGAGATATATGCAGAGTGAGATGACCAATTGAGTGTTTCTCTATAATGAGATTGTAAGGCTTGGGTGCATTGGGGCTTTGAATTTGAGCTATTTGTTACCACTCTTTTGTACTCTATCTTTTGACCAATGATTTTCTTTGAGATGTCGATGATTGATGAAGTTTTTTTTATATTTTTCTACTTCTTGGCCATCCTAAAATCTCCATTTGTCATAACATTTATGCTTCCTCAAATTATCCCATCATGTATCGCACATGAAAAAATGACATGCTCGAGCATAAGATTCTGTCTCTAGAATAGTCAAATTTTATATTAGAGTAATCACAATTAAATAATTATTACAATTTTTTTTTATAAAAATACCGTTTATTTAAAATATAATTGTATAAGATATGTTATCATTTGAGAAATTTTTTATACCGCGCACGTATCCCACTTCTATCTTAATATCATGAAAAATTTATAAAATTCAACATCAGAGACGAATTGATATCATAAATTTCAAAGATCAAAGGTTAAAAAAAAAAAAAAAAAATTGAGAAAACTTCATTTATGAAAAGACCTCACAAAAATAAATTTTTAAACTAATATGACTTGATATATAACGTTATAATTTACTATACAATCTTATGTTAGATTGTAAAAAGAGTTTTATGATCTAACATACAAAATCATATTAGGTGCAGTATACTTTTAAGAGATTTCTACATAGATTTGGATGTTAAGATGAGATGATAAATCTATGAATAGTAATGAAATAGTTTGTGAATAATAATGAAATGATTTAAGTTAATATATTTTATAGGGTTTTGGAGAATGTGAGACAAAAAGTTGAATGAAAATATAAAGTTAAAATATTGTTAGAATATAATTTTTTAATATTTTTTTTTTTTAGATTTGAAAAAATTATATTATTTTTTATGTTTTATTTGGAAATTTGAAACAATTGTAAAGATTAAATGAAAAAATTAATATTTAAAAATTGAAAAGTATTTGTATTTGAATTGTATTTGGATGTTGAGATAAAATGAGATTAACTCAACATACAAACGAGACCTTAGGTGAAATTTAAATAGTAAGTTGAGATAAGATGAGTTGAAATAAGAGTTGAAAATTGAATAAAATATTATTAGAATATTATTTTTTAAAATTATTATTGTTTAAGAATTTGAACAAATTGCATTATTTATTATATTTTGTATAGAAATTTAAAAAAATTATAATAAAAAGATGAAATGAGATGAGATGAACAGTTCTTATATCCAACCCGGACAATTACTTCTTAAAAAAATAAAAAATAAAAAATCTATCCAATTTAAGTTTCAACCCACCCAAATATCCGGTCAAAAATATCCACCCGAACCGAACCGCTTATGGAGCTCGCTTATTTAACTCCACAGCTAATAAATATACGAGTCTCCACTGAAAAGCAAACCTCGGTTCTTTCTTCTGTCTTCGTCTCCTCTCGATCGAGGTAAACGCCTAATCTTCTATTTAATTTTTTTGTTATCTTCCCCTTGATTTGCTCCGTTTTGCGTGCCTAGAAATCGGAAAGGTAAGAAAAGATAAATAATTTTCTCTGTTATTTTCTTGGCAACCGAACAAGGGGATTGGGAATTATCGTCATCTTCACAAGCATGTTGAATTATAAAGGATGATTAGCGTAGGCGATGAAATCTGGGTTCTTTCAGTTTTTTATGCGATCCGTAAAAGAAAAGATCTTGAGAATCATTGATTGTTGACTTTAGGGTTTAATTAGATACTTTTAATGTAAATAACCTACTTTCAATTAGTAAATCGAAATTAAATTTATAAGTCAGTTGAGTCGGAGGTTCTTCCTTTGTATCTTATTATGAGTTTTTTTCCCTTCTTTGTCAGATTTCAAACTGGCTTGTTCGTTTGTTCTCGTACAATTATCAGTTTTTTAATTTTTATTTAAAAATAGAACTTTGATCAGGTTTATAAATGTTAATTTCTCTTTGATGATGATGATAAGTGCTCTTTTTGTAGAATACTTGAAAACTTGTGGGTTGATTGTGAAAAGGGAAGATGTGGGCAGCTTCTTGCCTCGCTTCATGCTGCGCAGCTTGTGCATGCGATGCATGCCGGACGGTGGTGTCTGGAATTAGTCGGCGGTCTGCAAGGATTGCGTACTGTGGCCTCTTTGCACTTTCTCTGATTGTTTCCTGGATTCTCCGTGAGGTTGCCGCACCTCTAATGGAAAAGCTACCTTGTAAGCCTTCTGAAAATGCTCTAGGGCGTTTGCTCTTTTGCTTTTTTTTTTTTTTTTTAGTTTTGAAGAGTGGTCTTCCTCCATCTGCTGGTGAATTTTAGAAGCTAAAATATGCAAAATAATCTACTCCCAATCTATTTAGATGCTAAAACTTGCTTCACTGTCAATTGTCTCTGCATTGTTGTACTTAAATTACTTAGTTGTGAATCCTATGTAAGATGTTTGCTGGTGTCCTCGAATTCATTATCCTGGGTGTGTAAACTTTTGAATAACTGTCATGGTTTTTTACTTTGACTGTAAAGAAAATGGCCAAGTTTTACTTATCAAAAAAAGAAAATGGCCAAGTTTTTATAGTTAACTGCTATTACATAGGATGTACCATTGAGAGCATCCTGATTCAATATATTGCTGATTCAGAGTGAAGCATCTGTTTCATAAAATCTTCCCAGCCAAGTTTCCAGCATAGGGAATTCAATATATCAGACGGTACCATGGTCCTATATTGCCTTTGTTTTCCTGGGTGTTTTGTTTCGTTCCTTGTTCAGGTTGTCTGTAGTTTTTTGACAGAAGTCTGCAAGTGTTTGATGTTCCATCATTCTCTATGTTCTTTCATTCTGTGTTTCAAGCATTTGAATATTCATAATGGTAATGGAATATCTGCAAATGAATTCCTCTTCGTATGGAGTTTGATAACACTTAGCAAGTAGATGGATTCAAAACTAAATGTGACCCTTTAATTTTTGGTCATGTCATTAATGACTGTTTAAGGATGAAATCGATCTCAATTTTTTCATCAATGCAGGGATTAATCATTTTCATAAGACACCTGACCGGGAGTGGTTCGAAACAGATGCTGTGCTGCGAGTTAGCCTGGGAAATTTTCTCTTTTTCACCATTCTAGCTATTTTAATGATCGGTGTCAAAAATCAGAAGGATCCTCGTGATAGTGTGCACCATGGTGGATGGATGATGAAAGTTATTAGTTGGTTTCTGTTGGTCATCTTTATGTTTTTCCTTCCGAATGAAATTATCAGCTTCTATGGTGAGCAGTTTTTTTTTTCCAAGTTGGTATATAATATATGCCATGCTAAACCATTCTAGTAATTTTGTTTGTTTTGGAAATGCTAAGCATATAAGGCTGCAACACATGGTCTCATTGTTTGGATAACATTGTAATGTATTTGGGATTAGGGAACCTTTTTGGACCAGTATTGGTAAGGCTTTAAAGTTTGTATATGGAACTTCAAGTCTTTTAAGGACTACAAGTTCTTGTTGCACCCCTTCTTACCGATGAAAAAAAAAAGGACTACAAGTAGCTTAGATAATCACATATAATTTTATTGAAAATTGGAGGGAGAGACTTTGATGTACAGGCTTTATATAAAAGTAACACCCTCATACAATTAAATGTACTACGAATCCGAAAACATTCTATTATAGTTGATAGGATACTTCCATCTAAGGATATTCTAAGAAAGGGAATGGAAAAAACCAAGCTTATGTCTATCAATAAATAACACCTCCCCAATAAATAACAGCCCCAATAAATAACACTTCCCAATAACTGAGCTTCTAATCCCTTGCTACTATGCCTGACCTAGATTAGTTCTAGGTAAGCAGTAATGCACATATTTGGCATTTCTTAGAGTGTCACTATCAACGTTGGTAAAAGTGTGCTTAAGTGCAAAGTACTAAGGCTGAAGCATTTACAAAAGTGCACTTTAAGCATGTTTTGTGTTGCTTTTTGTGTAAGCTTTAAGTGAAGAAAAGCTTGCTATTTAATAAAAAATATATGAATCTCTGTTCAAGACCAGGAAAATGACATAAACAAATATTGTTAAGTATTTAGTTGATATTGAAGATCATTTACATACCATGGCACCACATGTTATCATAGGTGATGTATATGCTTTGAGCGCACTATGATAGTCCAATTGGCTTTCTAGTTGGATTAATATTTGATTGTTTATGTTAGCATAGAAGTCGGTCCCTACAATTCTTTGAGCTTTTTTGGTCATGGAATTTTTGGTACATTTTGACTCAACCATGTACTTTACTTTGATTATGGCTATCAAATATCATAGATATGTATATGTAGTAAATCACAAGAGAATTATATAAAATGTGAATATTTAAATTTTATGCAATTGGTGTGGGGCTAACCAGAATGAAGGTAGACAAAAGGTAGAGAGCAGGCTGGCGGGATGGAAGAGGTTGTACTTGTCAAAAGGGGGAAGAATCACCCAAATCAAAAGCACTCTTTCTAATCTACTTTCTTTCATTGTTTCCCCTACCAATTGGCGTGGCTAACCGGATTGAAAACATGTTTCAAGACTTCTTGTGGGTAGGTATCAGGGAGGAACTAAGTTTCATTTGGTTAGTTGGGAGAAGATGTGTACTCCAATGTTGTGTGGAGGGTTGGGGGTTCGGAAGTTGAGGACCTTCAAGAAAGCCCTTCTTGGGAAGTGGTTATGGAGGTATCATTAGGAAAGTGAGTCTTTGTGGAGGGCTGTGATTGATGCAAATATGGGCCTGCTTGGGGAGGTTGGTGCTCTAATGAGGTTAAAGGTACACATGGTGCGGGGGTGTGGAAAAATATTAGGAGTGGTTGGGACAATTTTGCCAAACATGTTAGTTTCATGGTTGGTGATGGTTCAAGGATTAGTTTTTGGCATGATCCTAGTGTGGTGGTAGGGCCCTTAGTACTGTTTTTCCAGGTATTTTTCACATCACTCAGGATCAGGATGCTTCAGTGGCTGATGTTTTGGACTGCTCTAATGGTTTACCTCAATGGAATGTACATTTTTCTAGAGCAGTGAATGATTGGGGAATGGATGCAATATCTGATCTGTTTGGTTTGTGGTAAGCTACAAATCTTGGCCTGGCTGAGACGTATCAGATGGTCTGGATTCATACTGGATATAAGAACTTTACAGTTCGTTCAATGTACAAGATGTTGACTAGTCCGAATGTGGTACACTCTTTTCCTTGGAAATGTATTTGGGGAGTAAGGTGCCTTCAAAGGTCGTGTTCTTTGGCCGGACAGCTTCTCTGGGGAAAATTCTAACCTTGGATAATCTTAGGAAGCGTGGATTAATTGTTATGGATTGATGTGTAAAAAATGTGGAGAATCGGTGGACCATGTGTTACTTCATTGTGAGGTGGCAAGTGAGTTATGGTATGAGGTGTTTAATAGGATTGGAGTGGCATTGGTGATGCCTAGGAGGGTGGTGGAGAGGTCTAAGGGGTAACTCTCAAATTGCCGTTGTTTGGAATTTGATCCCTTTATGTCTTGGGCGGTGTATTTGGTTCGAGAGGAATGATCGGTGCTTTGAAGATAAGGAACGCTCAATGGATGAACTTAGATGTTTCTTCTTTAATACCTTATTTCTTTGGGCTTCGACCATTGTTTTTAATGGAACTAGTGTCAATGATTTCCTTGTTTCTCTCTCTAGTTCTTGACTTGTAACTAGGTTTCAGCATTTGTATACTTCTTGTGTACTTGGGCTATGCCTTTTTCCTTGTCTTAATAAAATTTTCTTATCTATAAAAAAAATGCAATTAGTTGTTTAGTTGATTTTCGTGTTGCATAATACTCTAATAAATTGAGTTAATAGTCAACATATATTATCATCTTGCTTTTTAAACCTTTTTTATTTTCTTTTATGTATTGTGTGATTATACATCATTTTTTTTTTTAAATGTGTGCTTTCCTTCAATCAAGCATGTGCTTGTGCTTTGTAGTTTCCACCTAGTCTCTAGACAGTGTTTGCATTTTAAGTGCGCCTAGTGCTTTCCCCCACTACAGGTAACAACATTCTAATGTTACTTATAAAAAAAAAAACAACATTCGAATGTTATGGCAGAAATGTTGCCACAGCAAATGGCCTTTTAAGAATAACAGAATAATGGAATCATATGATTGAGATATTTCAATTACTTCATTTCGTGAATTTATTTTCATTAGTTGACTCATGCTGACTGTTAGATTTTGCATTTTGCAGAATCTATATCAAAGTTTGGTGCTGGATTGTTTCTTCTTGTTCAAGTTGTGCTTTTGTTAGATTTTGTTCATGGATGGAATGACAAATGGGTCGGATATGACGAGCAGTTCTGGTTCGTTTTAGCTTTCTTGTTTCCTTACCATGTCCTCTGTCACCTTTGATGACCCTTTGTTTTTCTTTTCAAGCATATTTTTGCATTCCTCAGCCGAATTTTAACCTCTTTTTTTTTTGTCTTTTTTCTATCTGTAGGTACATCGTCCTGTTTAGTGTTTCACTTGTGTGTTATGTAGCAACATTTGTCTTCTCGGGACTTCTCTTCCATTGGTTCACTCAAGCTGGACAAGACTGTGGGCTCAACACTTTCTTTATTGTTCTAACCTTGATCTTCGTGTTTGTTTTTGCTATAGTGGCCCTCCACCCTGCTGTAAGCATGTAGTTTATTATTTCCTGTTATAGTAAACTGTTGAAAAGAAAAGCGCTTGCTTGGAATTTGCTTACATTGTAACAGATTGAGGAGTATTAACAGAGAGCAGTAGCAAAATCCATTCATTAAGTTAGTTAAATGTAGGTCAGTTGTCTGAGGGGTGGTGTTTCTCCAACCTTTTAGCTTCTGAGTTTGGAGGAGGGGGAAGCTATTAAACAAGAGGATGGTTTTAAGCATGATCAATATAATATTGGAGTATAGGGCAACCATCTTTCATTTGTTTCGTATAATTAGAATCTGGGTATTTGAACTTAGAAACTAGGGGTCACCGCTTTCCCACTATGCATTAAGGCGACCCCTAATGCAAGTCTGTTTGTATATCTCATGTGTGTCTTGCTAGTTGCATATTCTTCTTTTCTTGATAGTTTTTACTTTGCTTTCTTTCTTATTTACAATTTGTTATTAGTAAGTTCATGTAGGTGGCTTCATAGGGTATAGTTGTGCTAAGTTCATTCCCATTGCGTGGATGCTCTTGGTTTCTTGTCTCAATGTTATTATGTTTTCAGATAAGTGGAAGCATTTTGCCCGCCTCAGTTATTTCTCTGTACTGTGTATACCTCTGCTACACTGGACTTGCTAGCGAGCCAAGGGAATATGAGTGTAATGGCCTTCACAAGCATTCAAAATCTATTTCTACTGGGACTCTTACTCTTGGCCTGCTTACAACAGTTCTGTCAGTTGTCTATTCTGCGGTCCGTGCTGGATCATCTACAACTCTGCTCTCCCAACCAAGTTCACCTCGTGCTGGTAAGTTTACTTATAAGTGTATGATTTTGCCATGCGTGTTTTGTGCAATCATTTAACATGATGTCTGTGTTTCAAAATTTGTAGCAGTCGTGAAATCAGCTCCATGCCACCAAGAATTTAATCTTGATGTTAATGTCAACAAAGAAAAAAAAAACATTTTTATGTTGATGTTTACATTAATAGTAAATTAGAGCAAACAAGCATTTCTAAACTCAATTGTCGCAACAACTGACATTCTGGTTTCCTGATGAAGGTGCAGGGAAGCCGCTGCTTCCATTGGATAACAAGCCTGACGAGCAGGAAGAAAAAGAGAGGGCCAAGCCAGTGACATATTCATATTCCTTCTTCCATATTATTTTCTCCCTTGCTAGTATGTATTCAGCTATGCTTCTAACTGGGTGGTCGACTTCAGTTGGGGAGAGCGGGAAGTTGGTCGATGTTGGCTGGCCATCTGTATGGGTCAGGATTGTGACGGGGTGGGCAACTGCAGCTCTGTACATTTGGTCTCTGGTTGCTCCTATTATGTTCCCAGAAAGGGAGTTCTGAGCACCTCCAAAGAAACGGTTTGATATCAATGTCTATATAGAATTATTATTTGCAATCGCCAACTGAACTTATGGCATGTGTGCTGTTTCGTACCCACTACGGAAGGATGTTTGTTTAATGTATAAAAAGAATGGTTTGTCATGGAGGAGGTGGCATGACCGAGATGCCTTTGTTTCTTCTTGAACTTGAAAACCGCATGAGGCTTAAGCCAAACGATGAACATGTTCTTTGAGACCTCAGATTGTGGTGTTAAGTTTCAGATAGTAATTTGATAAGTTCCACATTAAGTAATTTGATTTTGAGTGCCTACGAATTCCGCTATAACTGGCATTTAACACCACAATGTTTAGATATATCATTTAAATAATTAAGTTCTATGTTTAGATATAATTCGTATCATTGGTAAGATTTAATTTATAAAAATTTAAATTTTAAAATTTCTTTTTTAAATTAAATTATATCCCGTGATTAAAGGTAATAAATATTCATTCTGCGTTAGCATTATCTGATAAGACAGTCGTTGCTAATGCAATGATCCAATGCTTCTGATGGTTTCAACTGTGGTTTTATGATTTTTTGTTTTTTTATTTCACAAATGCTTTTCTTTGTTATTGCGTATAAATTAGGGTCTATTGGGATTGTGGAGACGGTGGTTGGGCAGGCTATGATTTTTGAGATCAGTCCGATTATGTTCATGACAGGAAGATATTACCATCTACTCATTCTGAACGCTTACTTCCTCACCACTGATTTTTGCTTCAACCATTTTTTCTTGCAAAATTTTGTTTATGATTTGAAAAACAAAAAAATTGAACTTTTTTTGTTGTTGTTGACTGTCTCGTTTTCTAATTTAGAAAAGTATGGCATGAGATCAAGAAAGAGGTATGAAACTCTTAAAAATCATGAAGTCTTCATGAGTGGTGGTATGAAAGCCATTCATGAGAGAGAGAGAGAGAGAGAGAAGATGGTGGGGGCGCAGTGATGTACTTCATAATAAAAAAGTTGATGGGGGAAAACTACTTGTGAAACTTATATTAGATGCCACTTTTGCCAAACTCTATACTCAAATAGATCAATTTCACAGAATTAATTACCGGAATTCATTATTAAAGTACATAATTTAATCCAAACACTACTCCAAGTAAAGAAATTATATCGAAATGAATCCAAGAAACCAAAACTACGAACCCAATGAAGGTTCACCATTCAATCCTCAAAATCTCCAGCATTCTCCAGCAAGTAGTTGGCTGCCAATTCCTCATTGCGATCACATGCCAAAAAGGCTTCGATGACCAGTGCTCTATCAAATCCCATTGCCTCTAGCTATAAAATGTGAAACGTCAAACTGATCAATACATAATTATGAACATTTAAGAAAAAAACAAGCAACTGTAAATGAAGAATAAAATGAGCATATATCAGTTAATACAAAAACACATACTCTTTCTATGGCCTCTTGCTCAGCCGGGGTGACATTGATGGCATGGGGCATGTCTTGCTCAGGCTCATCAAATGCATCCCTGAAAATAAGATCAGAATTTATGCTACTTTGCCATTTGGAGGGTACAAAACTTCCTATATCTTCGTGCATAAAAGCAAAGTGTCAATTGTTGTTTCACAAGGAAAAGAAATAATCAAAGTTATAAGCAAGGAAAAAATAAAGTTCCCCCAGTCCAATCCCTGTACCATGGAAGTGTGCCTGATCAGGCTTTTCAGAGATCAGTGTTAAGATTAGGGGGGGAAATTAAGAATTCATTGTTTATCCCCTCTCATTTCATGCATGATGATTTTGCAGCAAAAGAAATATTGATTGTTTAACCAGTTTAAAAGTACAATCTCTGAGGTGCAACCTAAGAGCTATACCAATGTTTCCAAGAGCTACTTCTCACACTTGTATTCTAAAGTTGTTATGGTGAGATACTATGAGTGATAAAGGATTGAGTGATCAACTCCATTCATTCAGTTCTTTGGCAGGCAAACAGAGGACAAAAAAGCTGTATACAATCCACAGGATCTAGAGTTGATATATTGAATCTTTAAGGGCTTTGTGATCAGAAGTTATACGATTAGTAGTATGAATGCAACAAAGTCTAACACAAACTCCAGGGCAATGAATTTTAGTACTGACATCGAAACAAAAATTAACTAAAGTTGATGACAAAAAAAAAGAAGCAATGAAGCAGATTAAGGTGATGGCTACAAGAAAAGTAAGAATGACGACTGTAACTGCTTAAGATATCCATTGCATGTAAATGATCAAAGATATCTTAAAGCAGCATTTCCCTTTTGATTCCTTTTTTTTATGAGTATTCATGTCCTTGTAATCTTTTAGCATTTCCCTTTTGTTCTCTCTCTTTTAATAACTACGGATTTACTGAAGATGCCCATAAAGTACTCACCCTTCAGATCCCTCAAGATGTTCATTTATCAACTGAAGAAACTCCGTATGGTGCTCCTGAATTAGTCTTAAAAGCTGGGGATTTTGCTTTCCCAGCTCCTGAAGCATGGGCTGTACCGGAAGAGGCAGTTTTAACTCCAAGTCACGGGAAAGCCAATAGGATTTGAATATTATAAGATGTTACGTACCTGTAATATCTGTGGATTTGCTTGCACCATTGAGCGCAATGCTTGGAACTGAAATGCAAAGAAAGAAATTCAGTAGATAGTAAAAGTTTAATTAGCAAAACAGGGTCCAAACCAAACAGCATCATTTGGTATCATCACTGTTTGGTCATAATGTAATCAAACAAGCAAAATAGAATTTCCTCACATATGAACCACTAAAAGCTCAGATGACAAGAGTGATGTTTGCATTTTCAGATTAATACATACTTTTAATTTTTTTCTCCTCCTAGTCTATACCATAATTATTTTTTTTTTGATAAGTCGATACCATAATTATATTAGAGTTACAGTTATTAAGAAGAGATAAAGATGCTATTATTGAGAAATTCCAGCCTCCTTAGATTCTCAAACACAGAACTAAAGGCTTATTAAATTACAAAGAAAGATATGAATATTATCAGGAACCCCACCTGTGGATTGTTTCTAAGAAATTCAAGGGATCCAAGTCCTCCTCCACCAGCAGCAGCGGCAGCAAGGGTCTCCTGGAAAAATCCATTCTTAAACTTAAGAAACACATGATAATGAATTTAGATGATGGGTATCCATTACACAACTGAATTGTTTACCTGAGGAAACATATTCAAGGGTGAAGAGTTAGGTGCTCCAGACACAGGTGCAGCTGCTGCACCTGTTTCAGATGCCTGACCTGCAGGTAAATTAGCCACCGGTACTGCAACTTCTGCTGCTTCTGGAATACCCTGAAGGTCGGTCAACGTTAGTATCTAAATCAAGACTAGGGTTACAACAGAACACCTAAGAGTTTTCAACATACAGAATATAGATAATCTACTGCTCGCTCAGGGTTGTTAAAAGCTGCTCGAAGTGCTCGGGTAACTGTTTCTCTGTCCCAGTTGCCACCACCCATATCCATTATTTGTTGGATAGTCTGCTCAAGATTACTACCAGCAACTAAATTTGAAGCAGCTTGTCCATAGGTATCAGTAGGAACACTGTCATGATATAATATGATACGTGTATCAGCATTTTATCCTATATCTCAAAAGAAATAAAACTTTTTGTTCTAGAACCTAGAAAATATGCATACTGAAGGACAAAAGGAACATCAGTTCAACCCCACCAAATTTCAAATTGTTGGAATTATATCTATGATGTACAAGCAGTATAGCACATACTTTATGATATTTTGAAATAAAAAGTCGAACAGAACAACCACAAATAAATTGGAGTTCAAGCTTTGATTGCAGAATTCAGAATTCTTCCAAGCAATACAATGCTTAACTGAGCTTCCATATTTTCAGCCTGCCAACTATTTATTCGAAGGAGAAAAAAAAAAAGGAAGCACAAAATATTACCTTCCATAATGATAGGCTGATTCTGGTTGATGCTTTCTATAGGATTACATCAGCCTATGAAGATAAATATTCTCAAGGGTCATGTTAGCCACTTCAAGCAGCTAAAGTGACAGTAGAGAAACGTGAGCTACTGGACTTAACAATAAAAACTATACTGGAACTGGTTTTAGTTCTTGATTTTTTTTTTGTGTTTTTTAGTACTTGAATTAGGAAAAAAGCTACACACTTGAATGTTTAGCGTTCCATGAAATAGACGCCCAAGAGATGCATCTTAGTAGTCGGCACTACCAAGCGTGCATGGTAGATTCAGCTTAATGTCTGATTGCATGACTTGTACCATGCCCATAAACTTTGTTTTCTGCTGTTAATTTGTCCAACTGTAGTAATGAAATATCATCATCTTGTATGTAATCTTAACATTTATTTTAATAAGTCAGTCTTAACAAATTTACATACACCGTGATTCAAAGAACCTCTCATCTCTTCTCCCCCTACAGGGCAACTGATCAAAGGCAATTTTCATGTCTTGATTATCATGAAGCCTCGGTTCACCAACTCCAAGGTCATTTATTCCCACAAAATAGTCTCACAAAATATCAAGAGAAATGTCATAGAATAGAGCCTGTACCTAGCTGTTGCAGTGTCTGAAGCTGATGAGGTGCTCTTTGAGGCCCTGCAACAAAACAATCAAATTCAGCTGATACAAAAACAACAATTGAAGACGCATGCCATAGAGACTCACAGTGGTTGTACAGAAGCTTCAGGTACAGGAGTAGAGTTAGAGACAGGTGCAGTCGTAGGTGGATTTATAGGAGCAGGCTGAAATAGAGGTGGACCAGTGGCTTATACAGAAAACATGAAACCAGAAGTAATTGTTTAAGACAAAAAATGTCAGCAAGAATACCTGAGTGGATGACGCCCCCGCTGAGCCCAACGTTTTACTCTGCAGGCATGGGAATAAAATCGAATTAGGGTTCATAAAGTATAAAGATAGTCAGTATCTGAATTTATGCAGAAAAACTAAACCATAAAAGAAAACGAATCTTTTCGAAACATTTAGCAAAATATTTATAAAATAGATGCAGAGAGGTAATGAAATAGGTAGGGGGACCAATTGCTCTTTGGCAGTTATTGCTAGGTTACGCCCAGTACTCTAAATGGGAGTGCTACGGTCTTGGTCCAATTAATAACACATCTTCATATGCCTATTTACTTGGAATAAAATTCTCTCATTAACTATAAAAAAAAAATAACACATCTTCATTTCCAAAAGCAAATTAACCATGGCACACACAAGGGATAAAACGATGATGCCAACACCAGTCCAGGAAATATCAACACAGAATTCATCTTTCACATCTGATGCAATATTGGAGAAAAACATGATGCTTCTCCAGATTCTTTGAGATAGCTATTCGAGATTTCTGGTTATAGGTTTGTACCACATGCTTATAGGCATGCAGAAAAAAATCCTTTATTTTATAGGTACAAACCCACCCAAAATGTTATCGCAACACATGAAGATATGTAAATTTCCAAATACACATTGTCAAACACCAACTCATAACAGCATACAGCCGCCCAAGTTGTCTTACAAATCATAGTGTCCATAACTAAATTAAATAAAGTTACAACAAAGAGAATAGAGACCCCTTTTACAACAAACAGCATACAGCCGCCCAACTCATAAATATATTTTTTTAGAAGTATTTGAATAAATATATTAAACTCAAAACAAATCACTCTCAGTAAAAGTTACACCTCAGAAGGGCACAGACCACATTTGACTATTTGAGTAACACTATTCTAAGCCCTTTTGTAGTAAACAGTTAACTGCTTTGCTGGTCTGGTACAGGTAGGACTACCATCTCATATTAACTGGATACCGGTACTATACTGAAATGAAAAGTCGTTATCAAACTCAATTTAAAGATCAAAGCTTGTACCCACATTTACTCGATTTTGCACCTGTGGTTGGGAGTATCTTTTTCTTTTTCTCGTCACTTGTACTTGGGCAGTAGGGCTATGCCTATTATTCTCATCAAAAAAATTCTTACATACCGATAAAAAGAAATTCCTTTTTTTCCACATCAACAGATTATCCTCTCTGGTGAATTGCCTGAATGTATGGATTGTGGAAATAGCGCAAAACAGCCAGCAGTAATGCCAATAGTACTATGTATAACAAAATATTTACAACACATAACTGGCAAACACGCATTGCCTAAAGCTAATTCAATTTGTAAAGCAAATGGAAGAGCGTTTTACTGCAACAGGATACGTATAAAACATAAAAAATGCACTATCATACACACCTCAGTTTGAAACATAAGCCTCAAAATTATAACAAACAAAATTGTATTACACCCTCTTTTGGGTGTAACCCAAGTACACAAGAAGTATACAAGAGATCAATCTAACTAGCAAAGGATTTATTGAATACTTCCCATATACAGGGTACATCCTCTTTAGGTATGTATAAATATTGCCATAATTATAAAAAGAATCATAAGAAGATCAAATTTTCCAAAATCTTGCATTCAAGAAAGGCTGGAGAAAAAAAAAACAATTACCAACAGTGTAAAAAAAATATTTATTTGACACCTAAAAATTGGATCCAATGATTCCATTTTGTGATCTAATGATCCAAAAATGATAGGCATGTCAACCTTGCATCCTTGCTTCACTTGACTCCACGTCTTGATCAATCATTCAATATTAATTTAATCATGGATAACTCATAGTTACCTTTAAATAAACAGCTTATGAATTTTACGAGATTGGCAGATGCTTTTGCATTCCTTGAATACATTAGACTTCTGTTCTACCTTTTTCATCTTCAAAAAAAGGAAAGTGATATGATTTTCTTACCTTTACATTTTAAATACCAACACCACCAATCATGGCATACAGGTGGTCAAAAATTAGTTGGTGCTATTAGTGTTACCGCTAACAAAGTATGTATATATTTGAAATCATAAGATTAGAGTATACAAAACATTTCATCATCAAATATAATAAATACTAAGATAGTTCATAGGCGTCTAATAAAAAGATTAAGGATAGGTTTGGATAGTGAGATGAGAATTTTTGGTTTTAGATGAAAGTTTAAAATATTATTTTTTAATATTATTATTGTTTTGAGATTTGAAAAAGTTGAATTGTTTATTATATTTTGTGTGAGAATTTGAAAAAGTTGTAATGATGAGATGAGATGAGAATTTTGTCTCTCATCCCACTTGCCAAACCTATCCGTGTACAAAAACAAATTCATTATCAAATACAATGAATATGAAGATGTTATGGTTCATGGGTGTCTGATAAAGAGCTTTCATATCATTTCAAGGGGAAAAATAAAAACTGGTTTGAATGGAGCATCTATCAATTGAATATCCAAATTTAGAATGTAGAAGCTTGGTTTCCAAATCACGAATCATTTATAGATCCTTATATATTTCTGTTATCAGGGAACATATACATCAGACAACACTAACGAAGCTAAAATTAATATTAGGAATTAGCATGCTTCACCAGATCCTCAAGTGCAATTAACTAGCATATAACAGAAAAAAAAAATGATAAAGTCACAACAGATATAAACATGCACAACATTTCAAGAAAACTTACTGAAACAGGGAAAACATACCTTGCTAAGCATGACAACGAGAAACCCGTCCTCAGAGACCTTATTCTCTGCCAGGGTTGTTTCATCTTTCAAGACCTTCCCGTTGTGAATCAACAACTGCTGTCCACACGGGTAATTATCTTTTCCTTGTACATCTTCAATGTTCTTCTTGACAGCCATAACCTTTTTTCAAAAGCACGCGAATATCAACTCTCCAGTCAACTCACTTCAAAATGAACCCATATTGGTTTACAACACAACATTAAAATTGTCCCAGGTACATCTCATTGCCTTCAAACTAAAGTTATTGCCTTGATACGCAAAAAATATCGGGTAATAAATAAAACATAAATTCCATTACAAAACGAGCTAGTAAGTGACAATCTTGATATTACAATGTTTGGTTGTTGAGAAAATGTGAAACATCTACAGCTCATTTATTTGGCCCCCAAAACATAAAAGCGAAATACCACAATCATTTTTCCCGCATTTTCACGGTTACCAAAGAGATTAAAATAAAAGCACAAGATTACAATAAAATCACAAGATACAATGAAAGCACAAGAAATTTTAAATTTTAAATTAAAAGGGAGAAGAAAAGAAGGAAAGCAGAACGCACGGTGTCGGAGGGCTGAACCGTGATTTCGAAATGGCTGCCTTTCAGAGTCTTCACGGTGAGCTTCATTGCGGCGACTTGGCAGCACGAATCGATCGAAACGACGGCGTTTCGAGGGGGAGAAAACCCTAGGAACTGCTCTGAGAGACCGAATGAGCAATAGAGACAGAGAGAGCGCTCGTGGTGCAGGAAATGAAACACAACTAAGGTTATGCTTGGGAGATGAGATAAGATGAAAATTTTTAAAAATTTTGTGAATAGTATTAAAATGAAAGTTTAAAATATTATTTTTTAATATTATTATTATTTTGAGATTTGAAAAAGTTAAATTAGAATTTGAAAAAGTTGAATTGTTTATTATATTTTGTATAGAGATTTAAAAAAAATGTAATGATGAGATGAGATAGAGATGAGATGAGATTTCTCATCTTTGTTTCCAAACATAACCTAAGTAACAGTTTCACTATTTGGGCCTCGGCCCCTTAAAATAACTAATTATTAAATCTATTAGATATTAGAATCCTATCATTTGCATCACCGATGCTTGTATAAATATTTTTAATAATTGAATATCATTCATCCTCCAAAATCATTTCTTACTTATTACAAAGAAATTAAAAAAAATTGTATATTCATTTTGAATTTTCAAATTTTGGTTTAAAAAAATTAAATTTGGAAATTTTAATCCATTTTCTTTCTCTTTTTTTTTTTTTTTGTGTTTGGTTTGAAAGATAATAAATGAAAACAGAGGAAATTAATAGTGAATTTTCCAGGCAATGGTCGAAAGTGTTGGGCGCCTTCGGAGAAGGAACAAGTGTACATATACGGAATGATAGATTTTTTAGGAAAATGAATATTATTCACCGTTCATTATTCATTTTAACACTATATATTTATAATTTTTTCATAAAATATGAGAGTATTTTTTATAATATGTGGGATATAGAGTAATAAATAGTAATTAATAAAAAATAACTTTTTTTTAGGATAAAGTATAGGATGGATTGAATCGAACAATAGACTTTTTATTTATTTATTTATTTTGCCGTCAACATTCATATTATTTGTAAATTCCAAATTTAATGTGTTAAATATGGTAAGCAACGAGGCTATAAATACTTGAGGCCTTTTTTGCAAGAAATTATGTATGACATGATTCAGAAAGCAACTTCGAAGAAATTCATCCAGTAAATTATTTTAAAAATATCTCAATCTGATAATATCATCAATAAAAAGGTGTCAAAATGAAAAAATAAAAGAGGTGACTTAATAATCTTTGGATTACTCTCATCAAGTGGATTTGTATGTACTAGGTCTTTGAATTTGAATATGAATATATATATTCACCCAAGATTTTTTTTGTTTTTTTTTTTAAGTAAACTTCTGTAATCTTTATTGAAATAAACAAGATCACTCATTACAAGTTCTCTCCTCATAAATGTTTCTAATACAATTTGGCACCTCTTCTATCTAAACAAATTTTCTATCTAACTATAAAGATTCATTTGCTAAAGTATGTGCTACCTCATTAGCATTTCTATACACAAACTCAATACTCCAATCTTTCCATAAACACAACAATTTCGTGACAGCTTCAACAATGCTCCCATACACTGATCTATCTTCTTCTAAGTTATTAATTGCCTTGACTATCGATTGAGCATCTCCTTTAAAGATCACTCTTTCCATATTCAAGTCCCTGCATAATTCCATAGCCTTCCACAAGGCATAGCTTTCAACAATCGCTGGATGTTCCTCATTGCTCTGTTGACTCTCGACTGCAACCAATACTTCCCCTTCTTCATCTTTGATGATTACTCCTATCCCTATCTTCATTCCTTTTAGACCCACTGCTACATCCCAGTTGTCCTTGACAAAATTCTCTCTTGGTCTCTTCCATACTTGACTTGGACTTTTGAAGGATCCTTCAAAGATGAATTCATTTCTTCTCAACCATAAACACCTCATGACAGAAGCTATCTCTCCCATCCCAGCCTTATCCACCTTTCCCATTACTTCTCCCATAGAGATAGCAAATCTTCTTCATTCTTACTCCACTTTTATATTACATTGTTGAATCCTGACCAAACATCATCACTTGCAGCAGGGCACTACCATAAAACATGCATAACTATTTCTTCCTCCTCTTTACAAATAGGGCATTTTGAATCTTCAGTAATTTCCTAAGCAGCAGGTTTCTTCTAGTAGTTAGGATCTCATTTCCTACTTTCCACATAAAATGCTTGACCTTCCTTGGTACCTTCAAGTCCATATGCCTCTCCATCTTCTATCCACTTCTCTTCCTCCAGAGGCTTCACCTGATTTTGCTCTTTTCCTATCAAACTCCAACATGTATGCACTCTTCACATAAAACTGCCATTTTTCATCATAACTCCATACAAGTTTATCCTCAACATTCATTTTGCCTAAAGGTATACTACAAATAAGCTCAGCTTCTTCATTATTGAAGATTCTTTTAATTAACTGCTCATTCCACTCTCCATATCCTTTCATGAGATCACAGACTTTTGCCTCTTATCTAAGAGTGAAATTGGGGATTGAATGCTAAATGTAAAAGGAGTAGGTAACCATTTATGCCCCTAAATCTTGATATCCTTCCCGTTGCCCACCCTTCATCTCAATCCCTCTCTCAACAAATCCACTGCATTCCAAACACTCATCCATATGAGAGATGGACTATGGCCCAATTTAGCTTCTAAAAGAAGAGGATCTGAAATACTTCTTTCTATAAATCTTGGCAACCATACTACTTGGATTTTGGATAAACCTCCACCCCTATTTGGCTAATAAAGCCAAATTAAAACAATCAAGATCCCTGAAGCCAAGACCCCCTCTATCTTTATGCTTTCCCATTTTCTCCCAACTGCACCAATGTACACTGATTTGTTTCTCGTTATTCCCCCACCAAAACTTAGTAAGCATCATATTTAGCTCTTTACACATGCTTTTTGGTAGTTTGAAAACACTTATTGTATAGGTTGATATAGCTTAGAGTATTGCCTTAATCAGAATTTCTTTCCCTATTGCAAATAGAAAAGTTTTTTTTTCAGTTATTGATTTTCTTCCAAACCCTTTTTTTGATGCTCATGAACGTATTTTACTTAGACTTTCCCACTATAGGAGGTAACCCCAGGTACTTCTCATAGCTTCCTCTCATCACTGCACCGCCTAATTCCTTTATCCTTCCTTTAACATCCTCTCTCAAATTTGAACTAGAGAACACTACTATTTTGTCTTTGTTTAGAAATTGACCAGAGGCCTTTTTATATCTCAGCAACAAATTTTGAATTATGGCCCATTCCTCCTCTCTTGCCTTTCCAAATAAAATGCAATCATCAGCAAACAACAAGTGATTCACTTGAGTTCCTCCCCTAGCCACTGTCACTCCATTTGTTTCTTATGTAGCATCTGAGCTATTAAGCAAGGAACTCAAGCCTTCTGCACAGAGGATGACTAGATAAAGAGACAAAAGGTCTCCTTGTCTCAAACCTCTTTGAGGAAATATTCTTTTACTTGGTCTGGTCTCCCATTGATGAGCATAGAGTAACTCACTGTTTTGACACAATTCATAACCAAATCAATCCATTTCTTACACAGTCTTAATGTAATACCCCGTATTTTAGTATATTTTAATTAAAGGATTATTTTAATGAATTTAAAAATTGATTCTCTTGTTTTAAAATTATGTGGGTTTTATTATATTATTTTATAATATTTTAAATTGTGAAAATTATTTTTAATGTGCTTTCTTATTATTAATTACTGTTTTGACAATTAAATTGATCTTTAATTTAAATTAGTTTTTTATGGGTTTTAAAATTATTATTATTTTATTTAAGCTTTTCACTGCGTTTTAATTATTTTATTTAGTTTATAGTTTTAAAATCATTTTCGTTGAATCATTTTTGGGACCCAAGTTATGAGGATTGGACCTCATTTTTTTCCCTCACTTTTTCTTTTTCCCTCTTTTTCTTTTCCTTTCTTTATTTTCCTCCTTATTTCATCCGTTGCCCAACCCGTGCCCAAAAACCAGCCCATGTTTCTCTTCCCCGTCCATGCGTTCCTCTACCCCAAGTGTCACCGTGCGCCATCATCCGGCGACACCGCCCAGCCCATCTGAACCCCCACCTCCTGGCGACCACCCCCACCCCGATTTCCCTTTCCCACACTCCCTCATTCTCTCTCTTCACCGAGTAGAGCCCCGATCGGCCTATAAGCTCCTGCGCCGCCGTGTGCCGACCATTGCCGTCACCGCCCTCCCATTTTCTTCCCCTTTGGCCGGCGATCTCACCCCTCCATTTTCACCTCCTCTCTTGCAGTCGTTAACCTCCACGAGCAACTATAAGCCACAGCCTTCCTTGTGCTACAGCGCCGCCGTCGCACCACCACCGGCCACCACCACTTCACCACTTCATCCTTGGCATTCCAGCAACCCAAAGCACCCAACCCCAGCTCCGATCCATCACTGATAAAACTCCATTGTCTACATCTCCGATTTCACCCTTTTTGGCCTTAAACAGCCACCTACGCCGCCACTCATGGCCAAAGCCACCACCACTAGCTTCACCAATCTCCCTAGGCCCTATCCTAGCAATCTCAAGTTTTAGTTTGACCTCGTTCAAAATCTCCTATTTTGAACCCACGGCCACAGTGCATTTTTCACTGTAGAGTTGTTGTTTTGTAGCTTCTAGCGCATCCATGATCCTCCGAAATTACTATATAGCGCTGTAAGTATTTTTTCAAATAACTTTTGAGATTTAAATGTATTTTTGCACTAACACTCATTTACTGTATACTGGTTGATTATGCCGGACTGAGTCCGAGGAGTAAAGGGGTCAAATGGATTGGAGGATGAAGTTGTTTGTGTGTTTGGCTATATTGGGATTGGTTGGTTGTCGGATATTATGTTGTGTCTGGTACATTGCATGTGCACGCATATTCATATTTGTAAATGAAAACTGGGTTTTCGTGTAATTGCATTCATGTTCATGTGTTTATTGGAAACTGGGTTTTCATGTGAGAAAAAGGAAAAGAGACTGCAGGGATGGTGGTAGAGTCCCGCCTGTAATTCCTGCTTACAATACTCTAATGGGTATTTTTTGTGTGGAAAGGAACTATAGGGATGGTGGTATAATCCCGCCTGTGATTCTAGCCTACAGTGCACGTGATAGGGATGGTGGTAAGCAGAGATGGTGGTGTTGTCCCATCTGTGATTCCTGCTTACGGTGCACGCTATAAGGATGGTGGTAAGCAGGGATGGTAGTAGAGTCCCGCCTATGATTCCCGTCTACAGTGTCCGATAAATATTTTTATGTAAATTATTTTCTGAAAAAATGACGGATTATGTTTTTTGGGCCAAATGGGATTTTGGCATGTGTTGGAGAATAATTATTTTTGGAAAAATGATGTTTTGAGGCTATGGCATATTTCATCATGTGCATGCATGTTGGTTGCATTAATACACTTTTATCTTGTGGTTATTTTGATTATTACTTACTTGCGGTACCATTTTATGGTACCGTAGATTTTGATGCAGATGAGAACGACGAGCCTTAGGGATCGGCTCCGTGAAGAAGTGGCTTGTGGTTGCTTTTGTTTTGGATTGTGGGATTTGTTTCCCACTCGTGTATGTATTTGGTTTTTTTCTGTATTTCAGATAACTGTATAACTTTTTCAATAATACTTTTTATTGTCAATTTTGTATTTTAAAATTTTGGTACTTAGTAGACTGATTTATTTTAACCGCTGCGTTTTGATGTACACTGCTACTTATACACACACTTGATACTTATAGTTGGATGTGTGACTCGTGTTGTCATCATCCTGATGTCACGATTCTCAAGGTTTCTATATGTGGGAGTCGAGGCGTCACACCTAACTCCATCATAACTTCCTTCAAATAAAACCATTTGATTCTATCATAAGCCTTTGACATGTCACGTTTAATAGCCATACTCCTAACTCTACTTTTCTGCCTTGCCTTCATCATAGGCAACATCTCATAGGCCACCATTAAATTATCTGTAATTAACCTCCCTGGGATAAAAGCACTTTGATTGGGAGAAATCATGCATTTCAGCACTTTTTTAAGCCTATTAGTTAGGACTTTTGACATAATCTTATAAGACACATTGCATAAGCTTATGGGCCTAAAGTCACTAGCTAATCTAGGCTCCTTCACCTTAGGGATAAGAGCAATATAAGTGTAGTTAGTAGAGTGGTTTAGGAATTACCATTTAGCCATGTCAAAACTGTTTTACACACCATCTCCAACTATATGCCAGTGTTTTTGGTAGAAACATGCTCCAAATCCATCTGGGCCAAGTGATTTCAAATGTGCCATTTGGTTTATAGTTTCCTCAACCTCAGCTCTTGTGAAAGATCTGGTTAGATTTGCATTCATCTCATGTGAAACTCAAGGCTCCATATCCTTCAAACAATTTGCAATATCAGCCTTACTAGGTCCTAAGGAAGTAAACAACTTCTCAAAATAACCATTAAAACCCCCGTCCAATTCAGTTGGACTCGATATTCTTCTGTCCTCCTCATCATACAGGATTTTTATAGAATTTTTCCTCTTTTGGTTAGCACAGCTGTGAAAGAACTTTGTATTTCTATCTCCCAACTAGTACCAATTCAGTTTTGCTCTTAGTCTCCATTTTAAATCCTCTTTCTCAAACATCTCCCCAATTTCTCTTTGTATTCTTTTAATTTCTTCTAAGTTTTGACTTCCCTCTTTTTCTTGTGATTATTGTAATCTCTCTGATTTTTGTCTAAGAGACTTTCCTTTATTACCATCTAGTTGTTTACTCCATCTCAGTAATGCTCCCTTACATTCTTCCAGTAAACAGTTCATGCTCTTAACAAAAACACCCTCTACTTGTCCCCTCTGCCATACCCTCTTAATCACCTCCTCACACCCCTCCTCAAGAGCCCATTTTGCTTCATAGCTAAACATCATCTTAATCTTCCACTCTTGAATTACTTTTTGATTCCTACAAAGCATTATAGGTCTATGATCAGAACTCCAATCTACTAGAACTTCAACCCACCCTTCCTTAAAAATTTCTTTCCAAGCTAAGTTCACCACTGCTCTATTCAACCTTTCTTTGATAAAGGTGTCATTCTCATGCTTATTATTCTAAGTAAATTTATCCCATTTTCCATCCGAGATCATACAAACCTCCTTCCTCCAACACTTCTCTAAATCTTGTCATTCGTTTTTCTGGTCTTTGTCTTCCTCCCCATTTCTCATCTTGAGTCAATATTTCATTGAAGTCATCCACCACACACTAGCCACAACTAACTGTTGGATTCAAGGATCCCAAAAGCTACCAAGATTTTTCCTTCATACTTGTCTCAGGCTACCTATAAAAGCCTGTTAATAGCCATTCTTCCTTTTTCCACACTCATTTGTGATCCGGGCACTAATATGCCTTTGGGAATAGTACAGGATCTCTACATTCATTGAATAATCCCACAATAGCACTAAACCCCCTTCCTCCCCACAAGTTCAACCACAAAACAGTCTTCACAATTCAACCTTCTTTTAATTCTATCACTCTTACCACTCATTATCTTTGTCTCCATCAGAAACACTACATTGGGCCTCTTGTCCTTCACCATGTGGCAAAGGTCTTGAACTGTCCAAGGGTTCCCAAGCCCTCGGCAGTTCCAACTTAAGGTTTTCATGATGATTGGTGGAGCTGCTTAGTAGCCTCCACCTTGATAGACCTGTTTCCATTCACCTCACCATGACTATTGCCTCTGACTTTTTTACAAAACTTCACCATCTTCTCCTCTTCAACTTTCTCTCTCAAATTTATTTTTGCCAAACATCCCTTCTCTATCAAACTACCAACATTTCCCTGCTCTGTAGCCCTTCTCTTCCAAGCCCCTTTTAGTTTCCTTCCATTATGTATCCCATTCTTGCAACCCAACTCACCCCTTCCTCCTACAACTCTCTGTCCTCCCCTACAATTTCCTCATTTTTTTCATTTTCCACATCTTTTAACAGACCTTCTTCCTCTCCATCCCACTGATGCTCACCCCCTTTTTCTTTCCCACTCTCAACCACCTCATCTCCTTTCTCAATCTCCTGCACTACTTCCCCTCCCTCTTCTATTTCTCCCTGCTTCTCCCTTACCTCCTGCCTCATTGCAAGATTTAAACAGTCCTCCCCTCCTCCTCCCTCCTTACTTTCAACCTGTTTTTTGAGAGACCCAAAAGAGCTCCTCCCTCCCTCTTTCTTTTTTCCCCTTAATCCAGCTTTCATCCCTACACCAAATTGAGTCTCTCCCTCTCCCTTCCCTGTACAACCATGTTCCTCATGTATTATACTCCCACAACTAAAACAAAAGTGAGGTAATTTCTCATATTTAAAATGAGTCCAGTAATTCTTACCTCTTACAACAATAGACATCCCTCTCGCCAAAGGCTTCTCCAGGTCTACTTCTGTTAACACCCTCAAGTACGCCCCCAACTACAACCATCCTCTTGAGTGTCAAATTCCTTGACTCTACCAATGGTGCTAGGGGTGTTCATTCGGGCCCGATTTTTTTTTTGGCTCGGTCCGAAACCCGGAAAACTGAATTCCAGTTCCGGGTTCCAGTCCGGATCAAAACGGATTCGGAATCCGAATTATAAAACCTGGACCAATACGGTTTCTGGTACGGATTAGGAACCTGGGTACCGAATTTAAACCCGGTACCCGGGTGTTTTTAAAAATCGTAAAACCCCCCCTGATTCACTTCTCTCACTCCCTATCTCTCTCTCTCTCTCTAGTCTCTCGCTCTCGTTGCGCTGCAGAAGCAGAAACCCTAGGTCCTAGCCGCCACCATCGTGACCCGTCGCCGTCGCCGCATCTCCTTCTCCGTCGCCGCATCTCCATCTCCGTCGCTGCATCTCTCTAGTCTCTCGTTCTCTCTCGTTGCGCTGCAGAAGCAGAAACCCTAGGTCCTAGCCGCCACCATCGTGACCCGTCGCTGTCGCCGCATCTCCTTCTCCGTCAACTGTGGTATTGCAAACTTGTTTTTTTTTTTTAATCTGTAATGGGTATCGACTTAAGCTGAGTGGTTTTTGGAAACTTTTTTTTTTAATCTGTATTGGGTATCAACTTAATGAATCTGTTTGGTTGTTGGGAAAGTTGAAGGAAAAAAAAATTTTGACGATTTGTTTGCTGGTGGCCGAGTGGTTTATGGAAACTTCTTTTTTTTTAATCTGTATTAGGTATCGACTCAATGAATCTGTTTGGTTGTTAGGAAAGTTGAAGGAAAAAAAAATTTTGACGATTTGTTTGCTGGTGGCCGAGTGGTTTATGGAAACTTTTTTTTTTTTTAAATCTGTATTGGGTGTTTGGTTGTTGGGAAAGTTGAAGGAAAAAAGCCCAAATTTGTTTACTTTATCCTATTCACTCTCCATATTTATTCATCCATGTCGAGTCCAAGAGAAATTTCCATAAACACTTTGAAGTTTTCATGAGCTTCAACCGGGTTCCGGCCCACGGGTTGTTGCACTTTGAAGTTTTCACTCTCTGTATCCTATGAATGAAAAAAAAAAAAAATCCGAGTGTAACCTGGAACCCAGATTTCCGGGTTTTGAAAATCCGGATTCATCCGGGTTCGGCCCGGATCAGATCCGGGTTAATCCGGTCCAGATTTGAAATCCGAGTTCCGGTCCGGGTATACCCGGATTCCTGGGTCAAAACCCGGATGAACACCCCTAAATGGTGCCCCCTATAATATCTCATCTTTCCTTATTCATGCATGCCAATAGTAACTTATGCATCTGGATCCAGAAACATTCCCTTATGAAGTTCATTTTCGATGGTGGAGTAAATCCATCAAACTGCATTATCACGAACTGTTGCTTGTCAAGAAGCCAAGGTCTCCCCCTCCATTATACATTGCTTATCTGCATGGTTTGCAAAAATCATAACAAATATATTATCCCCCACCTCCTAAAATGTGGCTTGCTGGCTAATCCTCCAAACTTTTGTCATTGTTGATTCAATCACAGTTTGGTTTATGTTTCTTCTTACCCAAACCTTCCCAACCAGGCTAAGTTCTTCCTTGCAGTTCAGATCATCCGTGTTATCATCCCTGAAATCAATGTTCTGAACTTCTTCCTCCGATAATCTGAGCTTCTCCGATTTATTTTCTAGCTCATTCATTCTGCTTCACCATTGTAAGTTCCTCCTCCATGCCGTGTTTTCCAGTAACCACCTCATTCCTTCTGTACTAGAAAACATAATGCAACTTCCCCCACTGTACCACCACCTCCAAAATTCTGTTAGAATCTTTGGTAGACCCCACTTCACCTCATCTTTCTCTAGAGAGAAAAGGAGAGAATAATTTGTCTTTGTATAATTGATAGATCCAAGATTATTGGCATTAGCTGCCTAAAATTATGTTTAATTTTGTAGTATGGTTGGGGTCTAAGTTATGACTCAAACCTAATTTGAGAAAATGTATGCCAGTTTTTGAGAAAGCCTTACATGCCTCTCTTCATCTCCATAAATATATGCTAAGAGTTATTATATTTTTAAATCGGTATGTAGAGCACATAATCCACATCACTTAAGTGTAATATTTGATTTGTAAAATTCAAATTTTAAAATTTATCTTCTAAATCAAATTATATCACGTAAGCAATATATGATGAAGAAGTTTTAGAATAGCAATATACATATACTGATACACCTTCCCTCAAAACAAGACCTCATCTCCATAAACTGAATTGAAAGAGTTGAGTTTTTTTATAAATAGTAGTATGTTGAGATGGTGAAATGAGTTTTGTGGAGCCCACCTAATATAAGAGTTTAGATGTGTTTGAATTTTAAGATGAGTTTAGATGTATTTATGGGAAGTTGAAAATGATTGTGGGTCCTGCATGTAAAGAGGTGTTGAGTTAAAAAGGTTGTGGACCTCATGTGTAAAGAGATTTTGAGTTGAGTGATGTTTAGTGATTTAGAAGTTGAGTGTTTGGATATTAGACTCAACTTAAAATTAAACTGAACTGAGTTGATCTCAGTATGTTTCAAAGTCCAAACGAGGCAAACATCATTGTTCTCCATAAATAAAAGGAAAATGATACTTAATCTCATGTTTTTGCTCCCTCAAAGTTGTTGTTCGGGTATTTTTGCCCCGTCACTACTATTTTTTTAAGAAAGTGAATAGTAATGAAATTATTATTTTTTTCTTAATAGTTAAGGATACTTAAAAAATATTTGAAAGAAAGAAAAAAAAAAGTGCAATTTACATAGTGGTAACTTTGAGGGAGCAAAAATATGAGGCTAAGTAGCAGCACCTTAAATAAAAAGCTTGATGTTTCAATAACAAGAAAACCGAGATTAGTTGAGATGCTCATGAATTTTTTCATAAAATAGAATCAACTAAGGCTGGTTTGTATAGTGAATTGAAATTAGATGAGATGGGATAAAAGTTGAAAGTTGAATAAAATATTGTTAGAATATTATTTTTTAATATTATTTTTATTTTGAGATTTGAAAAAATTAAATTATTTATTATATTTTGTTTGGAAGTTTGATAAATTATAATGATTAGATAAGATAAGATGAGTTGAAATAGTTACAATTTTGAATCGCTAATTTTAATATTGATAAAAAAATATTAAAAATTATAAATAATGCAATTCAATTATTTATATCATGTATAAAATAATAAATTTATTAACTAGTCAATAAAAATATGATATGAATCTAAATAGTTTTAATAAGTATCTAATTTATGAATTTAAATTTAATAAGTATCTAAATTTATGTATCGAATGACCCAGGCCCAGCTGACTTAGGATATGTTTGGGGGCAAAGATGAGAAATCTCATCTCATCTCTATCTCATCTCATCATTACATCTTTTTCAAATCCCCATACAAAATATAATAAACAATTCAACTTTTTCAAATTCTAATTTAACTTTTTCAAATTCTAAAACAATAATAATATTAAAAAATAATATTTTAAACTTTTATCTTAACACTATTCACAAAACTTTTAAAAATTCTCATCTTATCTCATCTACCAAACATAACCTTAGGGTGAACGAGGCCCAGGTGGTTAAAACAAAGGTGGACGTCTGCAGCAAGGTAGGGCTTGAGGGGCTTATGCTGAATGAGGCCCATGTGTTTAAAACCAAGGGGGATGTCCACAGAAAGGAAGGGCTTCGATTAAGAAGGAAAGTAAATCCCTCTGTTGAGGGTAATAATCAGTCGGCTTCTTCGCACAGGGGGTTACTACGAAACGGAAAGTTGCTTCCACTGAAAATGAATTTCTTTCATCTGTTGGCAAGCATCAGAAGTTGGTGGATCGGGTGGTTGACGAGGTGGAACAATTACATGAAATTCGAATTGATCTATTAGTAGAGGCTGAATCACAGCCCTGCCGACAACCATGAAAATCTTGTGTTGGAATTCCCGTGGGCTTGGGAACCCACAGGAAATTCGTGCTTTACGTGATTTGATCACGAAAGAAGATCCCGCGATGGTGTTTCTTCAGGAGACGAAGCTGAAGACTTTGACCATGGAAAAATGTAAGTTCAAGTTGGGCTTTATTTCTTGCTTTACCGTTGATTGCGTAGGGAAGAGTGGGGGATTGGCATTACTTTGGAAAGGTGATTTCTCAATTCGATTAAAATCCTTTTCCATAAATCATATTGATGTTATTGTTAAGGAAGATAGTATTTGTGAATGGCGTTTTACGGGTATTTATGGGAGCCCCCATACTGTGAGTAGATCTGTGACTTGGGATCTGATACGTACATTAAATTCTCTTGATGATAAGCCATGGATTTTAGGGGGGGATTTCAATGAAATTCTACAGGTGCATGAAAAAAGGGGAGGGAGATTAAGGCCTGAGAATCAAATGGACGATTTTAAGGAAGTGCTGACAGATTGTGTTTTGCGTGATATGGGATTCTATGGACCTAAATATACCTGGTCGAATGGCAAGGATGGCGGTGGGGCAATATGTGAGAGACTTGATCGATTTTTAGTAAATAGCAACTTCTCTGATTTATTCCCTCAAGGGGTGGTGAAACATGGTGTGGCTGCACATTCTGATCACTTACCCATTTGGTTTGAACCTGATGGCCTGTTTGTGAGGAAGAGGAAAAGGAAACAATTTAGATTCGAAGCAATGTGGGTAGGGGAGCAAAGATGGGCTGACATTATTGAGAATGTCTGGAGGACTGATAGTGGGAATCGAGGTCATACTATGGAGGGAGTAATGCGACTTATTAAAGGGTGTGGTGAGCAGTTGGCTTGGTGGAATAAAAATTCTTTTGGGAATATAAACAAAGAAATTGATGCTGCTAGACATAACCTTGAGTGTATCCTACCTAAGAATGGTGAACACTCTAACCCTGTAGGCTTATCTAAAGCAAGAGGGCGAATGCAATTATGGCTTGAAAGGGAAGAAGTGATGTGGCGGTAGCGCTCTCGAGTGCATTGGTTACGTGAAGGGGACCAGAATACCCGTTTCTTTCACTCACAGGCTAATATGTGTAGAAAGAGGAAATGGATAAAGGGACTAAAAAATGAGCAAGGTGATTGGGTAGAAGGTACTCAGATGAATGATGTGATTATTTGCTTTTTCCAACAACTCTTCTTGTCATCTGGACCGAACGGACATCATGGTGTTCTAGATTGTGTGGAGAGGAGAATAACAGCAGATACGAACCAGCAGCTCACAAAACCTTATGAAGCTGAGGAGGTGAAGGTGGCCCTTCAACAAATGCACCCAACCAAAGCTCCTGGACCTGACAGTATGTCTCCACTTTTTTTCCAAAAATATTGGCACTTTGTTGGTCATTCTATAACTCAAGCTGTGCTTCATTCTCTGAATGAGGGAAAAATACCAAATGACCTCAATCATACTTTAATTTGCCTAATCCCAAAAAAGAAGACTTGTGAGCTAGTTTCAGATTTCCGCCCCACAAGCCTTTGTAATGAGGTGTATAAACTAGTAGCAAAAGTGATTGTGAATCGTTTGAAATGCTTGCTTCCTGTTGTTATCTCTGAGACACAATGTGCTTTTGTGGGGGGTAGACTAATTACGGACAATGTATTGGTGGCACACGAGCTGGTTCATTATCTGAGGCATAAAAGAACGGGTCAAAAGGGTTATATGTCCCTTAAATTGGATATGAGCAAGGCATACGATAGGGTGGAATGGATGTTTTTAGAAAAAATTATGTTGAAGTTGGGTTTTGCTGCTTCTTTTGTAAACTTGATTATGGAATGTGTTAAAACGGTTTCTTTTTCCATCTTGGTGAATGGGGAGCCTACAGGGCACATTACTCATACTAGAGGCATTAGGCAAGGGGACCCATTATCCCCTTACCTTTTCCTCTTTTGTACCGAGGGACTTACTGCCTTGTTAAGAGATGCTGAGAGGAGAAATGCAGTGAGAGGCATAAAAGTGTGTAGAAGGGCCCCAAGTGTAAATCACCTCCTCTTTGCAGATGATAGTCTTAGTTTCTGCAAAGCTGATCTTTCAACAACTTCACACATCCAGACTCTACTAGATCAATATGAGTTAGCTTCTAGACAAATGGTGAACAAAACAAAGACTGCAATAGTGTTCTCAAAAAATGTTACTGAGATGAGGTAGAGAGAGCTTCTTGCGTTGTGGGGAGTCAGATCCTTTCAGCAGTATGATAAGTATTTAGGTTTGCCAAACCTAGTGGGGAGATAAAAAAAACTAGAGCATTTGAAGATATTAAAAGGAAAGTTTGGAGTAAATTGCAAAGCTAGAAGGGTAAACTATTATCTCAAGGAGGAAGAGAGGTTCTTATTAAAGCAGTAGCTTTATCCATCCCTACTTATGCCATGAGTTGTTTTAAATTACCGTTAAGTTTATGTCGTGAGCTGGAGAGGATGATGGCTAGATTCTGGTGGAGGTAAAAGGAAGAAGAGAGGAAAGTGCACTGGATGAGTTGGCAACGGCTATGTATGTAAAAAATTTAGAGGGGGCCTAGGCTTCAAGAATTTACACTCTTTCAATATGGCTTTGCTTGCTAAACAAGAGTGGAGGATTCTGCATAACACTGGTTCTTTACTTCAGAAAATCTACAAGGCTAAATATTTTCCACAAGGTTCCTTATTCCAAGCTAAACTTGGTCATAATCCTTCTTATGCTTGGAGAGGGATTTTTGAAGCTAAAAAGTGGCTATGGGCAGGGTGTCGGTGGAGAGTAGGAACTGGGGAATGTATAAAAATATGGAAGGATTTCTGGGTGCCAGGCCATAGATGTTTACAGCCAGCTTTAGATGGAATTTTAGAAACTGATGCACAAGAAAAGGAAACAGTAGATTCTCTTATTGATCTGGATACCAAAATGTGGAAGATTAATGAAGTTAGATCTCTCTTCAATCAATCCAAATGCGGCAGACCAGATTTTACAGATTAGATTGTCAGGTACTGATTGTACAGATAAGTGGATTTGGAATGAAGAATCGAATGGGAATTTTACCGTGAAGAGTGCTTACAGGCTCATTCAAAATCTGCGCACTGGTGTTAGTGGGGAAAGTTCATCTTTTATGGTTGAGCAGAGAGTATGGAAGGGTATATGGCAAATGAAGGTCCCACAAAAAATTAAAATCTTTGCATGGCGAGTTTGTAAAAATATCCTACCAACTATTAACAATTTCAGAAATAAAAAAATTGAAGTGGCTCATGTATGCTGTTTCTATCAGTCACCAGGAGAGGATGTGGAACATGCCATTTTATTTTACCCTTGCATTAGAAGTGTATGGCAACATTTTCTTCCTGTGCTGCAATCAATACACCATAATTCAACCTTAATAGAAGCTGTTATGTTTATATTGGAAAGAGGAAGCAAGGAGGATTTTACTTTGTTTTTCCTCATTGGGTAGAGTTTATGGTTCAGGCGAAACAAGATGGTAATGGAGGAATCTGTGATTGAACCTATGGCAGCAGTGAATCATGCGTTATCCCTTCACAGAGTTTTTATACAACTGTAGTCTTCCAGTGCGAGAGAGAGGCAACAGATTTGTAGGTGGAAAGCACCTCCTCCAACTTTCTTAAAACTTAATGTAGATGGTGCCTTTTTTGCATATGGAAAGAAAGCTGGTGTTGGCTTGATATTAAGAGATGAAATTGGCAAAGTGGTCATGGCTGCGACTAAAGTTGAAGCTGCTGTGGATGCACCTGCTACTATTGAATTAATAGCTGTGCTGAGAGGTTTACAACTGTGCTTACCACTCGGAATTCCAAATTTGGTGGCGGAAACATATTGTTTAACACTGGTTCAAGAATTAAATGGTAATCAAGACTCTTTCTCTCCAAATGGCAACCTGATCAAGGATATCAAGGAATTGATGAAGTATTTTCCAATTTTACAAGTCCAACATGTTTACAGGGATGGTAATAGGGTAGCCCATAGTTTGGCACGTTTTGCTTGGAATGTTGATGATATTATTATGTGGTGGAAATCTGTTGTAGATCATGCCCTTTGGTTTGATCAAGATGCTATGTATTGATTTATTTATTAATGGAAGTTTTGCTTATAAAAAAAAAAAAGAATTTTAATATAAAATACTCATTCATCTCTTAATTTTTATGTTCAACTAAAAAAATAAATAATTACATATTTTATCTTTCCATTTTTCTACGATTTAAAAGTTAATTTATGTTTAGTTATATCATATTTTGTACAAGAAAATTTTTTTTAAAAAAAAACTCAATTATTAGATAATATAAAAATAAATATAATTTTAAATTGGTTCAAATCAATCTAAGCAATTCAATTAAAGACTAAAAACTTTCATTAAAATTGATTCGATATTTTACTGACTCAATTTGAATCGGGAGAATTAACCGAAAAGTATTTTCGATACTTGCTCTTAGAGCATTGGTATTGGATTAGCTATCCAATTCTTCAAATTTTGAAGAATATGTAACATTTTCACTTTTAGCTAATCATTCAAAATTTAAAGTCTACATTGGATTAGCTATCATACTCTCTATAATAATAAAATATTATTATTTTTTATTTTTATATTTATTTAATTAAATATAATCTCCAATAACCTCTAACAATCATATTCATTTTCACAATCTAATAAACAAAGAAATATTATTATATACACAAAATGCTTTAAGAAAAAATAAGAACAATATAAAGAACAATTTATATCATATCAATAACAGGGCGTAAAAGTTTCATCATTTCCCACAGTATAACATTCATATATAGTTGCTGCCCATATTTACAAACACTCATATTTGTGATCCAAAATAACAAAAAACCATAGTATAGCATAGGCTACAACCCCAAAATAAATACAACCACAAAATAAAAACAACCTCAAAATATTACATCAACAAAAAGCTACATATCTTCAAAAGGTGGAAATAGAGATGGAGATGAAAATCGCTTCTTTGATTCCTCGAAAATCTCTATTTGAAGATTCAAGAAATAGTCTTGCTGCATTCTATTCATGCCAGCAAGATCCATCTTCATTATCTCTACATCGATCTCCTTTTTTTCCGTATCATTCCTCCTCTTTTTCTCCACTAATAATTAAGCCCTATCAATATCCAAATTGCTGGTCACTTGTCTTCTTTCAGACATGAATATGGCTCTATCATTTTTCATGCAAGTTAAGGCCTCAATAAATTCTGCATCAGTAGATTCTGTAGCCTTCCTTTTCCTCTCCCTTTCTTTTTCAACTTTCTTGCCTGGAGGTCTTTCACAAATAACCTCTACGTTGTCATCTATTGTCTCGTCTCCTACTTGAGTCGACTCCGCAATAGTAGAGCGTTTCCCATGTGGTTTCCTTCTCATTGACAACACAGACACATGTTGCTGCCATTTTGGTTAGTGTCTCAATAGACACCAACAATGTTCCATGTTGTATATGGCCTTCTCAGTCTCTCTATACATGATTTTAGCTCTTTCAATCTAAATATGCGAATGTAACAAGAATGTGAGAATATAATTTCAACAAGAAAATTTAGAATGAAATGTAGTTAAAAACTCATACCTTGTCCTGCTCTGTCGCACCACTTAGATGCAATGATTCTACTTGAGCCACAGCAGCACAAAATTTATTTGTTCATTTTTGAATAATCAACCATCGATTCAATGACCCCCCAGAACGATTTGCCATGCTAGGTTTTTTATGCTCATTGTAATAATCACTAATTCTCTCCCACATTTGTGAATATTTTTGGTCCGTTCCCCGTATAGCATCCATGCTAATATTGAGCCAAGCCAATACAAGGATATTGTCCTCCTCTACGGTGAAAGACACACCTCGTTGTGTTTTCTTATTAGGTGGCCTTCTTTCACCTTCCAATTGTATTGCTTGGAATCCAACATTATCATGACTACTAGTCGTTGGGGTACTGAAAATACCTTATTCACCACTTTGCAATAGAGTGGTAAAGAAGGGATCTTCATCAAATGTTATGTTCATCCTTGATTCAAGTATAATTATAGAAAATTAGGACTTGATTCAAGTATGCACACAAATTTACAGACAATTAACAAGAAACAATCAATGAGAACAAATAATATGCACACAAGTGTCAATAATAATGGAAGTTGCCATGGGATACTGCTTTATCGAAAACAACCTACTTCAGCCACAAATATTACAGCCACACATATTAATGTTTTTTTATGCTCATTGTAATACTTGTGTTGTATATGTAAACTAATACTAATCCAATGCATTGTTCAAGACTATATGATGGAAGCGCATGAGGAAGATCCTAGTAGCAATGTAGGTGAAAAAGAATATTTAGAAAGTTTTCCATTTTATTATTCAGAATTGAAAATAGCAGAGGATGCAGGTAATGGGCAAGTGAAAAGGGTCCAAAAGAATCACACCCATCAAGAAATAGATATTGTAACACTGATAAAAAAAACCAAGAAGGCATAAAAAAGAAGCCGATGTTGCAACACTGATAAAAAAACAAAGAAGGCATAAACCAAAAGATAAAGGATGTTGCAACACTGATAAAAAACTCTAAGATTGTCACAAATTCATATAGTCAGAACATAGATTGTGATTCCCAATCTTTTATGTGATAAATCATAAAGTAGCATCAAGTCTTTTTCCAATCATAATATATAGTTAGATGATCTTAAATTTGCATCGAGTCTTTTGCATGCGTTTCTTTGATTCATGTATGAATAAGAATATCCTATAGGAATCCTTCCAATAGTATCGGCCAATTTACCCCAATACTTCCACCTACATTTAATTATTAAGTGGTCTACATGCTGGAGACATAAACAGCTGTAATGGATAATGATTTATAGATATTGTAACTGCCATTTCTATGATCGATCGATCAGTTCAATTGGTCTTTAGCAACAACTCCTTTCCCTCAATAGCCTGATCTATATATAAGCCGATTGATGCTTGTGGCTTCACTTTATATAAATATATATACATATACACACACTACTTGGAAGGAAATTAAGGAACACATGTACACAAAGTTTCTTCTCATTTGACATGAGGGGTTTAAAATTATGATAAGCATACTAATCTAATAAGTCAATTCACTAGAAAAGGTAGTGTGCAAGAGTCCCAAGCAGCTAGTGCAGCGCATGACAAATGTGCTTGACAAAACCTCCACAATAGAAAGAAAAAAGTGGGGCTGTGAGCCACATCAGAGAAAATTGGGGACGAGGATGTCAAAGGTACGGAAAATTAAAGAGTTCAGCAATGAAGATGGTACCAAAGTATCAAAATTGTTGCTTAAAACCAAATTTGTAGCATAGGTTACGAATTACCCTCCTGTTAAGATCATTTAACTATATATTCTGATTGGAAAAAACTACCATGCCGTCTATAATATCATACAGGGTCCTTTGGTATGCATTTCTCAATGATAATGGAAGTGCTCATTCATCTAGTTTGGTGTCAAAACTTCCACGACATTATACATGCTGGGCAACTCGCACCATGACCATCCCTATTGCTTATTTCAATTTTACAACAAAAATCGAAATTAAACTCAAGAGAGCACTTTCATTGTGATGAAGCAGAGGATCAGCCAAAAACCATGTTAAAATCAAAACTAGAAATTGAAAAAAAAAACTGAAAACAAAATCAAATCCAAACAACAAAATCAAGAGTAAAATCAAGGCTAGGGTTTCGGATTTTACTGTGTTATTTTGCCATGATGGAGAGAAGCTGTCGCGGTTCAAGGCTGGAGTGAATAGTTGCCGGAGAGAAAGAAGAAAGCTTTTTGAGTGGCGGTGCCGTGCGGGAGAAAAGGAAGTGAAAAGGGAAGAAGAAGAGAAAGAGGGAATAAGAAGGGAAAGAAGAGAAAAAAAAATAGAAGAAGAGAAAAATGGAAAGAGACGCGAGACAGTGAAGAAGAAGAAGGGAAAGAAGAGAAAAAAAAATAGAAGAAAAGAAAGAATAAAGAGATGCGGGAGATGGAAGAAAGAAGAGAAAAAAAGAGAAATGGAGACCAGAAGAAGAGATGCAGAAGAGAAAAGGGAAGAAGAAAATGAAGTAACGTGGGAGAGAAGAAGAAGAAGAAGAAGAAGAGTCGCGGGAGAGAGAGGTAGCCGAAATATATTAAGCAATGAATTTAAACTTGGAACATAACTTTTCATCTTTGAAAAGAAAAATAAAATGATTGTATCTTATATTTAAGATGAAAATTGTTTGGCTCATTCAATGTGGGTCAAATTTCCATAAAATTCTTTAAATATAGAGATGAAAAGCGTTTTGAATAAACTGATGCGGATGCTCTTAAGCTTCGTTTGGTTAACAAACCAAACTCAATCTCACTCATCATTATAATTTTTTCAAATTTCAATACAAAATATAATAAACAATTGAACTTTTTCAAATCTTAAAATAATAATAATATTAAAAAATAATATTATAACAATATTTTATTATCTAAACTCAATTCAACTCAACTCACTTCAACATCCAAATGCATCCTTAATTACTTAAAGTGGTAGTGTCCGCTACATATGAGCCCAAGCCACTTGTAAGGAATATCCCGGCCAGACTGCAAGTCCTCAAGCTACTATACATAGAGGCATAGGCAAACAGTTATGGTAACATGTATAGCTCACATGTCAAGTTGGAAAGGGCAATCAGCGCGAGGTGTGTCGATGGAATGATGGATGGAAGGAAGAACGTCGTCAGTCTCGCAAGATAACCTTTTGGCCTAGTTTGGTTACCTGGTTACCGAGAATCGAGGCGGTATCTCATAATTATTTCAAAATTTATATATAAAATATAATAAATAATTTAATTTTTTAAAATTTTAAAATAAAATTATATTAAAAAATTATATTTTAATAATATTTTATTCAATTTTTAATAATATTCTAAACCCTATTCATGAGAAATCTTTCCTACACAACATAAGAATAAAGAACAGCACTATGGCCACCACTTCCAGCTACTGCTGGAACTATCGTTAGTGCTTTTGAAATTTTTATTTTTTTAATATTTTTTTATATGTATTTTTTAAATATTTTAAAAAAGTAAAAAATTTATAATATTATTAAAAAATATTTACTTAATCATTAAGTAAAAAAAAAAAAAATCACAACGATAGAAACCATCACTAAAATCCATCGGGAAGAGTAGTATTAGTCAGAATAAAATAGCGCATTTCCTGTCTTACAACTATTGAAAAGTACTTAAGAATCAAGTCATTTTTTTTAAGAGAGTCGTTCCAAAATTGGGCTATTTGCAAAATAATTTTTGTTGTGTAAAGCCTACAAAATATATAGAGAAATATTTTATTTATAAAAATATTTTATTCGTGAAAATATTTCACACAAATAAACTCACAAATTGATGTCGTTTGATATAATATATAAAGTTAATTTTATTATAAATTAGATGCAATATATCATATAAAATTATATTAATTTATAAATTTATTTTTTAGAATCACTTTTAATACAGCACTTCTAAAAAATATATTGGGTCCTAATTACACTGGAAAGGAAACAAAAAGAAAAATAAAAAGGAAGGACCTCCATGTTTTCCCTAGCATTAGGACCGACCTTGAAAATAAAAAAGCCATGAATAAATGAATACAAAATGAGACAAGCATAGTTATTTTAAAAAAAAAAAAACTATGTAAAAGTTATAAAATAGATGTGTTAGATTTCAAAAGAGAGAGAGAACAAAATTAATGATGTAATGACATGACATATGGTTGTGTTCCAACTCCCATGCATGAACTTACCTATCCCAAGTCCTTTGGATTTTCTAGTATATCACATCACATCAGCCCTTTCTAGGGTTAACATATCAAATGGAACAGACAAGAAGACATCCCCATCCTTGCCCATAAGTTTAAAATATCTTAAGGCTAGTGAACATAATTCATGTGAACCTAACGGTATGAAAAGTTGAATATAGTAAAGTTAAGTCGAGATATTTCCAAGTGGGGTGTAAGAAATATAATTTGTGTTGAGGGCAAAAAATGGAAAATAAAGAAAGCTTGAAAATGATGTTTATTCTTTTGGTGACCGTTAAACTCCAAGTCTGATGTATAAAAATAACTTTCGGATAAATACATTTCAAACTCTCAAATTATTATGATTTTTGAACTTCATAACCCAAACTATCAAAGTAGGCAAATTATAATCTCAAACTATAAAAATCCAATAGTAAGAATCCTTCATCTTTAATATAATATCTAGGCCTATGCAAAATGGGCCCAGGATCCAACCTGATTGGAAAGACTCGATTGGGCCTGCCCAAACAAAAACAGCTTGAACGGGTTAGACAACAAGTTGGGCTTAACACTCTCAAAGTCGGTTGAAACTGATCACTGACCATAACATTTTTCTTTCTCCTCAAATCCTAGTCACCGTTCTTCCTTTTCTTCTTCTTCGCCACTGTTTTTTTATAATGGCTTTGAGTTTTGATCGGTGGGAGAAGGATTCCTTCTTCTCTGCCGACAGGTACCCATTAATTCAAATTATCAAATATTTGCAATTTCTCTTTTGGGTTATTTTTTTCAGGATTTGTAGTCTCTTTTTTGTCCTAAATTTTTTATATTATTTGTTTGGTAGCAAAGGAAAAAAGTTCGAAAACGATAATTAAGAATGACCTATCGGCATCTACTATTTGTATTGTATAGGAAAAAAAAAAGCTATCAGCTGGAAATGACAAATGGCCAACCTTTTTTTAGGTTTTTCTATTTGAAGTGAAATAAATAGAAAGGATGAAAATGACAGAGTAAGATCAGAGATTCAGAAGGGTTTAGGAACTCTGCAAAAGAAGGTATCAAAATCAACGTAAGAAGAATGGGTTCAACCCAACCCGACTCGAAATTTACGGGCCGAGTCAGGCCGCGTTATTGTTACCTTACCATTGGGTTGGGTCGGATCCAAATTTGGTTCGGATGTGTTGCTGTGTAGGCCCAATAATATCTCAACCAATATAATTTGAATTAAGGTATAAAGTGTTGGCTTTTGATAGTCTGAGGGTATAATATGTAGTTTTGATAGTTTAACATGTAACATCTTTTTAGTTATGACACACCAAGACCTAGCGGATAAGTGGTGTGTTGACAAACCAAGATTGCAAATAACATAACTCTCTCTATTTATATCCACCATAAATAGTATTTTAGAATAATAAGTTGTTCTAATAACCAACATTAATATTTGTTTATGTGGGTTGATGTTATGCAACCAATTCTGAACATGGAGGGAACATCCCTAGTAACTAGTAAGTGTTTAAATAGGTATGTTAAAATATGAGAATATAGTAATAGAGAATATGTTTATATTAGGCCTGCAACCCGTCCTATGCGTGTGGGTAGCTGGCCATCCCGGCCCTCACACCCGTCTGGGTGGTGGGCTTCTTTTTATCTCGCTACTCGTCCTTGTCTTATGTAGGTGGGTGGGCTAGCCTGATCGGATGAGTGGGCTGGCTAGCCCACAGGCCATTCAGCAACCCAAGACAGAGATCGAAAGAGTGACATATAGTGAGGTAGAGACGAAAACCCCACAATGTCACCCACGAAGACATAGTCGTGGGTTTCTCAGCAGACCTACAACCACGCCATGACAGAGACAAAGACCCACGGCGACAGAGCCGTAGGTCATGGAGAATCTTTTTTTTTTTTAAAAAGAGGAAGATCTGAGGAGGGAATGGAGAAGAAGACGGGAAAAGGAGGAGGGGTGCTGGTTAAGGATGATATCACTAGAATAGAAGAAATGGAAGAGAGAGAGGTGATTTGGAGAGAAATCTAAAATTTTTAGTGCAAAAAGGTGTCATTTAGAGAGTTTTTTAACACCCACATTTTATATGCGGGCGAGTGGGGATCTATACTAATCCTGCTCATATATTTATTTTTTTCTTAAAAGAGTTGTCCACCCACCTGCTCGTTTGATGCCGAGGTTGGGTGGGCTGGATGTCGGCCATTGCCCCAAACCCCTAATTGATATATGACTTATATATTATAAAAGAAATTAATATTATAATCATAATCCTTTAAAAACATGAATATAAAAGAAATGGTATAACTTACATCCAAAGTGTTACAATTTTAAAGGCATGTATGGTCGGTCTTATGTTTACCCATGGACTAATTGTTTAAAATTTTACATCAATCATACTAAAAATGTCATGCTCGGTTACATTCGGTAATTTGATACATTTCAAATGACAACATTTTAATTCAAATGATTAATAAAAAAATTACTTAGTAAGAGTTTATTTATCATTATTTTCATCATCACCCTCTCAATATCTTTTTTTTTTCTTTTTTAACAATATAGTAGAGGGTTTCGAACTCAGATTTTTCATTTGAAAAACCGGATCATATGTCATCAGGCTATTAGGTTGTAGGCTTCTTAATATCTCTTGATGTGACATTAATTGTTGTACTCATAAGTAAAACATAATAAATATTTTTTAATCATTTAATACCACATTATAAGATGATAAGAGAATGATAATAAAAAAGATAATGAGTAGTATTACTTTTACAAAAAAAATTATATACAGTCATTTTTATGTACTTATTGTGCACTTTACTAATGTAATTTTTTTAATATAAAATAATTCATTTGACCAATTATATTAGTAAAATGCGTAAAGCGTATACAAAAATAACTATACATAGCATAACTCGTAAAAATAACAATAGAATTAGAAACTCTTATTTCTTAAGATTAAAGAAAAAAAATGAAAAAAATTGGAAGGTCACGTGGGGGTCACGTGAGAGTTTGTTGCTAAAACGGAAACAAAAAAGCTCAAGAACAAGTGGCGGGCTCCCTGGATTACAAACGCTATTCGAGGGGCGATCCGATAGCTTCGCTCTTTCTCTGTCTCTGTCTCTCTCTCTCACGAGAAAGCCGGGGGGAGATGAGAGAGAGAGAAAGAGAAACAATCTCGTCGTCATCGTCATCAATGCCCTGGTTTCCTAAAACTCTTTCTTCAGTTTCGTGCTTGATAATTTCCTTTTATCTCCCTCGTACATGTGACTCCTCCTCAACCTTCCATTAATGAACCTTCCTAATCTTCTTCTTTCCCCTTCTTTTTTCTTTCCGCCGTTCATTCCATTTACCTTATTTTTTGCTTTCTTTTTTATTTGGGATTTCTAAAGTTCCTCCCTTTTTTAGCTGCTGCATCTGTGCTTGCTTCTTTGTGTTGCAATGGATTCGTGAGAGTGATTGGAAAGATTGAATAAAGATTAAAAAAAAAAAAAAAAAAAAAAAGAAGAAGGAAGATGGAGAAGAAGAAGTATCCGATTGGACCCGAGCATTATACGCTTTTTGAGGAGGTCGGCCAGGGTGTGAGCGCTTCTGTGCACCGCGCTCTCTGTAAGTCCTTCGACGAGATCGTCGCCATCAAAATACTCGATTTCGAACGTGGCAATTGCGATCTGGTATCTTCCTATTTCCTCGTTCAGTGTTGAATTAGCGACCAATGTATCTACGTGTGTGTGTTTTTTTTTAATTATCAACGATCATTTCGTGAAAATTTTCTACCTCAATAATATCTAAGTGACGATATTCAGAAAGGTGCTTGATTGCCAAAATTGGTCGATATAAGTCTCAGCATTTGCTTCGGCAATTTTCACAATATCAAAATTATGTGTCGTTACGGAATATTGTCCAACTTTTGAATGTATAGGAGAGGACTGAAATTGGGAGATGCTGATCTGATCCTGCTATTCCCATGTCGGAACTAATTATATTGCACAGATTTCACTAATATCTGCGGGAGAAATCTTTTAGTCTCCAGATGGTCCTGCATCTGCCATTTTTATCAGTCTAAGCGTTTTTCTCAGATTTCTTTCACTAAACTTTTCCTCTTGATTTCAATGGAACCTTTCTAGAATGAATGCAGTTTGTATGACATGTTTTGAATTGAAGTTTGCACGGTTCCTTTTTGTTTTTCCCAATCCTTATTATGGATGCGATTTCCGATAATTGTTTTGATATATTCTTTCATCCTTTCCGCAGAATAGCATTTCACGTGAAGCGCAAACAATGGTCTTGGTTGATCATCCTAATGTCCTTAAATCAAACTGTTCCTTTGTCAGTGACCATAACTTGTGGGTTGTCATGCCGTTCATGTCTGGGGGATCTTGTCTTCACATACTGAAGGCTGCATATCCTGATGGTTTTGAAGAGGTAGTTATAGCAACGATACTACGTGAAGTCTTGAAGGGTTTAGAGTATCTTCATCATCATGGGCACATACATCGAGATGTCAAAGTGAGTATTGATACTTCATCCCATTTCATTTATATCGCGTATTGGGCAGGGAACTTTTTTTCTTTGGCTAGTTTTGCATGCATGGAAATGTTCATAAGACTTTATTGTCCGGAAGCTCAACCGTTGTTTCCTTGTTCATAGTTTTCTATCTAGCCTTCACTTGAGTACTATTGGTTCCTTGAATGGGACTTACTACAGGTGCATTCATTGATCCTCAATGCACATTCTCCAACCATCTTTTATTTACATCTACTCATTTTGACTTTAATTGACATCCAACTTCTCATTTATAAGAATGGCAGCAGGCTGCTCTAACCAGGAAACTCTCTTGTCTACTCTTACTAGAGTGTGCCTGGTACCCGTTAACCGAAGTACAAGGCAGGTTTGGGGTGCTCCTTTACATGCCAATATGGGATGGGGAATAGACAGGGTTTTAGTCACTCCAATCAGCCCTACTGTAGTGTACGATATGTTTGACAGTTTGATTTTTCCTGATGCCTGTTAATTTTTTATATAGTTCAAATATATTGAATTTGGACCCTTGAATGCTAAAAGTTTACTTCTAGGGAAGTCAAACATGTAGCTTTCCCTGGAGAACTGTCAATCCCGGCTAGCTTAGAATGCAAGGCAACGGTAACATAGTGGCGATAAATGCAAATACCATTCATAGATGTGGTCCAAGAAGTTCAGATTGTATATATAGCATGATAAGGCTAAAAAGGGCACTAATGGTGATTTAAGAGATGTGAAAGTTGACAGAGTCACATTCTTGTGCCCACACAGAGAGTAATGACATTTTTTATATTGCATAGTGCTACTTTAATTAATTCCTGCTGGATCGTAGTTATTTCTATATTACTAACGTGTTTATGCTAATTGTTTCTACAATTACCATGATTGTTTTTTATTCTAGTTCCTTGCTCATTACTATCTTATATATATTGTCATAGGCTGGGAATATTCTCATTGATGCACGTGGTGCAATCAAGTTGGGAGATTTTGGTGTTTCTGCCTGCCTGTTTGATTCAGGTGATAGGCAACGCGTGAGGAATACATTTGTTGGAACACCTTGCTGGTATTTTGTTATTACCATCTGCATATAGTCATTTTCCAACTTCCAAGTCATGATCTTCTGCAAGATATTATCTAGGGCAATAGTGCACACTTAGCTAGCACAAGCAATAGAAGTACCTTCTCCATTTAGAAAAAAATAGAAGTACCTTCTCTATTGCACTTACTAATGTTTTGAAATGGTAGAAAAATTTCACCTAAATTAGAAGCTGAACCAAATGCTTAAAAAGCATGGGGCTCCTTGGTTCATTGACTTGTTGCTTCTTGTTACGTAACTCAAGAATCAAGGATTTCAAATCATTGTTTTGTAGGATGGCGCCTGAAGTTATGGAGCAACTACATGGTTATGACTTCAAGTCAGTCAAGTTTCCACTGTTTTCCTAAAATGTTTACTCTGTTTTTTGACCCATTGCCTCCTTTCCATTCATTGGACAGTTATGTTTGCTCTTTTTGTTTTGATATTTTTTCCTGCAGGGCTGATATCTGGTCTTTTGGTATAACTGCATTGGAGCTTGCCCATGGTCATGCTCCTTTCTCAAAATATCCCCCAATGAAGGTGCATAGATTAAAATGTGACATGCTTTTATCAGCATATTCTCAGTAACACCCCGGAGCTCGTTGAACCTATCTAAAGCAAGTTTACTGTTGCCAGGTACTGCTTATGACCTTGCAAAATGCACCCCCTGGCCTTGATTATGAAAGGGATAGGAAATTTTCAAAGGTATGATTTCAACAACATGGTAAATTCACTTTTAGGTTATGTTGAAGTAAACAGTTTTTGGTCTTTTCTTCTTTGTCTTTAGTCATTTAAGCAGATGATTGCTAGTTGCTTGGTAAAGGATCCTTCCAAACGACCTTCTGCAAAGAAGTTGTTGAGGCATTCCTTCTTCAAGCAAGCTCGTTCGAATGATTATATTGCACGGACACTTTTGGAGGGCCTGCCTGTTCTTGGAGACCGGATTAAGGCATTAAAGGTCAGGTTACCATTTTGATAATTTGACAATGGCCATAACCTTTCTATGCTATTTTTATCTGTACCTAGCAACATCCTTTTTCCATCACAGAGAAAGGAGGAAGACATGCTTGCACAAAAGAAAATGCCAGATGGACAGAAGGAGGAAATTTCACAGGTTGGAATTCTTCTCTTAAATCAATACAGTAAATTGTGTTATCTTATATTTTTTTAGGTATGTAATCAATAGGTTGATTGATTTGATCAGTTTACATAACTAGGAGTCATCTGGTTATTGTTAAAAAAAAAGAATATTTATTCATCTGAGAAAATGTTTAATCCCGAAACATTTGGACTGATTGTATTCCAACCATAATCTGTGAAAATTATTAAGTGTGCCTTCGTTGCCAGGAAATTGCTAGAAAATGTAGGCCAAAATGACCAATGCATTTGAGGAATGCTTTCTAGAGTTGCAGTTGCTGCCTTCATGAAAATTGCTTCATGCCTCTTGCCAGTCATCACCTGAATCAACTTACCCGTAATCACCATCAGAGTTTTCATTATCTTTGTTTCCTTCAAGATGCTATTTCAAAACCCTAGATTTTGTTATCATAAGTGAAGAACCATTTTCAGAAAGAGGAGAAGCCTAACATAAACTGCATGTATATGACACGTTTTCCTAAAGATTCATTCCAAATGTGAATGGTCAAGAAAATCTAAGATATGAAGAAATATGGTTGCACCAAAAAGCAGACATCTGAGCATACAAAGATCAAAAGATTTGAGCATTTGTGCTTTGTGGTGCTTCTTTTGTTTAAGGCAAAAAATTATATTTTCAGGCCTAATTTTCCATCAGCCGAGAATCATTTTGCTGGGTTATGTTTTTGGTCTTGTTAGACTTCCATCTGGAGTTTATCAATATATGCTTCAAATGGTAGCAATATCCATGCGACAATCTTAAACATGGTCTCTCTTATCACCCATTCTTGTCAAATGTAGCACAATGCCTTTTTCTCTGTCCTTTCTCTCTTTACAGTCATAATAATTTCTCAAACTTACCACATACTTATAGGTAATGATGTTTAGTATTTGCTAAAAAGTGTGTGAAATTATTCATACTGCTACTGACAAAAGATAATATGAATGATGCTTGATGCCTCTATATTTTTGTATTGGTTTTATATATTTTAGAGGCACTGGCAGAGCAAGACGTCAAGCTAAATATCCAAAGAAAATTTAAGTCTAAAGTACAACCTAATTAAGAGTGTATATACATATGTATGTGTTAGACCATTGATAGAAATTGTAAGGCCTTGTGTAATTACAATCATCCAAAGAATGGCAGAATTCCCAGTAAGAAATGGGGGAATTTGAAAAGCGAAGGTCTATCATATGCATGGGTGAAATGAAAGGATGACAAGGGAATATATGTACACACATTTATATATGATGTATATGACACACATTTATGCATGTCTAATATTTTAGCTTTCTCTGCTGTATAACCATTTTACTTAATTTCTGCTAATTTACACGTAGAATAAACGTTGCTTTTAACAGATTATTCACAAAAAGTTTGATTTTCACACACTTATGGCACAATGTTTTAATTGAAGCCAATTTAAATTATTTAAATCTTGCGGAACTTAAATTTCTGGGTCTCTCTCTATATATCATTTGCTATTAATGGATGGAAATTAGAAAAGCCCAAAGTTCACTAATCTTCCAAGGGTTAGCATCATCCTCTTTTCCTTGTTCTAACGTATGCATGTGACCCCTCAATGGTGATGAACATGATGGTTAGACTTTTAACAAAGAGTGTAGGGATGACATTCATGTGAAGAAAAGAGGCTAACATATCGATATCAAATAAAACCTTTATATTTCACTGTTTGTTTGTCACAAGCAATGACTTGTATATTCACTCTGTGGATGAGTATCCAGTTTCTTTTATGTGTTCACTGCATCTGTATAATGACCAGATTGTATCAGTGTCGGTCTATGGACATCTTAGACTTCTGAGCAAGGGTTTTATGTTTTGACGCTGGTACCATCTTTTTATACTAGAAGTAACTAGCTTTCTATATGTTCTTTCCATTATTTTTAGAATGAATATAAACGAGGGATTAGTGGTTGGAACTTCAATCTTGAAGATGTGAAGGCTCAGGCTTCCCTGGTACTGCTGTCTGTCTTTTTTCTTTGGAGACATAATCATGTGATATCTGAAAGTTCCTCAAAATCTAATGAACAAATGAATATGGTTCTCATTATGTCAGATTCAGGACGTTGATGACCCTATAACTGATGCTAATCAAGGAGGGAGCACAAATTCTTTGTCTGCATTAGATGTGGTTGAAAAGCAATCACAGTTCCAAAACTCTTGCCAAGTTGTGGGCATGGTATGTATCAACTATAGTTAACTTTAGTTGGAGATGTATGACATTTCAACTATGTTTTTGGAAGTTATATTTGTGTTAACACCTTTTATAAATTGATTTTTTCTTTTCTGAACTTTTAGAAGTTTCTGTGTGATCTTGATCTAATGTTTTACAGGAAGAAAGTTCTGTTATGCAATATCAACCAATGCGTCTGCCATTAGTTGACTCAACCTCAAATGAAGTCAAGTATGTTATCTGAAATGCTGTTTTACAACGTTACTGCTCTATCATGTTGCTTGCTTAGTTTCTTAATTTTTCAACGGTGAGAAATTTTCTGAACTTACAAAGAGTACTGCTTCTACCTACGAAGTGTTGCTCTTCTCTAAGATAATGTCATGGCCTAGAACTTTTGGTTAAGATAATGCCCAAGTAGTCTAAACTAGTCTTGTTTATTTTCCAGAATCAAATGCGACAAATCTGATGATGACTCTAGCATTGCTAGTTCATGCAATGAACTGCACATTTCATTGAATTGCTCACCGCATCATGATGATCATGCTGAAAGTAATGTGGCTGAAAAGACTGATCTGGAGAACAATGGAAAAATATCAGAGGCAACAACCATTCCCTTTCATCATGGAAGGGCAAATTCATCATCCAGCACGATTTCACCCGAAGTTACTTTTAAAGGAGAGAGGTTTGACTCTTAATCTATATAATTGATGGCCTTTTGGCATAACCAGAACAGTCAGCTTCTTTTAGTTTGTGAATTATCATCTTAATACAAGATTTTAATTGGGAAAGATATCATATTGCAGTTTCTAATTAATTGAAATTCCCGAACCAATATCAACTATTCATTTAATTGTATTGTACCTCAGAACAGTGGAAGAATAAATGGCTAAAAGTATAAGACATAACCTGACATTAAGTGATAAAGAGTAAAGTAGGTTACTTTAAGAAGTCCTACAAATGAATTCATTCCTAATTTGGTATTTTTCCAAACCCCTAGGGGTTGGCTCAAGTGGTAAAGATCTTGGTCTTGGTGGTATGTTCCTTGCAAGGTCCAAGGTTCAAATCCCACTGGGTGCAAACAACCTCTACGAGCCATTGGACTGGGGGATTTTCCCCTTAAATTACTTGAGGTGCACTTGTGGAAAACTCCTTGCCAAGGCCTGTGTATCTCCAGGATTAGTCGGGACGCTGTTCCCTAGACACCCGGTGCCAATAAAAAAAATTGGTATTTTCCATGCTAGTGCAAACATAAAAACTGGACTAGCTTTGAAATTCCCAATCTCAGAAATCGAAATCTTGTATGGTCTGAAATTTCAAGATAAAAATGGGAATGGTAACAACATCAGATCTGATAGATAAAAATTATATGTCTGCTAATAACTTTCCTGTTCTCTCATCTATCTTTCTGGCTTGGCAGTGTACTCATCCCAACAAAATTGTGTATAGAAAGATATACAACTAATGGCATGCCCATGGCTGTTATTAATTTTGAGCTTCCCTAGTAACAAATAGAATAATTTTATCAATTAGCATTAGAAATGATGCAAAACTGCTTTGTCCTCTTTACTAAACTTTTCCAGTAAATACAGCATTGAGTTATCCTTTCATTAGATGTATATCTCATGCATTTTTTTCCTTCTATAGTTAATCACTTAAATATAATGGTATTTTCAGCGATAAGTTGCAATATCAGTCCCAGAACACTGCAAGTTTCAATGCAGCAACAGTTACACAGGCAGCAGATGATGTGCTCTCTGAAGTTTCTTCTAAAGCATCCAGATCATCAGGTAGAGCTAAAAATTTCTTACTATTTTTCTTATCTTGAATTTAATTCGATTGATGTGATTGATTTTTGATCACTTGCTCTCATATTCTGGCAATGATATCTGCACTTTTAGTTAACTTAATTATTCTTTCAGCAAACAGTGATGAACTTGATGAGAAAGCAAAGGCACCAGTCGTTCAGCAGAAAGGACGTTTTAAAGTTACATCTGAAAATGTCGACTTAGAAAAGGTGATTCTTATGATTCCAGCTTTGATACCTCTTTCTTGCAAAGGCTAATATGTTTCCCTGTCTCAGGTGGTCCCATCTCCTCCACTGCAAAAGAGTCACAGTCTGCAGGTGAGTTTAACAGTGCCTAGGTCTGGTTAGATTTCCTTCTCTCTCTCATTCCTTCTACACACAAGTTAAACTAGGACCTACCCCTCCCCCACCCCACCCTTTTGATCTTGAGCTAAAACCCTAGGGCTTTCCTTGGTTGTCTTTGTAATGTTTTGGCGGTGTTGCATAACAGCTATTCACCAAAACAACAAAAAGGCACATAAATCATTCATGTATAAAACTGCCCAATGTACATTTGTTGTTCCCTCATCAACATTCTTGTCAATTGTCATTGCTTTGATTGAGCGATTGCTTCTATGTATTTGTATTCCTTGACTTCTATCATTGTCACCTGGCTGTTTCTACCCTTACGAGTTGCATTGCAGGAACCTTGTATTGCTACTGCTCACTAATTTCTTTACATTACAAAGACTCCCTCCAATATTATATTTCTTTACTTAAAGCTTCTTTAGCCTTATCAACATGTCCTGTGCAATGAAGAGCAATAGAAAGTTAGCTCTTTCATGCTAACGCCTACGTAAAGTGTTCCTTGGAATAAATGACATCTCATTTCCCCATACATACAATTTGGAGGGTGATGTCATGGGTTCAATCTGGTATTGGTGCTTGATGCACCTTCTCAAATAAGCTCGTTTATGAGAAATAAGTAGTTGGATAATCCAAGAAAATGCCAGATCATAGGGTTGATTGGTGCTGTATGTATGAGGAGAGAGTGAGGAATCTGTTGATCCCCTTTTATTTTTTGTGAGTTAGCTAATGCCCTTAAAAACTCTGTTTTTGGTCTTTTTGGGATTTGTCCAGTCATGCCATGATGAATGGTGGATTTCTTTGTGTTGGGAAGGTTGCTTTGAGAGTCTTCAAAGTGAAACCTTGTGGAATTTGATCTCGACTGTTTAATGTGATGTCTTTGGAGAGAACATGTGATTGAAGTTTTGAAGACTTTTTAGAGGATGGAAGGTGGAACTCAGGGCCTTCCTCTTTAAACCCTTTTCCATTGGAGGATTGCTCGACTGTTTTTCTTTTCTAGCTTTCAGGATTTTCTTATCTTTTACTTCTTCTAGTTAGGTGTTCCTCTCATATACTTACTCTGTACTTCGGTTTCAATTTTTATAATATGTTTTTTTTTTTTTTTTTCCGATTCTTAATAGAAATTTGTCTTAGTTATTGTTTATCCTTTCTCTCACTCTTGCATTTCAAAACCTTGACCATACCCTCCATCTTATAATTATTGGGAGAGGAGGTACACAATTTTCATGCCAATTACATACTTATGTCAAATTTTGAAGTTCAGGTGTGATAATAAGTCATATTTTGTTAAAAGACGTAGTGCTTTGGCGAGTTTCTAACTCAGCAAGTCTAGTTTCCTTTCAAATTATGGTAGGTTTTTTCTTGACTCAATAGGTTCAATATGTTGTAAGGTTTCCCTTGCTACACTCTAGGATTGGTGCTGTTGGCAAAATGTAGCTTTTTCACCATTTCTACGTGATAAAAGTGCTGCAATCTGCATTAAAAGGTAATTATGTTAAGTTGACCCGAGCAGGAATTCAATGGATGTCGAAGAAGAGTTAGGTGTAGGACGTTGACCATGGTCGCCTATATGCCTTTTGAGCTATATATCATGCTGACAGTTTGCACATATATGCTCCAGAGACAGAAAAAGTGTTTGTCCTATTTTACTGAATCTCTTTGTAATGGGCTATGTAGGTGATTACCCCACAACCTGCAATTCCTCTACCATCACCTCTACCGTCCCCTACACAACCACCTTCTGATGCTGCATCACCAAATCTTGCTGGCTATTCTCTTTTCCCAGTGTTGCATTCTGTTTTGCAGACAAATATTGTTCAAAGGGTATGGCTTGCCATATAGTTTTAGTTTACAATTTAATTATGATTAGAGTGTATTTATCATCTTGTTTTCAACAGGATAATATTTTAAGCCTAATGAAGCGAGTTGCTGCTGGTGACTCTACAGGTTTAGGAAACAACTGACCCTTCAGTTTGAACATTTGAACATCCACTGATATTTGATGATGTTAACTTCGTTACTTTCCCCCTACACTGCAGCCAACTGTGTGGTTGATGGAGTAGGCATGCCGGCACATATTGCCGTGACAGAGAAATCTTTGGTATGTAATGATATATAGGTTTATTTGCGTGCTTTCCCTTTCAAAAGAAACATCAAGCAACTCTCAGAATTTGCATGAGTGCCAAATCTTTATTACATATTTATTCTTATAATATGCTTGCTCAAGAGCACATCAATTCAGAAATTCATGATATTCTTGTACTGCAGTCAGTTAAGAATTGAATAATCAAATCAAAACTGATTTTATGAGACAATATTAAAGAACTTGTCAAATCTGGAAAATGAGTAAATGCAGCTACTTTGAAGATAAGCACACTTACTGCTTGAACTAGTATTTGGTAACTAATGGTTTAGTATTAAATTGTGTTAGAGAAAATTAAAACGACGTGTGAAATTTCCATTATATAAGGTTAAAATTGCAAATTGGTATTTGCTCCACACAATCAAACTAGAGTGTAGGCCATGCTATGGATGAGAAAACACATGAAGGCAAAAATTATCGAGACAAGATTAGAAAGAAAAAGTATAGGATAGAAGGCTCAATATTAAGTTTACTTTTTTGATAAGTAACATTAAGTTTACTTTTTGGTGGGCTTGCAAGTATTTAGTCAAAGGGATTATCTTTTTCCACATCATTTACACATACAACATCAATTAACTAGAGTGATCCTCCTTTTAATGAGATTATCTTTAGTGAGAGTTCTACTCAGTACACCTCTCCAAGCCAAAGTCCACAACGTTCTGGGGGGCTTTATTTTAGCCGAATACACATCCAAAGAAAATGGATACCATTATACCCTCTTAGTAGAATGTAAAGAGAACCTCTTAGCTTCCAAACTATATGCAGAGACCCTCTTTTTCCCCCACTTTCAATAAATGGAACTTTTCTTCAATTTTAATCTTTGAACTATAATTCCTGGCGACTCCCCACATAATGAGAGTTCTCTTTTCTTTTATAAAAGAAAAATAGATAGAAAGAAAAGAAATTCCAAATCTACTCTTGGTTAGCCAAGAGTTGATCTTTTAAAACAGTAGCTTTGAGATTTGTTTCTTTGTTGAGCTCTATTTCTTGTCGCATTTAAATTCTTTTAATAACTTTAAGACTGTAAGGATTTTGCTCTATTTCTCTGATCTTATGAGTCCTTTTGATTTTATTTAAGGGAAATTACAAAAAAGCAATCGAAAGTACCACTTACTTTGTAAATACACCTCTAAACTATGACTCCTGACAACTTACCCCTAAATCGAACCTTTTATTCACGAGTTGCCCCCAAGTTAGATTGAAGGGTAAAATGATTATCTTACCCTTATTTAGGATAGAAATAACATAATCTGCTTCTACTAAGAAAAATGAAAAAAATAAGAAAAGAAATTGGTGAGCCACGATGATCTTACCCCTTTTTACTTATTATTTATCCAAATATTCTTGAAGTTTATGGAAGTTGTCCAAAGAGAAGACTGTTGAAAAAGAATGTTGTGGTGCCCTCAAAATTTCTGGAGGGTAATATCATCCAATTTAATGCCTCCAATCTTACTCAGGGACCAGCTTATAACAAAAATTTGGTTTTGAGAGGTAAGTAATTATTACAAATCGTAATTTGGAGGTGTGTCTAAGAATAGGGGTGGTACTTTGGTTTTTCTTAATCCTTTACTTAAAGAATATTTGCATAAATAATTAGAAAAAGAACTTAATGAAGTGTAGATATTTTTATGTGATGACACATGCATCAGAGTAGGTTCTTTTTTTTTTTATAAGTATCAGAGTAAGTTCTTAAAATCCTGTTTTCTATTTTAGTATAATACTTAACATAGACAGCCAGAGAAGTCGCTCTTGTTACACTTGAAAATGACTAGTTCAACAATAAGTTGAATACCAATTTGATGGCTTCCCTGTGAAATGTGGTATTTGTTCTACTTCAAGAGATTATGATGCTAGCCATTAACGCTAGACAACATCTAATAGATTAGATATGTTTTCAATTATTCATCAAAAAAAGATTATATGTTTTCAATTGAAATGATTGATAATAGAGTCTTTTACACTTCCAACCTAGCCTAGACCCGTTGGTTTTCTAGGAGGATTGTTATGGCACTGTGACATTGAAAATCCCCAAGATGACCCTATCAACAAGCTATACATGAGACCCTCTAATCAAATCTTAGGGTATTTTTTTTCACTTCACAAACAAAAATAACTCCAATACTGTAAGCTTTATCAAAAATAAACTTATTTTACCACTTTCCCTCAAGTTGGAGAATACACACACACACACACATATTATGGCATTGATCCAATGATATTCTATTTAAAGACAAACCGGCACAGTCTATATTTGTGTACCCTTAAATTGGCAAGTGATAACAATACATGTCAAATTGGTTTGAATCATAATAAACCTGTATATTCCAAGTTATCTAGTGTATACTTCCTTTGAGTGAGGGTAGTCCCACAAGCAGCCTGAGCCATCTCTATGCCAATAGAATATCTAAGCTCGTCTATGTCTTTATTATAAAATTAGATTTACATAAAATGCTTTAATTCTTCGGTTCTATTAGTATCTGTCTTCCGGAATGATATTATCAACATTTACTACCAATGTGAGTATAAAATGTAGCCAGTGAATGGAAAACTGAAGGATTTGTTTTACCTCGTCATATACCAAATTCCAGTGCTATCTCTTGAAATTTCCCAAACCAGGCTCTAGGCAACGGCTTCAAACCGTAAATTATTTCTTTAACTCACCTTCCCTCACTCCGGAGCAACAAACCCAAGAGGTTGCTCCATGTGTACTTCTTCACAACGATCACCATTATGAAAGTTCTCACATCTAGTTTGTACAAGGCCGAAGAAATTTTGTAGCTTTATAGATACGTACAACAACACTTACAGAAGCATTATAATTTTATTTTGTTAACCCTCCCTATCAACAAGATAAAGATAAGATTATTTAATCGATAGATGAGGCCCAACTACTAAGATGAGCTGTGACTATGATAATCTTGTATAACAGGCATCATTATATGCTCACTAATGGATTCCTCATGGATCTTAGTCGTAAATCTGGAGCATTAAGATCATACATTTTCGTTGAAGTCATCGAATTTGTTGTATACATGGGCTGTAAACCTAGTGATGTCTTCCTTTACAAGCATGATACTGTATCTCAAATCTAGGTTTACATCTTGACCTCACAGTAGCTTGTGAGCACCTCGGTGTTGAAGAACAAGCAAAATGGTTATTGGAAGAAGTTGCACTATAATGTGGCTTACCTAATTGCTTTCCTTTTTCTCTAACCTTCTATTTGCTTATAATTTGGTCTTTACAGTACCCCTCAGGGAACATTATAAATATTAACCTTCTATACCTTTATACTAACCATTCTTGTTAAAACCGGAAACCCTAACAATTAAAACGCTAAAATCACCTAACTGCTTCTAATCTTGGAATTTAAGTGCTGTCCTACATCAGGGCATTGTCGCCCATATGTATGTTAACCCTAAATCAGTTTATACCCAGCCAGATCCTGCATGCTTTGAAGGTACTTGGTTCAAACACCTTGATCATGTTGGTTTGTCACATTCAGCCCTTGGTGACTATGGCCAGACTTGTCACTTCATCCCTCATGTTAACGATTTGAAAATGCAATCAGTTTGCTTCTAGTCGTATAATGAGAAATTTTGCTTTAGTTTGATTGTACGGATTTTGATATCTGATTGCAGCTTGAAGCAGCTCATGACAGAGAGAAGGAGTTGCTTCATGAAATAGCTGAGTTGCAATGGAGGTATTAACATCGATGCACCACATGCAGACTCAGTGATTAAATCACCCTCGACTGCTAACATTACCTGATCCTTTCTTTGTTACGTGTAGGCTTATACGTGCTCAAGATGAGTTCCAAAAATTAAAAACAGAAAATGCTCAGGTTAATATATTACATAACTACTTTATCACATGCCTTAGGTTGTATACATTCTAACATGTCAGTTTCAGGTATGATTTCATTATCTAGCTGGTGCTCTCGGGTGAATATAGAAGAAGTTTTCAATTTCAAGAACACTGACAAGTTCAGGGGAAACAAACAGAGATACAATTACTAAGAGGTGTATCACTTACTACTACAGGTTTATATTATTGGTCATGTTATCTTGGGGTAGTGATGAGAAACTAATTATCACGTAATTCATTGTTGATAAATCTTTGTACATGATTTTCGCATTTTTTTCCTTTATGTTTTGCTTTTGAGTTGTAAATATAAGGGGCTATATGTCAGTCATATATTTGGCTTCTCTATCTCATTTATTAATATTTTATGATTAAATACAAGTGGTGCTATTTCTGTATGATAATCTTTTTTCCATTGAACTATTAAAGAATATTGGATAAACAGGAAGGTTGGCATGAGGAGTGCCTAGATTTTTCTTACATTTTGTCTTTCCTAAACCCTAGTAGCCATTCTGAGTACATTCTAACTGGCAATTCCTTAAGAGATATGCTTTAGCCACAAAGACATCGCACAAAAGTAAAATCACAACCAACGTGGTATGATGTGGTAAGTATCATATAAAGTAATCATGTCAATTTATACATTTATTTTTGTGATTTTTTTTTTGGGTAGCTGTAACACCTCTTAAAGCTGATCTTAATGTGTAGAATGGGAGCCATAATTTGCTGAAAGGGAAATTCTATTTGCAGTACTGAGTGGGGGACTTCACCCATTGATAAATTAGAGTAAAAGGAAAAAAAAATATCATTTTAAAAATGATATTATATAATTTAATTTTTTTTTAAACATAATTGTATAGACTTGTATGAGCAATCCACGAGATCAACAACTAAATTTATCAAATGAAAGTACTATGTGATATGTTTGCGTATCATTGAGAGATTATACAATAAATGGAATCTTTAAATTACTGTTAATGTTGAAAACCAATGATTTTAGGGGGTCACGTCTCATTCATAAAAAATCGATAATTTATCTGATCCGTGAGATGGGATCACGTTTCACGGATTAATGGCGTGTTGTGTTTGCACGGTGCCATGATTCTTCGTCTAAAAGAATTGTCAATACTAGTATTGGTTGCTGATATACGATCGAATTTAAAGCTACTAAATGATGTAATGTTGTAAAGACTCATGCCATGTAAATGGGAGCACGCATCTTCGTCACTGCTTATTGCTTGCTATATATGTAAATTACGTGGAATGCTCCTACTGATTACTCCACTCGGCCTTACAAAAATATTAAAGGGAAGAAAAACTAGAGCATCTAGATCATGATCTATCACGCAATTCATCATCATGCATGCATGTAGTGCGGGTGATTGACTTTTGGGGCCAGATACTTTCTCTCAAACTAATTCACAACCATAAAAACTTCATTTTGCACTCTAATTATTTAGACCTCGTTAATAATAAATATAATAAATAATTTAACTTTTTTAAATCTCAAGACAATAATAATATTAAAAAATAATATTTTAATAATATTTTATTCAACTTATCTAAAACCATCTCATCTAAAATCATCTTATCTCATCTCACAAATGAGCCCTTAATTTTAGTGCATTATATAGGAGATCAAAAGGTGCATGGCCAAGATAGAGCACTTGCTATATAAAGACATCCATCAAGATGGTGATCATATATCAGTACCACACTCCCAACACTACACATATATACTAGGTTTGATCATATCCATAACCATGCCTACAAATAATGTTAGCAGTGAAAGTACGGCTTCTGGATACTGGACAGGTTCCGGCTTCGTCTCTGGCATTGCATGTAGACTCGGCGGTTAGTACATTGAAGTGACAAGATTGCTGGCAAATTGTGAGAGTTTGGGGCTTGAGTCTAGCTGCATGCTAGCTTGAATCAGAAATGTTCTAAATAAGCATGCAGTACGTACGTACTAGTTCATGTGTTTTGACATGAAAAGCTAAATTATAAAGTTAATTAAATAAGATCATGGTACTAATTCTCTATATATAACAAGGTTAAATAAACTTGCAAGTGTTTCCAATATGCTACACACGATATATATTCGAAATGTTTTTTGGAATTTTGATGTGGTATGTTAAATTTTAAAATTATTTTTATTGTAAAATAGATCTAACGAATTATATAAAACTACGTCAGTTTGTGAGTTTACTAGCCTTTCTTATATTTATGCATTTATGTATATATATATATATATATATGGTTTAATTCTCACACCTCAAAATATGGGATAATTTGAAGTCATGTGCTCCTCCTTAATTATATTTCAATAGAAGTATGCATTCATTGCTACTCTTTCCTCTTGAAACCATAAGAATCAGTTTCGGAATTATTTCATATATATGTACATGATTTGCACTTTACGAAGGCAAAGAAAGCCATCTTATCTAAATTTACGACCACCGAGATACTTATTTCTGCGTCATTTACTTTCATCATAGAAAAGCTGACATCTTTCATATTTCTGTATCTAGATACATGTATAGAAAAAGAAGAAGAATATTAACCTCTTCTTCATCATCCTCAATTAAGTTCATCATACATAAGAAAACGATGATCAACCCAAGACTGATCATTTTGGCAATGGATCTCTAAACAATAATGCAATATTATCTTTCATCTCTTTCCCAACATTGGTATATCCATCCTCGTCCTTGTAAACGACATCTACAGCTCGTGCAAGATTGAGAACGCGCATAAGGAGAGGCATTGGCATAGCAATTGGCCTTGTGCACTCCTCATTGATGTCTTTCCATGCATCTGTAATTTGCCTGCCGAATTCTTCGCGTGCCACTTCTTCTGAGACACCATATTGCTTCATGTAGCATTCAACGGCAGAGGCAACATGCCCCCTCTCTTGCTCAAACTAGAAATATAGTTTTCATATTGGTTGAAAAAGGATAAAGATTTATAACTGTTTACAACTTGAAATTAGACTCAAACTGTTTAGAGACGAATTAAGTGCATGTAATATTAATTGTGCAGAATGATTAATTGGTTGCATACTTTGTGTGACCTCATGTCATCCGTGAGCCTAGCAATTACTGATGAAGCTGTGATAATCTTGGGGTTGCTGAAGATCCATTCAAAGGCCTCCTTGGTAACCATTTCATGACCCATGCCAAGAAATGACACGGCTGTGAGCATCGGGAAAGCAAAGGTTACCAATGCAACATGCATGTATTCGTCTATTGTTGGGATGCGTTTTTCGTGGAAAAACTTTGCTTCATTGAAGTAAGCTCGAACCAAAACTTTCATCTGAAATACATAAGTAAAGCATTAACATCCGTTGTGGCAGGGAGTTACTAATATTTGGTGGTTGAGGGCATCGTCCAACTCTCAAGTAGGGTGGTTACGTGGTGTGGCTCCTATTATTATTACTTGGGCAATTTGGCGAGCTAGATGTGCAGCTCAAATGGAAGGAATTTCATCTGATTGGAGGGCAGTTGTTCGGGTTGTAAAAGGTTTTTTCATGGTATTTCCAGCTCTCTTAAGAAATTTAAAAATTTAAATCCCAAAGATGTTTTATTGTTGCAGGGTACAAGCTGTCCTATGGCTCTTGTCGTGTTCAGACCTGGGCAATGGTAGCATGGAATCGGCCTCAGATGGGATTTTACAAACTTAATGTAGATGGAGGTTCTGCAGGAAATCCAGGGCCTTCTGGAGGTGGAGGAGTTGTTCGGGACCATCATGGCAGAGTTTTGGCTGGATTTGCACGTCATTATGGGCATGCTACTAACACACTTTCTTAATGTAGAGCTCTATTAGATGGTTTGAAGATGTGCTGGAATTTGGGTTTGAGAAATATTTTGGTGGGGTCAGATTCAAAGGTTGTGGTAAGTTGGTTTTTGTCTGGAGTATGTGGATTTTGGTATTTGTGGGAGTTTTGAGAGGAAGTGCAGGAGCTTGCCTCTTTGCTAATGTAAAGATGCAACATGTTTATTGTGAAGCAAATATGGTGACAAATTTTTTGGCTAAGGAAGGTACTAGCGGAGTGTCTTTAGATTTTTTTGAGGTGAATGATGTTCCGGGGCAATTTCGGGATCTTGTATATATTGATAGATGAGATTTACCTTATTTTCGAGCATAATAGTTTTATTTGAGACATATAAAATTGTTTTTTTTTTTTTTTTGTTTATATTGGTTTGGATGTCTGGGATGGTGAGTATCTCTACTATATGTAACCCTTGTCGGAATTGTTACCACGGTTTTCCTTAACCATAAGTGATGATTTTTAATGAAATTGAGATACCGTCATCTTATCTAAAAAAAAAAAAAAAAAAAACATTAACATTCGTTAACACAATGCAAGAAATAAGTACTAGCTAGGCCGCGCGCGAGAGCATGAATTAATATTAAAGTTAACTCTTGTATCTTACAGCTTCTTTTCCATAGAGTACAAGGCTTGATCTTCTTTCTTTTGCCAGCTCCTGTTCAACTTCGTCGAAAATGTCCAAGACTGCCCGGTAACATATTTGCATGTATTCTGGAAGTTGATCTACGCTACTAATTGCCCACCTAAATTTAAATCATGAAGATTCAGTGTACGTACGTATACAAGTCAAAATCTTAAAGATTCAGTGCTATCTAACCTCTCAATTGCTTCTGTAAAGATGTGGAGCTCTTCAAGTGTGCCATATGCATCATAAATATCATCAATGATGGATGTCATGGCAATGACTTTTGTTAGTATTTTTCTTGCAAATGAGTACTGGGGCTCAAAATACACTGCCACTATACAAAAGAAGCACTCCACAACTCTGTCTCTTGCAAAAGGAAGCTTCGTTTCCACCACCTACCATTCAAATACATTATTAACATTATAAATTTATTAATCTATACAACTAGAAATTAGTAATTAATGCATGGTTTGACATTTTTGAACGATTTAAATAGTACTAACTACGTACCTAGAGATATGACTAAGTTCTTGTTTGTGCAATGACTGCACTTGCTCGAAATCTAATACTGCAAGCTTCAGAAGAGTTGTGTTATGTGAAGGATCATCTTGGTAGATAGAAATGTAATGCCTTGCCTCAAGCCTCGGAATGCCCTTGTGCAGGGGCTGCTTTAGGGCACGAGTTACGTGTGCTGCTAATAATGGACTATTACTACTTAAAGGGGATGATGCTATGGACTCGAGTTGAGTGGTGGTGAAAACAAGTGCCTCATCAAGGATGTCCTCTCCATGAACCCTAAGATGTGCTGCTTCGTAAAAGGCTAGCAGGCCTGGAATGTTGGTGATGATCATGTTTGTCTTGAATTGACTTTTCTCATCGCCTTTAAACTTATTAAACACATCTGCTTAAGTATATATAAAAAAAATTAAGCAAATTAGAATCAAGAAATTATATTGAATTAAAGATACCACATGTATATATAGCTGGAAATTTAATTATTTAAAAAATCCTAGAAAAAGTTTTGATCATGTTCCCTAGATGCATGTTATATGTTCATGGTTCATGTATTTGGTTCAGTAAATATTGATGTATTCTCACGACGGTTTATTGCATCGACTTGTATGTTTGGATACCAAACTACTCTTAACTCATCTCAACTCATCATTATAATTATTTCAAATCTCAATATAAAATATAATAAATAATTCAACTTTTTCAAATTCTAAAATAATAATAATATTAAAAAATAATATTCTAACAATATTTTATAATCTCAACTCAGTTTAACATCCAAACGCAGGGGTATGTGGTTTGGATTAAGAGATAAGTTGAGATAGTTTGTGAATGGTAGAATAAAATATTTTTAAAATATTATTTTTTAATATTATTATTATTTTAATATATGAAAAAGTTAAATTCTTTATTATATTTTGTGTAGGAATTTGGGAAAGTTGTTTTGGGATTTAAAAAAAAAAATTATTATATTTTGTGTGAGAATTTGAAAATTTTGTAATGATGAAAATGAGATGAATTGAGATGAATTAAAGAGACTTGTGAATCCAAATGACCTTAAGAGTAGTTCTCTCTAGATGGTTCTTAGAGATCTATAAATAAGAACTTTGATGCTCTGTTTGAATATAGAAATAGTTTTATCTTATCTCATTATTACAATTTTTTTAAATTTTCACACAAAATATAATAAACAATTCAACTTTTTCAAATCTCAAAATAATAATAATATTAAAAAATAATATTCTAATAATATTTTATTTTATTTTTAACTTTAATCTAAAATCATATTCTAATAATATTTAAAGTCGCATTTTCTAAATAAGTCTCCCCTTCTCAAATTGTAAGGCCACAACCTCCTTAAAAAATAAAATCCAGAATTATTCTTGTTATCTTTCTTTACCTAGACACCATGCTACTATCATCAATCATATATATCCCTTGTGGCCATAGATTAATAATATGTACAGTAATAGAATAATAACATCCACAAAAGCTAGCATACCGCATGAAACATGAAATCCTTGTTGACGGAGAAGTCGAAAACGAAGGGCGACATTGTAAAGATCATCATGATCAGTGTCTCCATGAAGATGAAGGGTAGCATATATATGTTCAAGTGCTTCTTGAATCTCTCCTTCAAAGTGGTATGCCACTCCTAGACGCTGTAGTGCATTAATCAAGTTCATTACTTCATGTTGTGAAGATTGACCTGCGAAGCTGGCCGCTATTAGCTCCCTTCTCACTTCTGCTACAAGTTCTTCAACTGCGCCAATTTTACAAGCATGTATTCCCTGCATGCACTAACAAAAGTACTGCGTGAGATCGAGGTAATATTAATCAAACCAATCTCATGAATTACTTTCGGCCACAAGAAATAATAATTAATTAATACCTCGTCATCGGAAGTGTAGTTGATGAACAGGTCTCCCCATATGCTTGGATGAAATTTTGCAGTCCGCCTAATAGCATCTGGTTTGTCATTTTGGGGTAGATCAGCTGCTGAGGCTTGAATATTAGAGATACTTTTCTTAGTGCAAATTAAGACAATACAGATTTTTGAATATATAATGAGAAGGGGACGTGCTAGCTCATCATGATCTTGGTGAATGGCTGTATAGGGCAGAGTCTCATAAATGGGATGCATGGAAAAGGGCAATGAGTTCTGCATATATATACACACCAGTGCATAGCAACGTCCTAACCACGTTTGTCTAGTTTAATAAAATGATTATTTTTAAGAAATAATGTGGCTCTTATAAAAAAATAATATAGATTTCAATCAATAATTTTAGTAAAGTTGTTTGTGATAAATTTAATACAATTTCAACAAAAAAATTAGATTAAAAATTGATTTTCTTGATAATTTTATTGTGATCCATCATTTTTGTCATCTTATACGTCATCAATAGAGTTGACACTAAAATTCTTGTACTTTTGATGCTTGATTCGGTCAGAATTTACAAAAAATTAATCATCCCACTCTTTCTCTGATGGTTTTTTTAAAAGGGCAAACAAAACGTGAAGTTGTTTCAACCAATAGAAAAAGTATTATTAGGGTGGCTGCTACTGCATGCACTTTAATGGTGAAGGAGATTGACTTCCAGGTGATAACTAAGGACAAGTGGTTCTCATTTCATCCGAATATTCAATATTGCCAACCTAGCCAGCTAAGTGATCGTATTAAAATTATAGATCTAGATTGGATCAAAAGATACAGCTAGCTAGCTAATCTATGGAAGAGTAGTATACCATTTGTTTTAAATTAGACAAGGGTAATGACAACTCATACTTATCCTGGCCGCCACCATCCTTGTATCATGCCCATGGTCATATATCTTTCTTTTTCTTTTCTTTTTTTTCTTTTTTTTTTCTTTATGTGAAATCATTTCATTAAACTAGAAGGAAAAATAGAAAAGGATCAAAGAAATGGAGCCCGACAAATTCAATCGCCATTACTAACAATTAGAAAAAATGACTTGAATGTTCCCAAGAAAATGGCTCAAATTCATATTTCATGAAAATAACAATCATAAAAGATAGTCTTATAAGGAATGAAAGCACCAAATCAAAAGATCAACAATCAACTGTACATGATTTCAAGAAACACATCCTTCCTAAGCTGCAACATGTTAACTGATATGCTATTCTTGAAAAATCTAGGTTTTTAATTGTATAGTCAAATGTATATTTTCCTTTATTATAGCACTCTTGTAATTCTTTCCTTTTGTATAATTTTTATAGTCTTGTAATGATTCTATATATGGTGAATGATAAACACCCTCTCTATCTCAACTCGTGAGATAGTATTTTCTCAAACATATTCATGGTATCAAGAGCCACAACGGGTTGATAAAGACTTGTGTTCTTGTTCTTCAATTTTCTTTTTTCAAAAATGGATTCTTCAGCTTCATTTGTGTCCTCTGCATCCTCAAATCCTTACCCTTACCCTGTCTCACAAAATGTCTCAAACTATGTTTCTCTCAAACTTAACTTCTCTAATTTTCTGCTCTGGAAAACCCAGATGTTAAATATACTCGAGAGCTATGACCTTTAAGGCTTCATCACGGGTGAGATTTGAAAGATTTATAGGAGAAAGGTTTTGGTCAATGACCAATCATGTTGTATATCATGTATTATATATAAACTGTGTTACATGTACACTTGGTAACTTACAGTTAGACAAATTTGTATAGCAAATATAGAACCTACGCTATACATAGAAAGAAGAAAACATATGAATTGAATCAAACAGCTATGGAATGATGCTGTCATTCCTATCTTGGCTTGCGGTAGTCACTGCACAGTTGTTGTGATCTACAAAATTAAAGGGATCTGATTGGTCTTTCTTAACACCCACCCTCAAACGAACGAGAAGGTCACAAATCATGAATTTTTCTTTCAAAAGCTGAAATCGATGTAAGACCTTTTGTGAAAATATCTGCGACCTGATCTAGAGTAGAGATGTAGGGAGTATAGACATCTTTGTTCAAAATCTTTTCTCGAATAAAATGAAAATTCACCTCAATGTGTTTAGTGCGAGCATGATAAACTGGATTGGCTGCAAGAGCAATTACACTTTGATTATCACATCAAACAATAGGTGGCAAAAGGAGAGGCACATGAACGATTATCACACCAAACCACAGGTGTCAAAAGGAGAGGCACATGAAGATCCTTAAGGAACATCCATAGCCAATATAGTTCAGCAACAACCATCGCCAAAGCTTGGTATTTGAGAAACCACACCTTACTTCTTTGCACACCATGATATCAAACATAGGCCCAAAAACACTCCATAGCCAATGGTTGATCGCCTATCCCGAGGATCTCTCTCCCAATCTGAATTGCAGTAGGCATGAAGACTAAGAGAACCTTTGTCGAAATATAGTCCATGGTTTACCATGCCCGTGGGATAATGCAAGACTCATTTGGCTGACTTCCAATGAAGAGCAGTGGGAGAATGTAGATGTTGACATAACTGATTTACAGAATATGCAATCTCAGGTCTAGTTAATGTACAATATTGAAGTGCACCAACTAATTGCCTATAACCAATGATGTCTTTGACTGGTTCATTGTCAGTTACAGACATTTTTCCTCCATGAAGAAATTCATGGGTTTAACTTATCTCATAAAACCAGTTCAACAAGAGAGGATTGTTCATTCCTTATAAACATGTTCAAGATTTTATCCACAAGCAATGTGTGATTATTTCTCAACACCCTCCCTCACATGCATGCTAGTATTTTTCTTGATCCTTGTCACGGGATAAGTTGTGGGCCCTCGATTCGTCCTATGACAGGCTCTAATACCATGAAAGATTTACAAGAGAAAGGTTTTGGTCAATGACTAATCCTATTGTATATCATGTATTATATATAAACTATGTTATATGTATACTTGGTAACTTACAACTAGACAAATTTGTATACCAAATATAGAACCTATGCTATACATAGAAAGAAGAAAACTATGAATTGAATCAAACAGCTATGGAATGATGCTGTCATTCTGATCTTGGCTTGTGGTAGTCACTACACAATTAGTGTGATCTGCATAATTAAAGGGATCTGATTAGTCTTGCTTAACAAGATTCAAATTCCATCTCAATTTCCTCCTTGATGAGTCATTTACATCTTAGCCTAATCCACTCTATCTAAAGTGGCGTAGGTCTGATAGATTGGTTAAAGGCTGGCTTGCAGCCACACTGTTTGAGGAAGTTCTAGGAATTGTTGTTGGGTTAAACACTGTCTCAGAGGTTTGGAGTGCTCTTGTTCATGCTTTTGCAAGAGTATCTTCAGACCGTAGTCTCAAACATAAGCAAAGACTTACATCCATCGCCAAAGTATCTGATTCCTTGAGTGAGTATCCGAGAAAATTCAAGACTATTTGTTATGAAGTTGATGCTATTGGCAAGCCAGTTTATGAGTACAAAAAGTCAAGGTGACTTCTCAATGGCCTAGGCAAAGAATTTGAGGCCTTCATAGCCACAATGCTTAGTCCACCTGTTCATGCCTACTCTGAAGTGGTTACATTACTGGAGAGCTATGTTGATAGATATAGGCTTGATGCTCCTCCACATCCATGGCTTCTATGGACATAAGTCATTCAAGCACATAAAATAAAAATGGAAACTCTTGCTCATTTACTTCCAAGGGACGTGGCTTTGTCCAAGGACAGACCAATCGATCCAAAGCACCCAATCAATATCATGGCCAAGCCTCCAATTATTAGTCTCGAGGTTCAACCAACAGAAAATCTGAAAATAAAGAAGAAATTATCTGTCAAATTTGTCGTAAAAGAAATCACACTGCTCTTAAGTGTTTTAATCTTTATAATCATTCTTTTACAAATGATAACCTTCTTAAGAGTTTTGCAGCAATGAAAATGGAGGAAATTCCAAAAACTTCATGGCATCCTAACACTAGTGCCACTAATCACATGACTGCAAATCAAGGTACTCTTCATTCTTTAATTCCATATATTGGATGGTATAATGGTTGGAAATGGCAAGGTTTTGCCTGTTACACATATTGGTTAGGCCATGGTTGGCCCTTCTCAATCTCAAATTCAGTTAAATGATATTCTCATGATACCTGACATTAAGAAAGATTTGTAATCTGTTAGTAAGTTAACCTCAGATTATCTACTAAAATTTGAATTTGATGGAGATGGTTTTGTGATAAACAACAGGATAACACATAAGATAGTGGTAGCAGGGAGGAAACAGAAGGGTCTATACACTTTTAGTGATGCTGCCTCTACTTTTTCAAATAAATAGACTTATTTCTCTTTTAGATTTCGACCCACCAATAAAGAGAGCTGGCACTTAAGACTGGGGCATCCAAATTCAAGAATTCTGGACTATCTTTGTAATAAGAAGTTTATTACCTTTGATTCCAAACAACATTCCTCTGAAATTTGTACAAGTTTTCAAATGGGAAAAGCTTGCAAATTACCTTTTCTTTCTAGAGAGAGTACCATCAATGTTCCTTTTTCTAAAATACATTGTGATCTATGGGGACCAGCTCCCACTCTTTCTAGGGAAAAATATAGGTTCTATGCTATTTTCATTGATGAAGCTACAAATCTTACATGTTTGATCCCTCTTAAGCATAAATCTAGCCTCTTTTCAGTATTTCTCCAATTCCATATGTTTGTTACTTGCCAATTTAATGTCAAAATTCATGTCTTCCAAAGTGATGAAGGAGGTGAGTTTAATGACAAGAACCTTCTTGCCTATTTTCACAAACATGGCATACTTCATCAAGTTGCATGTCCTAAAACCCTTAAACAAAATGGCAAAGCTGAAAGGAAATATCTTAGTATTACAAACTTGGATTTAACTATGATGTTCCATGCCAAATTCTCATCTAGGTTTTCATTAGACTATTTCTCAACTGTTGTTTTCCTACTTAACAGGTTGCCATCTCCTGTGCTTAACATGGACTCACCTTTCTTCAAGCTCTATAATAAGCATCCAGACTATAGCATACTTCGTGCCCTTGGGTCTAGATGTTTTCCCTATCTTGGAGGCTATAGGTCAAATAAGCTTGAACCAAAATCACTGTCATGTGTCCTGTGTTTTTATTGGCTACAACACCAAACATAAAGGCTATAAAGGCCTTTATCCATCTACTGGTAGAATCTATATATCGAGGCATGTTGTATTTAATGAATATGGCATGCCATACTTTCAGCCAACTATGTTGTATGACTCCTCTTCTGTTAAAGGTGACTTTTTAAGCTTTATTGAATAACACAAAGATAATCCTATGGAAAATATATTGCAACCATCACCTTCTGCCTTTGCTCCTCCTCCATCATCCTCAATTCCAACTAAGAGTATCCCTACATCATCTCCTACAGTTCCTACTTCCAATGCCTAAGCAGCTTCCTTGAAAAATTCACCATCTTAGAATTCTGTTGAACCTGTAGTGCAGCAACCATCAACACCATATCCAATGCAAACCAGATCTAGATGTGGTATCCACAAACCCAATCCACGTTATGCAAATTTGCATACTATGTGGTACCTATTCCTGCTGAACCAAAATCCATCAAATCTGCAAAGAATCACCCTGGATGGTATGCTACAATGGAAGAAGAACTATATGCACTTGCTGTGAATAACACTTGGGAACTAGTTCCAAGAACTTCTTATATGAATGTAATTGGATGTAAGTGGGTTTATAAAGCAAAGCTAAAAGCAGATAGTACACTTGAGAGGCTTAAAGCTTGACTAGTTGCCAAGGGATTCAGTCAAGTTGATGGTGTGGATTTTTCTAAGACATTTTCACCTGTTGTGAAGCCTGCTAGCATTCATGAAGTACTCACACTTGCCACCGTTAAAAATTGAAAACTTCATCAATTGGATGTTAAGAATGCTTTCCTATATGGCTTTTTCAATACTCATGTTTATATGAACAAACCAGCAGGTTATGTCAATCAAGATCATCCTCTGCATGTGTGCAATTTAAATGGAGCCTTCTATGGCCTCAAACAGGCTCCTCGAGCCTGGTTTGACAGGCTCAGTGATTTCTCTATACAACTTGGTTTTTACTCAAGATCAGCAGATCCAAGTTTATTTATCTCTCACTCAAAACATGGGTTACTAATTCTTCTACTCTATGTAGATGATATGGTGTTGATTGGTGACAATCCACATAGAATTCAGTAGCTAATTTCATAGCTTAGTACTCAATTCTCTATCAAAGATCTAGGTTTTCTTCATCATTTTCTGGGAATTGAAGTACATAAAATTGGTCTAGATCTGATTTTATCTCAGCACAAGTATATTGTGGACTTACTGGCTCGAGCAAATGTACATGAGTGCAAGCCCTTGTCCACTACTATGCCATCCAACGGCCAGCAACCTTTTGCTTCTGATACATTGTTTTCTGATGTCACAACTTACAGGAGTCTTCTTGGTGGTTTGCAGTACTTGACGTTTAAAAGACCAGATATTTCTTTTAGTGTCAACTATGTTTGCCAGTTCATGAAAGCACCAACAGTGGGTTAGTTTCAGCTTGTTAAGAGAATCTTAAGATATTTGCAAGGTATTGCTACTCTTGGCATACGTATTCTATCTAATAGCACACTTGATCTATATAGTTTTTTTGATGCTGATTGGGCTGATTAGCTAACTACAAAAAAATCTATTTCAGGTTATTATACATTTCTTGGGAGTAATTGTATCTCTTGGAGTGCAAAGAAGCAACCTACGGTGGCTAGATCCAATGCAAAAGTTGAATATGAGGCTCTGGCCTCTACTGCAGCTGAGTTAACATGGTTGTTAATTCTTATAAGAGATCTTGGAGTGCGATTAACAAAAGCCTTATCTCTGCAATGTGATAATATGAGTGCATTGTATATGATTGTTAACCATGTTCTACATGTTCGAACTACACATATAGAACTTGGTTACTATTATGTCAGAGAAAAAGGGACACTCAGGTCCTTGGAAACTAAATATGTTACATCTATGGATTAGCTTGTGGATATATTTACTAAACCATTACTCAAAGCTCCATTCAAAGAACTCATAAACAAACTTGGCCTCTGTTACCCACCACGGCCATGGTTGAGGGGGAATATAAGGAATAAAAGCACCAAATTAGATGATCAAAATTCAACTGCACATGATTTCAGGAAACACATCCCCCCTAAGTTGCAATATATTAATTGATATGTTGTTCTTGGAAAGTCTAGGCTGTTAATTGTATAGCCAAATGTATATTCTCTTTTATTGTAGCACTCTTGTAATTCTTTCCATTTTGTATAATTTCCTTAGTCTTGTAATGATTATATATATGTGAATGATAAACACCCTTTCTATCTCAACTCATGAGATAGTATTTTCTCAAACATCTTCAAGTCTTTGGTATGATTGCACTTGGGGATTGTCATAATGTAACCTAGGGCCGTATATATTCATTAATAATGATGTACTGGACTCGAACTTCTTCAAAGTCTTCGGTGGAGCTTCCTATGCATACTTAGAGTATTGACATTGGTTTAACCAAAATCAAAGTTAAAATTGGACTAGAACTAGATGTTTTGGCTAAAAGTCAAAGTCATTCAAGTATAACCCATATTGGACTAAGTATTTATAAGCCAAAATAATAATATAATATTATTTTTTTAATAATAATAATTTTTAATTTTTTATATTTATAAATCCAAACTATCCAGAGCCCACAATCCAAATACAAAACAAGTTTAGAAATTAAATCCAAACCATACACAAACAGCCCCACAATTCAAATACAAAACAATAGCTGAAATTAAATCCAAATTGTCCAGTCATGAACCCACAATCTAAATACAAAACAATATCTGAAATTAAATCCAAACTGTCAAGCCCATTGCCCACAATCCAAATACAAAACAAGTTTGGAAATTAAATCCAAACCATACACCAACAACCTCCATAGTTCAAATACTAAACAATATTTGAAATTAAATCCAAACTGTCCAACCCTAAACCCACAATCAAAATAGAAAACAAATCTGAAAATTAAATCCAAACCATAGACCAACAGCCCCACAATCCAAATACAAAACAAGGTTTTAAATTAAATCCAAACCATATTAGTATATCATCCATTTCCAGCTGTCAAAGTTTAAAACATTTACCGAAAATCGATGTTAAACCAAAAATCAGATATCATAGTTGCTACCCAGTCACATGTATCCATAACATGTGGCTGGGCAGCCACTAAAATCATTAATATTGTAAATTTTTCCAACAGATAGAAACTTCTATGAGGTATGGATGAAGATGTAAATGCATCTCTAAGATTATTCTTTGATGCCTCATAAATTTTCTTCTAAATATTAAGGAAGTAGTCTTGCTGCATGGCATTCACGCCAGCAAGATCCAAACTCATAATCTTCGCCTTGAACTTTTTCTTCTCAAGTTCATGTTGTTTAGTGAAATTACCATCTACCTTCATCATTGCTGCTCTTGTCTCTACCATGGATAAGTGTCTATCCTCTTTCATTTGATCTAAGACCATTTTGATATCAGCATTAGTAGATTCTTGGGACTTCTGCTCCCTTTCTTTCTCAGTTTTTGGCCTGGAGGTCTCTCAATCAGAACCTCCATGTTCTCCTCTACAGAGTCACTGACAACTAGACTTGACTACTTAATGGTTGGATGTTTATCCTGTGGCCTTTTTCTCGTATTCATTGTCATCATGTGTTGTTGCGATTTCGGTTGGTGTCTCAAAAGACACCAACAATGCTTCATTATGAAATTTTCCTTCTCTATCTCTTTGTACAAAATTTTTACCTTCTCAATCTATAAAAATAGTAGAAATATTTTTAGTTCATAAATCAGTCTTATAGAATTGCATAATTTAAGAAAAATAATACATACCTTATCTTGTTCTTTGGCATCACTTGGGTGCAATGATTCTACATGTGCTAAAGATACACAATTTATTTATAAATCTTTGAATCAAGGACCAACAATTCATCAATGACCCTACAGAATATTCAATATTGTTTGGTTTTTTAAATTGATGATAAAACTCAGAAAATTTTTTCCACATTTGAGTGGATTTTTTATCAATACCCCATATGGCATCAATGCTAATATTGAGCCAACTGGAGACAAGAAGATTATCCTCATCTACAATGAAAGATGCACTTCTTTGAACTTTTTTAGTGGGTAGCCTCTTTTTACAGTCAAGGGGGTTGCTTAGACCACATCATTAGAATTTTGCGTGAACGTTGGGGTGCTATTAGAACCTTGTCCACCACTTTGTAAGAGAGTGATGAAGAAGGGATCATCGTTGAATGGTGTGTCCATCATGCTCAAAATTGTCTAGCCATGAGCATAGAGCAAAGAAAAAACTGGTGCTTAAAAACAGACCATATTGTATTAATCTCTCATGGTTTTGTAAATAAAAACAATAACACTGTTCCAACACAAACAGACTGCCATACCAAAGCATTAGACCAGCAAAACCCAAAGCAAGATTGTATGGCACAATCACAAGACCCAAGGAGTCTAAACAACACTTTAAGAAAAACTCAAATCAATAACACTTTAACAAAAAAACTGCACAAATCTATAGGCTTACCATCTTTGTGAACTTGTCTTATATTTTTATTTTTAAAAATATATGTGCTTTGTAAAAATTCACTTGACCTTGGTTATACTCTATAGGCTTATCATCTTTGTGAATCTATCTTATATCCATGTTTGCTCCCTTTCCTTGTAATTTTGCTCATGGAACTTCACATGTAGTTGTACTCAAATAATTTCTTTAGACATAGATATGGTGTTTGGCTTTGGACCTTTGAGAGTTATAGTGCCCACTTTTATCAAGTGTATACCTTAAATTGTACAAATGTTATGTTGGAATTAAATAAAGCAATATATAAATAAGAGTGAGTGTCAAATGCTTTCAGGAGAGACTACATTTGTTTGCAATAGGAACATGTAAATATATTGGATTTTCATTAAATACTTCTTTTTCTATAAGCAGTCCTATATTGGGTTTTATCTAAGAGTGGTGATACATTCATCAAGCTATGAAAAGATTGAGTTGTTTGTCATCCTATTTTGTGCATGAATTTTCATTACTTGTTGGCTTGAAGTTGATAACATTTATGAACCTTTATGTTTTTAAAAGACATAAATAAGTGGTGTCTTTCTAGTGTTTTGTTTAGGTAAACAAGAATTTTAGTGATAAAAATAAAAGGCATAGCCTAAGTACAATTGGTTTGTGAGACTTTTGGATACTACACCTCATTTATATGCATGTAAGCAAGTTTACCAAAGAAAGTTAATTAAGAATACTTTAACTTACAAAATAAAGGGAGTACAGGAATTTAAACAAAAATTTATAAAAAAACAAGTTTCTCTATGAGGAATAAAACCGATACATTTCTCAAAACTGGTCGATCCAATAGTATAAATCAAAGAGTTTGAGGAAACATAAATCCTACAAATATTAAGCATATGTTGCAATCATACCTCAAAACGTGAAAAACTTAGTTAAATATTACCTAAGATCACTCTAACTATTTGGCTAAATATTAATTAACATAAATGGAAGGGGTTGAGACCAAATAGCAATGCACAACCTCGAGTTCTTGGCTGCTTGTGTTCTGAGTGACTCAAAAGGAAAGTATTATTTTCATGTTCTCTTACAAATATTCCACACACAAGTTTGGACAACAATTTTTACCCTAACTGCATTGTTCATTTTTAAATACAGAAAATAGTTGAAACCAATAGAACAACATACAGTCAATCCAATAGAAAGGGACAAGACAAAAGACTAAAATCAAACCCTAAAACACAAACATCAAACACCAAAAAAATCATTGAGAGAAACCCTCCTCAATAGAAGATTTCCAGCCTACACACAAATTTCAAAACCAATTCAAGCACAGAGAAACATGGGGAAAACCCCCATTAAATTTCAAGCACACGTATGCACAAGAAATGTAAAAATGAAGAACAGACAACAAAAAAAGGTTGCAACTATGAAATCCTAGCTACACTACTCTCCAGAACATTGTTTTGAGCGAATGGTGAAGATTCTCTTACCAGAAAAATGATGGAGAAAGATTCACTATTTCAAACCCTAGCCTCTTTCTAGAGAGAGAAAGTTGGCTCTAAAATATTTTGTTGATGAAGATCCTCAAAAATATAGACAACAATAGTTCGAATTCTGGAAGAGAGAAAGTGAGAGAAAAAGTGAGAGAAAAACGAAGGAAGTGAAATATGCGAGAGGGAGGTAGCAAGCAGTTGATGGATTTTAATCAAATAAAATAAAATTTTGTTCACAAACAATATCTAATCAAATATGGCTAGTCCCTTCAATTTATTGTAGTTGAAAGCCTGAATTTTTTCCTTTTAGCTAGTCCAATGTAAGACTTTTAGTGTGAAATGAGCCAAATTTTAATCTTCACTACTATCTGGCTAGGCCAATGCCAGTGCTCTTAGAGCATCACTGATGTGGATGATGTAAAATACAATTTCTTGTAAAATATGAGAGAAATTTGGCCAAAAAACAGCTCCAATGGATATTATATTTGATTTTCATTTAACAATTTACTACAGTAATCTCGTTAGATGTGGAGTACTAAACTGTTCACAACTCAAAAACATTTTAAAATCTTTTCTCTCTCCTATGAACAGTTTTCCTACTACTTTTATTTGCTAGTATTTCATTTCAACCACTCGCGTTGTTTGTCACCATCTTCCTTAAAATGAAGTTGCTCCTCATTGAGTCTATCACCGAAAGCAAGTATTGCTTCAAGCTCTTCTCTCTCTTGTTCAAGCATTCCATTGTCTTTATAGCTGAGGTAAAAATTTTGAAAATTTTTCTCGATTTTCCATGTGGTTTCGAGTAGAACTAGAGTATTTATCTTTCATATCTTTAAAAAAGAAAATGAGGATATAGGAACAACAAACTGTCTCATGGATAAGAAAGCTAAACTATTAAGCTGTTGTGAATGATGAGGCAAGTGGACCTCATACACTGCCAAATAGGCCTTATATATGGACCACACACACATAGTAAAAGTATGAATAGATGATAAGGAATGATGGCTTGACAGAAGTGATGGAGAAAGGGACAATGGTTCACTATAAGAAAAATGGCCAATTATAACAATTTTCTTTTTGCCGCAAAAGAAATTGCAATGATAGTCACATCACCGTTGAATTTCATCACAAAGTAACTACAACGTGTCTTGTGAACAGTTCATATACTTTTTGTGGCGATTTTTTCAACTTTGTGATATTTTTGTCGTCACATATAACATTTCTAATTTGCTACTGGCCACTTCCCTCGATAATAAACGCTTTTTACAGCAACTTTTCTTGGGTACCAAAAATCATCAACTTATTCATCAGATCCCATCGTTTGGTGTGGGCCTCCCTCCTTCTAGTCCCACCTTTTTCTTCTCCATCTAACCCTAACTCCTATTCGTTTTCCCTACCAAAATAGAAGACAACTCTAGCGGATTGACAAGAAACTTACCTAGTTTGGAACAATAAGGTGGAAATCTCTCTCGCCCCTAACATAGAGTTTGAATTAGCTTTGGTGCGGTTTAGGGTTTGTGGTTTAAATCTAGCTATATCCAGTGCTTCTTCTTCTTTGAACATTTATATTTGCAGATATCTGGTTAAGTGAATCGATTCCTACGACGATGGATCCCAGATCTTCCGACCACCAGCTAGAGGTCGATTTAGCACTCAACCGATGATCAGGAAGATGAAATCTAGATCAGTGAAAGAATTTATTTTCCTTGTCAAAATACGTTGAGCAACTACTATAGTTATGTATCCTCCATACGCATAAACAATTGTGAAGCTCCTTTTGCCTTTTGTGTGTTCTTTGATGTGACTATTAGATTCTAGTAAAATAAATTATTTACACACCACAATGTTTGCCCAAATTATATTGGTTCAATATCAGCCCAAAGCACCCATCCCATTTGTGAGGACGCATACCAATGAATACGAGAGGAATACACATTGCTAGCTTTGTTTTATAAGGATTTGGTCTTCAATCATTTTATTTTATTTGTATTTTTGCATGTATTATGTATTAAGTACACTACATAACACAATAGTTATGTGTGCATGGGAAAGAGACAATGAGTTCTACATATAGTATTCCCATGTGGTAGCTTTTTTCTTTTCTATTTTCGGAAAGTAAATAAAAGAAATCATGTACTCACATGCGTACGTACTAATTGCATGCACTTTAATAGTGCAAGGGAATTGACTTCCATGTGATAATATTTAAGGACAAACCATTCTCATCTCATTTGAATACTCAATGGTGCAACCTAGCTAGCTAGGTGATGCTATTAAAATTACAGAGATTGGAACAAAAGATACAGCTAGCTCATCTATGGAAGAGTAGTAATATCCTTTTTAAATTATAATTTCTTGTAAAATATAAAGAAATTTGGCCAAAAGTAAGCTCCAATGGATGTTGTATCTGATTTTTATTTAACAATCTGCTACAGTAATCTCAATCAATGTGGAGTAAATTGTTCACAACTCTAAAACATTTTTAATTCTTTTCTCTCTCATTTGGACCTTTTTCCTTGCTACTTTGGTTTGCCAATATTTCATTTCAGCCCCTCTTGTTGTTTGACACCATCTTCCTCGGAGTAAAGTTGTTCCTCATCGAGTCCATCACCAAAAGCAAACATTGCTTCAACCTTCTGTTCAAGCATTCCATTGTCGCTATGGTGGAGGTAAAGATTTTGGAAAATTTTTCCGATTTGCCATGTGGTTCCGAGTAGAACTAGGGTATTTATCCTCCATATCCTTAAAAAAGAAAATAAAGATATAGGAACAATGAACTGTCTCATGGATAAGAAAGCTAAACTATTGAGCTGTTGCAAATGATGAGGCATGTGGACCTCACACACCGCCAAATAGGTCGTACGTGGACCACACGTACATGGTAAAGGGGTGAATAGATGACAATGAATGATATCTTGGTAGAAGTAGTGGAAAAAGGACAAGGAATTATATATGTGTGTGTTTTAGAGAACAACTACCTAATAATTAAGGCTGTATGATGAATTTTTCACAAGTTTGGTTTCTCCAAAATTATTAATTATTCTTTACCGTAGAAAATTCTTGTCATTATATTACTCTTGCAATCTTTAAATTAAATTGAATAGAGTTCTATTCATGCCAAGTTTTGGAGAGACTTTAGCACAATGTTTTGAATTTCGTACCATACCAGTCGGTACAATCGAAATATACCGTTTCTATGACATAGTCGGTATAGAGAAGTCTGTTGTTTCGTACCGGTTAGAATTTTGGCCATTTTAGCAAGTACTGGCCTATATTTTGGCCCGTACCGACTGATATTTCGGCCTTCACTTTCTATTTTTTTTTCATTTCTTCAAATTGTAAGGTCATTTTTTAATTTCCAATTCAAACCAGACTATTTATAATTTATATATATATAATGTATTCATATATATGTTATTATTTTAGAATATAATTTATATATATTTATATATATACTATTCTGAAACGGTACCGATACTGAAATATTTCATTTCAATATCTCGACCAAAATGATCACTGAAATAGAATTCAAAACATTGCTTTATTACGCAAATTGCTATAAACTTGTTTGCCATCAAATGGGTAGGGCTATATGAAGAGGTTGACATTGACAAACTAGGGCTTTTTTCATACAATCCTATCATATAATATATGATGCTACACTTTCGGGTATTGGAATATTAATTTATAAAAAATAAAAAATTTGCTAAGTCATTAATTAATGCTATAAACAAATTGTACAAAAGAAAATACTAGTGAAATCTTTCAAACTTACCGCACATGCATTTTAATTATTATTATTATTATTTTACTTAATAGTTAAAGACGTGATTGTTAATAAAATTTTATTTTTTTCTTAATAATTAAGAATGTTAAAAAAATCTTTGAAAAAAATAAAAACCTACAACAGCAAATTTATAACTAATGGCAACGCTGGGCGGGGCCCGTTAGCACCATCCATGGTACAAAATCTTGCAAGACAGAACGTACATTAATGTAGAAATTGTTGGAATTATTACATTCCAAAAATATATAGCTATATATAACAAAATTTAAGGACCTGCAACAATGTACAACTGAAAAGTTCATGCATATTTATTTATCCGCACTGCTAAACTCCATAAGGTATGGTTGAAGGGAGGGTGTTCAAACAAGCTGCAAAAGCCTTTTTATCTGAGCTCTGGACCTCCGAATTTTCACTCTCTTTTGGCCAAGAAGATAAGGTCGAATCATCATCATCAACAGAAAATGAACTGCAACCAGAAGAACCACTAAACTCAGAATCAGTCTCGTTCCAAGAAACGCTTAGAGATGCCACTTCATGTTCTTCGTTCTTCAAGTACTCATCTTCGAGTTGATCTCCTACACCGGTCAGGAATAGATGATCCATTAGCATCTCAGTCGTGAATCTGTATGTGGGTTTCCTCACGAGACACGACTTCAAGGAACTCTTCGCTTCATCTGAAACGCCACTTGCATGGAATTTTCAGAACTTCACGCTCATCGCCAATCAGCTGTAAAAGCTCCTCTGTGTTCAACTCTTCCTCCCTCCTCCAAGGAGATCATTTCCCAGTAAGCATCTCACACACAAGACACCCAAGAGCCCAAATATCACAGGGAGGATCCTGCACGTTCTCAATCACCGCTTCAAGTGCCATATAGAGAGGCGTGCCTCTCAAGTAAACATCAAGTCCATCCTCTTCTTTTTCTGTGCCGATCTCTTCGCCAACCCAAAATCCCCAAATCTTTGCCACAAAATTACCGCCGAGGCTAATGGCGGGCACGAGTAAAACATTATCAGGCTTTAAATCGCAGTGAACGAAACCACAGTCATGAATGTGATTCAGCCCTTTGAGGATTGACCATGTATAACGCTTTAAATCAGTTTCGGGCAACCGACAGCCATCGGATTTCTCGATTAAATCTTCTAGTGGTCCTCAAGAAGCATACTCCAATAAAAGATTGTAAACCATCTTGCCCTTTTCTTGGGTCGAAATATCTTCCCCAAAACAGTCAATCATATAAGGGCAGCCTTTGGCGTTGTCAAGAACCTCTTTCTCCTTTTGGAGCGAACCAGAAACAGACACCTCTGCAGATTTCACCGCCATGGTTGAAGGGAAACAAACGAACCTTGATTTGGATTTCTTCAAAGTGACAAGAAACACGGACCCAAAACCTCCTTTGCCGATCAATGGCCCTCTCACCCAACTTTCTCCATCACCAAACGTACTCTCCATTTCCTTTTTCTCTGGAGCTAATAATTTAGCTTGATCTCAGCCCCAAGACTCTTGGAAATAATGAAAATAATGCAGAGCTAGGGAAGAGGAAATTAGCAGAAGATTGCCTACCTTTAGGGATTCGTGCTCGGACTTTCTGCTCGTTTCTCGTCGGCTTGCTTTACTCAAAAACAATACAGAAATCCTGGTTCAATCGATCTCAGTATTAATCTAATTGTAGTAGGGATCGAACACTAGGTCGCGCGGTAATGTGGTTTTAGGGTTTGGATGAAGCTTCAAGTCTTTGGTTTCAACGGCCGTCTGTCTCTTGTTTTGAAACCAAGTACTAGTCCAAGCTACAATATTTTGAAGTTTGAGCAATCCTACACAACTTTCACACTAAAATTTTTAAATTTTTTGAAATTTTTTTTAAATTAATTTAATTATTTTATTCATTATTTATATATTAAATAGTTGATAAAAAAATAAAATAAAAAAATACATCATGTGAAAATTATATGAATAGTAAGAGGTTGGATAGATTTTTTCTTAAATTTTATGCATGCCTCTTTTATTACATCAGCATTAGTATATGAGCAAATTTAAAATTATGAAAAAAATATTAAAATGAATATTTAGAAGAGGATAGATTGGTCTCGTTTAGATTTGGAAAATGTTTCATCTTGTTTTATCTCATCTCATTACTATAATTTTTTCAAATTTTCACGCAAAATATAATAAATAATTTAATTTTTTCAAATCTCAATTCAATTTTTTTAAATCTTAAAATAATAATAATATTAAAAAATAATATTTTAATAATATTTTTTAATTTTTACCTTTCATCTAAAACATCTCATCTCATCTCTGAATACAAACCAACCCATCCTTAATTTATCATGCCAATCATTTGTTGTAAAAGTTTGAATTAAAACCCAAAGTTAGGTAATATAAATTGGTAAATAGAATAAAAAAAAAACACTAATTTGATCTTTGATGGATGAGTAATATTTCATGATTAAATAAAAATATCAACAATGACATTTCCACTAAAGAGTGTAGGATTTATAAATGTAAGATATAAGAGTATTAGGAGTGAACTCAATAAACTTTGGTCAAAATGTGATTAAGAAATTCACTTTTATAAATATAACTAGCTACTTTTTAACAATATTAAATAATAAGCTCAACAAATCTTTCACTATTTTATTAAATGTTGATTTTGAACTGTTCATTTATTTTAATTCTAATTCTAATTTATTCTTGTAAATTCTTTATTTAATTCTAGTAGATATTCTTTATTTATTTTACTTATAAATTTTTGTTACTTGGAAAACTAATAGGAATTTTACTTTTAGTGTATATTCTATTATATTCATTGAGCTAGCAAGTGTTGCAAAACTGAGAATCGTAATTAAAATTTTAATATATATATATATATAGGAAATTATCTTGAAAGTTCATATTAAAAAAGTCATCACAGTGGCCTGGGTGAAGAAGCATACAGCGAAAAATAATGCATTTCTACTTGCACGGGAGAGAAGCAAGCGGAAACATAATGTTTTAGTCCAAAAATAATATTTGGTCAGCCCTCTTGGCTCAACAAATTTGGTTAGTGATATAATCTGAAGTTAAAATTGTTGTTCATTTGTCGAGTCCATTGTTGCACTTTTAATTATTATTCGGCTAAAATTTAACTTTCTTACCATACATTTAGCTAGTTGTATTGAATGGTTTGGAAGCTGAATGTTCTGCGAACAGTTGAACAATTTCTGTGGAAAAATATTGAATGATTTTCTTCCCACCAGAGAAAATCTAGCAATAAGAAAGATTGTAGATTATGGACTTGACAGATTATTGACGATATGAAGGTTGTAATCCTCAAAAAGCCAGATTGGAGTAATCAATTTGTCTATAGATCAGCAAGCAACAATGTGGCTTATTGTTTAGCAAAACTGGCTCTACAACATGAAGGAGAGCAATGCTGGATAGATGATGGACCTATTGAAATTCAAAGTCTTGTTAATAATGGCATTGCTTTTATTCCTGGATTTAAATGAATTGAAATGAGTATGTGATTTGTTTTTTTTTTAAAAGAAAAAAAAAACTAGTGGCATAATAATGTTGCCGTAAAATACATAAAAAGCCTCGAAAAAATATTTTTCTGTCAAAGTTATTTGCGACAATATATTTTCATTACAAACAGTAATTTTTAATAACGAGTTCTTGTTCGCTGGAAATAAAACCATAGGAATGCAAAAAAAAAAAAAAAAAATTGACTTTTTGCATCAAAACTCAAATTCCCGCCAAAAAAAAAAAAGTCTCAAAAAATCCTTTTTTGTAATTGTGGGGGACGATAAATTAAATTTTTGAAATAATTTATCTACCATGAGTAGCTAGTGTAAATTAAGGTTTCATTTATTTTTAGAGATGAGATAAGATAAGATTAAAGTTGAATAAAATATTGTTAGAATATATTTTTTAATATTATATTTATTCTGAGATTTGAAAAAGTTGAACTGTTTATTTTATTTTGTATAAAGATTTGGAAAAGTTGTAATGATGAGATGAGAAATTTTTAAAATTTTCAAAATTTTAGATTATAGTCTTGAAAACAAACAAGGCCTAAGTTCTTTACACTTTATAATAAAAAGTTGACACATAAATCTTCTATTGAGAAAAGAAACTCCACACAAAATTATGTGCGGTAAAAAAAAAAAAAAAAGTTGGATTATTTCAGCCACGACTATTGCTAATGAATTGCTAAAGAATCCAACGCATTATTTCACCTATAACCTAATTTTTAAATATTGCAACAAAAAATGGTCTAGTGTATAGTATGGAAAAGTCTTTCTTGTTTGCGTTTCTTAGTTCCTAAAAATTTTAGTCCTATTAATTGTTTTGTTTTTATCGTTGAATAATACGGTTTGATTGAGATACCTTTGATGGGGATTGAATTGTTTATTTTTGAATGTTAAGATAAATTTAAATAATTTATGAATAATAGTAAAAAATAATAATAAAATAATAATTTTATTTTAGTTTTTTAAGATTGTACAAGAATTTCTAATTCCGTTCCTTACACCACACATTAATATATGATTTGTCATTTTCATCCTTCTATTTAAACACACACATATTAATATGTAAATATGTTTATTTAAATAGAATGATAAAAATGACAAATTACATATTAGTACGTAGTATGGAAATGATGAGTAGCATTTCTTAATCATGAAATCTTTTTTTGTTACTGTTTATTTGAGGGTCTAAAACTTACTTCTACACTCTATCCCGACCGTCGAAAAGAATTTTACTATACATAAATCAAGATGCTTTAACAGAATACTTGTTGTGAGGCCTATTACAGCTTAATTAGAGGCTGATATCAACCAAAAAAACCAAGTACGAATTTGGGTTTTCTCGTGTGGTAGGACACATGCATATATAGATCAACTACGTACATTGATGGGTGGAGAAAGCTTCATGACTCTTGAAAGCTTTGAAAAGCTCTCCTATCCACATCTATAATTAGAAATTAGAAATTAATTTATTATTTTCTTGTGACTTCTCAAAACAATCCATGCGTTGAACTTCCTCAAAAAGACCATTCTCATATGAATCCGGTTTGGTTTGGTTTAGTTTGTGAGATGAATCTCATATGGTTTGTACAGATAAGATAGTTTTGTCTATCCAAACTGTTTAATTTTTAAATTTTCAAACTCATCTCATTACTTTCTGACATAAATAGTAAAAAGAATCTCACACGGTAAACAAAAATTTATTTGTGATTGAAATAAAATAATTAACAAGTCATTATTAGAGTAATATATTTTTGCAAAGAAATTGATAATTTTGTGAATATTGAACAGAATTGCATTTTGGGGTTTTATTAGGAAATTCGAAATTAATAAATTATTTAAAACAAATCTACAACATAATTCATATACTTATTTATTACAATAATCAAAATTATTATAATTTATAATTAGAATTAAAAATGACAAATTTATTACATACAGAAAAATAAATAGATTAAAATATCTATTAGAAAAGAGAAATTATAAATTTCGGCCAACAACTTCCTAGTATATTTTGAGATTTAAATTATTTTTTAGAATAATAATATCTTTTTTCAGAAAGAGAAATTATTTGTTGGAATTATAGAGTAATTCCGGCCAACAATTTCTCAATATAAATTTATTTATGATAGATTTTTTAATTACTCATAAATATTATTTTTTATTAATATATTTATAACTATTACTCAATCATTGATAGGACCACTTATTTATCAAATAGTGCTTCTACACCCATACATGGGGATATTGGGATCCAGGATCCCACCCAATGTGTTCCTTTTTATTTTTTTTCTTTTTTTCATGCATTTTTTTTATCATTTTTAATTTTTTTTAAAAAAAGTCACAACATCAATAAAAAATATTTACTTAATCATTAAATAAAAAAAAACTAGTTGAGATCTCAGTTGATAATACCCAGTTATAGTTTTAATATTTTTATTTATCAAATCTCAAAAAGTTAAAATCATATCATCTTATTTCACTATCCAAACATATATTTTTTTTACAAACTATTTTGTTTCATCTTAATTTAAAAAATCTCATCTTATCTCATCTCATATCTCACTCAATATCTTTTGGGCTTGTTGGCTTATAAGCAATTGGATTAAACCAAATTTTGGCCAATTTTTAATTTTTTTTTTCTCTGCAAAAATGGTAAAGAGGGATAATTGGAGGTGACTTCTCAACATGAAAAGGGTCAATTTCCAATCTTATTATTATCCAGCCCGCCCATCTCGTTTATGTCGTAAAACAAACTTGAAACTCTTAGAGGACTTTTTTAAAAAAATAATAAGAAAAGAAAAGGTAAATGAAAAAATGCCTAATGCCGACACATCAATTTGTAAAGGCTTATGATAAAGTTTTTGGTCACTTCAATTTACCAAGGATATGAAGTTTGGTAGAGATTGACATGAATAATAGACATAATTAAGGCCCCATTGGGTTTTATTCTCCATCTCATTCCATCTCATCTCAATATAAAAATATTATTAAAAAGTAAATAATTTTTAATTTCATATTTTTAATTTTTTAATTTAATAATTATATAATCATTACAATTTTTTCAAAATTTCAAACAAAACATAAAAATAATTCAACTTTTTTAAATTTCAAAACAAAAATAATAGTAAAAAATTATATTCTAATAATATTTTTATTCAACTTTTTTCTATATCATTTTTCAAAACTCTATAAAATATTGTAATTCAAACTATTTTACTATTATTTATCTCATCTGTGTAACCAAATAAGAGATAAGTTTCATCGTCTCCCACTGCTCGTATCAAAATCTTTGATCTTCTTCCAATCACTATTTATTGTTGCACCAACCGTCCAACACCATTTGGCCAAGTTAGAAAAGGATCACCGTTTTGCTAATGTTTAAGGAACAAATTAAGATGCAGATTCCATGACTTTGAGTATAGATATTATTGTTTATCATTATCAATAATATTTTATTATAGGCCATGACTTTGATTACAAGGAGGAGGGGGAGGGAGAGATTGGTGCAAAAAATGGTTATATATTCAAGGGAATATGTTGTCTTGAGCTGAACCAACATGCATGGGTGGGTATGTTTGGATTGTTGAAATGGTTTTAAACGATAAACTCTAAAGTCCCGTTTGGGTGTTGTCATCTCATCTAATTTTAACATCTAAACCTCATTGAAATATAAATACTTTAATTTAAAATTTTTAATTTTTTCATCTAATTATTACAACTTTCTTAAACTTTTAAACATAACATAAAAAATTATTTAAAAATTTCAAATTTTAAAATAAAAATAATATTAAAAATTTATATTTTAACAATATATATATTTTATAATATTTTTATTCAATTTTTTTTCTCATTTCTTAAAATTTCATAAATGATCTTAATTTAAATTATTTTCCTATTATTTAGTGATTTATAAAATATTTATTAATATTCATAAATTTATGATCTCATCTAATCTTAACATCTAAAACGGTGTTATTTACCATTATAATTAATTAATTGATGCTGGAGTTGGGTTTGATTGCTTTTAAAGTTTCCAGAATATTAAATATCATCATTTTATGACAAATTATGACCAAAAAAAATAAAAACCCCCAACCCCCACCAAAAAAAAAAAAAAACACACACACACGAACAAACAAACAAAACAAAACAAAAGTGGAAAACATATAGGGCTATATCCATTTATTAAAGAATAATTGAAGTGAAATTGTTTGGAATAGTGTTTAGTTTCATTTTATTTTATAATTATAATTTTTTTTAAATTTTTAAATAAAATATAATAAATAATTTAATTTTTTTAAATCTTAAAATAATAATTATATTAAAAAATAATATTTTATTTTACTTTTAACTTTCATCTAAAATAATTTCAATATATTTTATCTTACTGTCTAAATCAATCTAAAAAAGAAGAAAAAATATATATTATTTTATAAAAATCACTTTGGTAGGTGGGGTCATAAATATAATAAAAAAATAAAAAAAGATTATATTTGTATTTTGAAAAAAAAAAAAAAAAAAAGGGTAGGATCTTAGAGATTATAGAAGCAGTAAAATAAATAGAATAATAAGTCCCAGAAATAGAAAAAAGGAAAAGAAAAAATCACCATAAAATAATGACTTTTGCGTTGCTGTCGCGCGCACACACTCTCTCTCCCCCGTGAGTCCCCATCTCCTATAAATAGACGATAACGATATCCGATACCCGAAGTGGTTCAAATTAGTTCCAGAAGGAGAGAGAGATCGCAGGAGAGCGAGAGATTGTTGATTGTTTGTTTTCTGTGTGCGCATTTGCGTGCGTGTGAAAGAGAGAGAGGGAGAAAATGTCGACTTCGTCGTCTGGGGAAATGGTGTTTGTGGAGCACACTAAGGGTGTGAATGGCCTCCCAAAGGTCATTCTCCGCGAGGTTCGTGGCTGTTCTGCTGAGGTACCGTTCATTCAAACGCGCTCTCTCTCTCTCTCTCCCTCTCTCTCGGACTGTTTCTTTCCTTTCTTGCATTAATGCGTTGTTATTGTATTTTGTGCTTCTGTTAATAATTTCATTCTTCTTGCATTTCGGTTTCTGTTTATTTTGTGTTATCTTTGGTGATTCACGCAGTACGATTCATCAAGATTTCCTGCCAGCATTGAATCTATCTATGTATTTATGTAGGATTGATTTCTTTTTCTTCCTCTATTTTTTTAAAGAAATTGGTTTGGCAAATTTCTCTGTCATTGTGCCCATTTGCAAAATGTGTTCATTCTATGAGGGTAACGGATGTGTTTTATGCCCCATTTTTGCGACAGTGTTTGGCAACTAGGTTCCTTTGTGTGTGTTTATATTATGAGTAATGCTATTCTCCATACTCACATCCAATTTTCATCCCATAGTAGCGTGGTGTATAGAATTTTCCTTATATTATATTCTTGCGGTGCTATGCGTCCAATCTGCCTATCTTGAACAGATATGAGAGACTGCCGATTCTTTGGATGACTTGGCAAACTTTGGAGATGAGGAGAAAGTTTATGGAGATAATATCTGATCTCGAGTTAATAAAAATCTTGCAATACAATCAAAGATTTCCTGAAAGTTACACATTCTAATCTCTTTCGTTCAAGAAAACATGTGGAAAAGTTGTTATAAATTCTTATAACTTTTTTGTTTGATTGTGAAAGAAACCAGTACCATTTGAAAACAGTAGGCAATAAGCAACTGTAAGAACTGTTATCTAGCCCAGTTCAATGACCATAAGAAACGAACCGAACTTATAATTTTGGATTGTTTTTTACATTAGCATCACTGCCTCGATAAAGATTCAAGTTGGGCTTCTTCATTAGTTTCGATTATTAACAAGTATTTACTTGGAAATAATGAAAACCTCAAGTTTATTGCATTCAAAAATCTTATGTATTTGAGGTTTACCTGACTTTGTGTTACTCTTTCTTGCTTGGCTTTAGCTTCTCCTGATCTTCTCTTAGAGGTCCATGATCTTAAAAAATTGTAGATTGGTATTATTTTCATATAACAGGAGTTGATTCTACTGGTGTAGCTTGTTTGTGTGTACTCTTTTTGTATTGAGGTGTTTTTTTGGTTAAGCTTGTACTTGGAAATGTAGACTTATGAGGAGGCTTATTTTCTTAGGCCTCGTTTGTTTTCAGAGATAAGATGAGATGAGATGAGATGAGTTTAAAAAAGTTAAATTGTTTATTTTATTTTGTATTAAAATTTGGAAAAGTTGTAATAATTAGGTGAGAGAAGATGAGATGAATTTGAAAAAGTTGAATTGTTTATTTTATTTTGTATTGGAATTTGGAAAAGTATAATGATGAAATTGAGATGAGATGAGATGAGATGAGATGAGATGTTTTCCGAAAACAAACGAGGCCTTAGATAAAAAAGGGTTTAACACCTTATTTTCTTAGAGCTACAGAACCGATGTTATTGGTTCTGTAGCTCTTTTCATTCCTTCACTTGCATACTTTCCAGAGCTCATTGCTTGTGTGTTTCCTTTCATGCAACCTGAGCTCAATTTATAGGCACCTTATGGTTTCATGTGTAGATATGTGGATTTATAAGTGTATATGCTTGTATAAGCCTATTTCTTAACATGCGAGTGCAACTCAATTAGAGTGTGGCTACTAGAAGGAAAACGAGGTATTTTCTTGATTAGATTTTTATAGTTGAACTTTTCTGATTGTTTCCTTTTATAATGCTGACAAAGTGATGGATGCTGCTTATTTAGACTTAGCTGTGCTATTTATGAGTGTATCATTTTTGTAATAGGTATATTTGTATGGGGCTCAAGTTACCTCTTGGAAGAATGAGCATGGGGAAGAATTGCTTTTTCTTAGTAGTAAGGTATGGCAATGTGTTATATTTGTAAAAAGCTGTTTCTCTACTGATCGTCAATGACATCAAATTCTTAATTTAATTTGGTTTTTTATGTATACTAATTGGATTATCTTGTTTCATACGAGGCTCTATTACTAGTGAAAGGAAACCTATGTTGATACATAATGAATGTAGGCATTTTTTCCATCTGATAAATTAGTAGTGCATGGACCTTAACTAAATAGGTGGACTACCTCCCAATTCTAGATTAGGCCTGAATCATTTTTTAAGAATGCAGTGGAAAATGGTTGGAAGCTCTTGGGAAAGACTTGATGAGTTATTTTTAGCCTTTAAAGGAATGATATTGTGGATGATGCTTATGGTAGAGTGGGTGAAATTTTTTCTTCTAGATTAGCCTTTAGATATCGCGCTTGTTAGGGGTTACTAATTTGTGAAAACTGTGGTCACCTAGCATTGAGATATTGCTCAAAATTTTTTTATTTCACTTGTCTAGTTTGTAACATGTTAGCCAACTTGTAACTTGAAGCTTTGGACGCACGTTGAGGTCCATGCTGTTGGGAGAGAAGGTGCAACAACCCAAGAAAGGTTCAAGCCACATCTAAGCCTGTACTCCATAAGGGACTAGTCAAGATTATATAGTTGGAGCTCCTTGAAATCATTACAATGGGCAAGAGCTTTTTCCTCTCAAGCAATGTATCCCATTGACCACCTTCCTATACTAAATCCAATCTTAACCATTCCATTATAGGTGACACAGCTCAAGTCTCACACTTCTAGAGGGGTTTGACTTTAATACCATTTGTAACAACTTAAGGAAGGCCCAGCTCACATACTTTACTTTAAAAGGATTTGTTAATAATACAATTGGAATCCTGTGGAATTATAATAAAGGGAATGTCTTCCTCACAACAATGTGGGATCTCATTCGCTACCTTCCTATTCTCAATTTGGGGTATTACATAAGGAGATAGGGAGGGGGAGCTGGGTCACTTGCAGAGGAGAGGCAACCCGAAGGAAGGGGCGAGGAGAGGAGGAAAGTCATGCTCATGCATAGAGTATGGGATCTCATCCCATTTTTTATCAACAAAATTCATTTATGAAAAAAATTCAAATCAAATGTAAATCTCCTTAAATTCTTATGCATAAATTTCTGAACTGCAATTAGTGTAGAAAAGTTCTTCATATGTCTGGTTTCCCCTTTTGAATATTTATGTGTTGCAGGCTATTTTTAAGCCTCCAAAGGCTATACGTGGAGGTATTCCAATTTGTTTTCCTCAAGTATGTGGCTCTCCTCCAGTTCTTTTCTCCCCTTATTATTATTATTTTTTTTCCTTAAAAGCTAACCAAAAAAATCTTCTGCATATGGAGTTTGGAATTCAGGGTTCTCTTGAACAACATGGGTTTGCTAGGAATAGGGATTGGATGGTAGATCCTGATCCTCCGCCTTTTCTGACATGTAGCCCCAACAAGGCTTTCATTGATTTGATCCTTAAGCACTCTGAAGAAGATGCAAAGACCTGGCCACACAGGTGCACGACTCAACTTGATTGCATGTTTAATTTTGCTAAAGGTATCATGTAATTGATTACAAGGCATTGGAGCAAGTTACTTCCACTCCATGCTTACCCTTCTTTTTTCTGTTTTTCGTTTATTGTCGGGTGGGTCGAGGGGACAATTTATTGAGGTTGAGCATTAGTTTCACTTTTTTTTTTGTTTGTGTGAACAATCATTTAGTTTATTCCAAGAAATGTTCATCTGCTATATGGGAGTGGTATTAGGACTCCTTAAATATGTTACCAGATCTTTTGACTGAAGTAGATCTTGAACTAATAGATAATATTATCACTATCATTTACAGATACGAGTTTCGCCTAAGGGTAACTTTGGGACCTGGAGGAGATTTGATGATGACTTCTCGTATTCGCAATACAAATACTGATGGAAAGCCGTTTATGTTCACATTTTCCTACCACACATATTTTGCCGTTACCGATATCAGGTTCCATTTTGATGCTTGTTTTTAATATTACTTTGAGTTATTCCCCTTCGCCCCCCACCCCCCCAATCATTCATATTGCCCTCTCACATTTAGTTTCACTAAGGAATCCAACATTGAAGTCATCGGATATGTTTGAACCATTTGACATGTTTGCTATCTATCTCAAACTTAGGGGATGCTTGGGGAATGAGATAAGATGAGAATTTTGTGAATAGTAGTGAAATAATTTGCGAATGTTAGTGAAATGGTTTGAGTTAAGATACTTTATTGGGTTTTGGGAAATGAAAGAAAAAAATTAAATAAAAATATTATAAAGTTAAATATTATTAGAATATAATTTTTTAATATTATTTTTGTTTTGAAATTTGAAAAAGTTATATCATTTTTTTGTGTTTTGTTTGGAAGTTTGGGAAAGTTGTAACGATTAAGTAATGATTAGATGAAAAAGTTGAAAATTCGAATTTAAAAAGTGTTTGTGTTTGAGTGATATTTGGGAAGGAAATTATGAGAAATTTTGAGATGAGATAACTTTACGAAACAAGCCCTTAGTCTTCTTTTCCTCTAGCCAATGAATTGGAATCAAACCATTTAATCAATTGATTGATCTGGGACTTATTAAGAACACAAAATAGCTATGAATTTTTAGTGCCTTGTATTTGATTTTGTGAGAGAGGCATGTAGTTAAATACAAATAGAGATATCTTGTTGAACCTTCTTTTGGTGAGGAGCAATGTGTCACACATGAGAAGCTGTCTCTGCCCTCTTGCTCAAAACAGTACTTTCTTCCGTCCATCTTAAGCAATGGCGTATTGCTGAACTACTGTGAGATAGACAAACCTAATCCATCTTGGTTTAGCTTCTATTTCTTATGAAGACTCCAAATTTTGGAAGAACACAACTACTTTGCCATCATTCATGCTAGTTGTGTTAACTATGAAACTCCATCCATTTTATCATTTTAATATTCTCGATAAATTTTCTAAAGTGCCCATTCTATTAGTCTCTTCATGTTTGGCCCTGGAAAAAGAGATCAATTAATGTCTGGAGATGAAACAAACACCAAAAAGGCAATACCATTGTCTGATGAATTAGTTTCTGTTGTTTGACTGCTTGCAGAATTTATTCTCGACATTTATGTAATGTTAGCATATCATAGATGACACTTTCAGAGGCAAGTTTTGTTGACTCATTTTGTATGACCTTAGATGAGCAGTTAACTACATTTGTGATTGATGCACTAAGAATTCAGGAGAATGTAAATTTTGTATTATTTTCTAATTAGCTCTCATGTTCTCCTGTTTAGTGAAGTGCGTGTGGAAGGACTAGAGACCCTGGATTATTTGGATTACCTGAAGAATAAAGAGAGATTTACAGAACAAGGGGATGCAATAACGTTCGAAGCAGAAGTTAGTACTTGTTTGAATAGGAATGCTTGGTATTTTTGCTGTAATCTTGTTCAAATATCTATATTAGTTGCTCTAAATACTCTTGTTGTAAAAGGTGGACAAAGCATATCTCAGTACACCCACAAAAATTGCCATTATTGACCATGAAAGGAAGAGAACATATGAATTGCGGAAAGATGGACTTCCAGATGCTGGTGAGTTGGGTCTGATCCACATGCTTAGACTTTGAATTTTCCATTCTATGTTAGCAAATTTAATTGGTTTTTTCAATAGTAGATAGCTAGTTGATAAGATGATATTAGGATTAGGGGAATGGTAGTGCAAGAAAATGGACTAGCTATCACTTCAAATTTTGAATGCAGTTGTATGACTTTAGGACTGCCACATAATCAGATTCAATGGGTAAGTTAGATGGCTGGCTTGCTATTAATCAACCTTTTTGCACAGAAAAAATCGTGCAAAAAAAGTGGGTGGTTGCCTATCAATCTTGATGGGCAACTGCCTTATTATAATAAATGTAATAATTTATCATCAATCACGACCTCCATTGTCCCTATCGTTATCATTTTTATTTCTTTTTAAACACAATTGACTCTAGCATTTTTAGCAATGATTATTTTCCTCTGCAGTGGTCTGGAATCCATGGGATAAGAAGGCAAAGGCAATTCCTGACTTTGGGGATAATGAATACAAGCACATGCTATGTGTTGAGGCTGCTTGTGTGGAGAAACCGATTACATTGAAACCTGGTGAAGAATGGAGAGGAAGGCAGGAACTATCTGCTGTTCCTTCCAGTTACTGTAGCGGACAACTTGACCCACAAAAGGCTCTTCAAAGCAGTTAAAGATCAACCCCCATCCAAGTGCATATATTGTACAGGTACGTCACCATTTGGAACAAAATTGATTAAAAAATTGGAATTGTATTGGACTCTTGGGTTGAGTTTCATGATCTTTTAGGGTATGGCTAACACAACATTTCGGGACATGCCAATTGGATTTAAGGATTGTTGTGCGTGAAATTCTTGCGGTTCGATCAAGTACTAACTCCTAACTAAATCACTCCTCAGGCTCTTTTGCAGTTTAGATTTGGTGCTCCCAGTGAGTTTTTGCCAGCATTTTTATATTTTTATTTTTGGATGGAGTACAGATTCATTGTTAGCAGAAGTGTCTATAATGTCCTCGAAGTTCTTTATTGTTGAGGAAGAAGGAAGAGAAGACAGTGTTCAGAAAAGGAATTTGTATTTTTACTAGGAATCTGTCCAAAGAAAATCAGAGGAGAAGAAAAAAATGAATCTCGTTTTTGTTTTTTCCTTCAGAGAACATTAGATTCTTTATATGCAACTCTTGTTTCGTTTGTTTACTGATGAAGACCACAAATGAATGATTATTCCCAATTGTATTTGAAAATCTTCTTCAGTAATTTGTTTGGAACATTTGTACAAGATATTCGAAACAACATAATTAATAGCCCAAACAACTTTTTTAATTAAATCGAGTTTGGGTTCTATAAACTGCACTGTTCATTTACAGCATTAAAGCTGACAAATATATATATATATATATATATATATATTAAAAAAAGAAGAAGCTCTAGACCTTATACATGGTGGAATGGTGAAGATGATATCACCGCAGAAAATCCATTAGTGAAGTTTCCTCGTAAAAGAAAAATTAGAAAAGGGAAGGAAGCAAGCACAGAAAATCCACCAGACGGAAAACGGAGATTTTCAGATTTCTTAGGGAGGTTTGGGGGTTGAGATAAGAATTTTATGTTTTGTTTTAAAGTTTTAAATATTATTTTTTAGTTTTGGGATTTGAAAAAGTTAAATTGGAATTTAAAAAAGTTGTATTGAGATTTGAAAAAGTTGAATTATTTATTATATTTTGTATGGAGATTTGAAAAAAATGTAATGATGAGTTGAGATGAGATGTGAAATTTTGAAAATTTCTAACTTCCAAACCAGCCCAATTTTAAATGATTCAAACCCAAATCAAATGGCAGGCCAAATTTGAGAGAGAGAATTCTAGAGCATTGGCTTTCATCAAAATCATTTTTAAAATTTGATAAAAAATACACTTTTTATAAATCCAAAATCTTTCTAACTATAATCCTGTATTGAATTAGTTAAAATAATAATATAATATTATTTTTTTAATATTAATATTTTTTATATTTTACAATTATACTAACTATATATTAATTCATTATATATTTTTAATTAATAAAAATGAAAGAACATTCGAAAAAAGTGAAAATCATAAAAAATAAAAATTTAAAAGTAAAGCAATTTGGATAATTTTTATAATAAAATATTATTTTTAAAGATAAACAGAATATCTTCAAGATATACTTAAAATTAATAGAGCTCATAATTCAAATTTTTACTTTTTAAAAAAGTCATTACAGATCACTCTATTTATATTTCTTCAAATTTTAAAGATACATTGACTTTGAAGAAGCTAAAGTCAGTGTTCTTAGCAAGCGGAAGAAGGTAAATGTTTACAATAATGATAAGGATATATCTCAAATAAATAATGATAAATCTCACAAATAAATCATAGATTTTTTATAATTTTTTTAGGTGAGTTGATTTTTTACGAGACCTTGTATAGAATTGTTTATTTGGATTTCTGCAAATCATTTATCAATGCTGATTGCTCAAAGCGCATTCTAGTTTTCCTTCTCTGAAAACTCCCATGTTATCCATCTTTTTCACTTTCTCCGTCGGCTGGCAGGTCAGAATTACAACTCTCTCTCTCTCTCTCTGCAATCTGTACTATTCCAATTCTCTGCAGAGTTTGAACTTTAATTTCAGAACCCACTTTCTCTAAGCTCTTAGTCCTTAATGAGCTGTGTTGTTTTTCCAATTTTCGTGGATATTGCTGTACTTATTGCTCCTCCTATTTGGTTAGAGAGAGGGTTTTACTTTACTTACGGCGAGGTTTTCTCCAGAGCTTTGTGCATTTTGTACTTTTGCACAAACTGAATTTTGGAGGGATTGTTCAAATCTTTAGGATTATGGACTCAACTCTCCTTCGAAGATGTCTTGTATCTTTGCATAATAGGTTTCGATGATAAAGGTATGTATCCTCTACGTGATTGGTTTTTGGATATTGAGTGAAAAACCCCTACTGTTGTAAGGGAAGTGGATTTTGGTGGCTTTTGAGACCATTGTGTATGGACTATATATGATCTGATGCAACCACCACCATATCAGCGTTCACAGACGAATATCGCGAATTTCATAGCTCAGATGGTAAAGAGACTTACCGTAGGGACGTCGAAGAAGTATTTTTGTTATTGGATTAGATTTTGAGTTTGAATCTAAGCGAGGTGGTATTTAATAACTTTTCAACTGAGCGGGAAATTTTTCCTCCCCATAACCAGTTTATAGGATCGATTTTGAAAAATGGAAAAAGTTCCACTGCCATCAACTCCCAAGAAGGAAGTTAGCGTGTACAAGTGATGGGTATGAGCAAAGTGAGCACTACTCTTTACTTAATGGGGCAGTTTTTCCATCTTCACCTCCGAAGGGAAGATCGGAAATTGTTGTTGGGACAATTGAAAAGGAGGCTTTTGCTTCCCATCAATCGATGGTTACTGGTGATAATGTGACGTTAGAAAATGGGAATGTTATAAATGTAAGTCAGTGCAGCTTCATTAAAGACTCGGAGATAAAACAGAGAGTGAAGGAAGGGTTTTGCTTCTGCACTCAGTTAAATTAAATCAATTAAATGGGACAACAGATAGCGTAGTTTCTTTATATAGTAAAGACCATAAGGAAGTATTAGTTGCTGAAGACATAAAAGACACATTCAATAGAAGTCACTGTGGGCTCCACTCGGGATAGCATTTTTCTCCACAAGTGTGGGTGGGCCTGCAAAGCTTTTGATTTAGGAAGCATTGATAGCTGTACTAACTCATATGACAGTGGTGGCTTGCCTAATACCAATGTGCTAAGGGAATGGATGCAGCTGATTGCTGCAGCATAGGGCCTTGAAGAGGTATCTATGGAATGTGCCAATTTGTTGAAAAATGGATTAGATGCCTAGATTAAACGATTGATCGAGTCCTGCATTGGCCATGACACATTGGAGAACAGTATATACGCACACCAGTTTCCTGGGAAGCTCATTAATGGTGTTGCTTCAGGACTTTATTATCAGTTGCGAAAGGGCAGTAGACCTTTTGAAGGCACCCAAAAGGGACATAATTTCCCCATTTTGTTGCTAGATCTCAAGGTGGCAATGGAGCTGAAACCCCAGGAGCTTGGAAAAGACTGGCCATTGCTGTTGTAGAAAATATTTTCACATGCATTTGAGGAATAATATTTCTGGAGAAAACCTGTGTCTCCCGTACGTGATTAAATAGGTACTGACTGCTCCCAAGGGTCATGACGGTAACAGCCTTGCTTGGGTGCCAATGCAGTAACTCTAGTCTGTGGCCTTTGATGAAGCAATCTTCTGTGGTTGTGATTAAACTTTGTCACTAAGAAACTGAATGGTATTAAAGCAGGATATTTTCTGGCTTTAAATGTTGTGCTAGATCTCAAATACCCGCCTTTAACAGCAACCAGCAGTAGGAAGTTGGACAAAGAACCCCATGTTTGCTTGACTTGTTGTGTTCTTAGCATAGTTTTGGTTTCTTACTGCATATTTTCATGAGTTTTCCTTTGTAATTTAAAGTTATTGAGACGATGATTTCTTTTTGCAGGAATGATATGCCTATTTCAGATGTTAGGTAAAACCACATGATGTAAAAGTTTTTGTGTAATGTGTTTCAAACTTAGCATTTGTCGAATTCAAATTGACAGCCCATTCTCATAAGATTTTTCTTGAAGAATTCAATTTCAGTTCTTGAATTCTGCGGCATTGAAATTTGACTAGTTTTCTTTCAAACAATGCACTTAACTTTCTTTGAAGCTTTTCCAACATTTTACTTTATATTAAGTGGAGCCACGTGCGGCAGCTCAGGGGCCCAGTACACCGGCATTGTCTCAACCGGCCGTTTGGCTCCTTCCCAGAGTGGCGCGTGTCTTTCACGCGCCACCACTGATCCTGCTTTGTTGCTTTTCCGGCTCTGTTTGCTTGTTTGGTAGTTGTTTGTAGTGTTTTGTTTGGTTGGGTTTTGTTGTAGGAATCTGTAATTCCGATTCTATGTTGGTATGTTTTATGTTGGAGTTTGTTTGTTTTTGGTTGGTTTTTGTAAGAAAATAAGGTGAAATAGGCTGTTGGACTTATGTCCATAGCTTTGTGGGGCTACTTCTCTTCCTTTGGAGGATGGAGTTTGGATGTTGGTTGATGGATGGAGCAGGATACTCTCTTTTGAGAGTCTCCGAAGTTAGACAATGCCGTCGCACAACGTATGGGAAGCTTTCAACAGAATTTAGTTTGACTTGTAATTTTGAGTCACAGATGTAACTTCTTTGTGGAAATGAATGAAAGGATGTCTATTTTCCTATCAAAAAAAAAAAAAAAGTGGATCATACTATCAAGTTAATTAGTTGGGGGCAGGACTAGTAAGGATTAGTTATTTTGTGGGTTCAAAACAAAAGGAAGTCCACTCTTTGAGGTGCAGGAAGTCTTGTATTGTGCAATCTCTCGCACAACCTTGCTGAAAGGGTCTGTCTATGATATAAATAGATTTGTACTCTCTGGTATGATAGTTTGAAAAAGTACAGATTTTTCAAGCATCCACCATACCCATATCTGATATGTATCCAGCAGGATATACATTGAGATATTGCAGGGCATATGAGGTGTGTATCCATACTCAAAGAGATAAACTCTTTCCATCAATATGGCTCATACAGCAGAATACGCAGCATATGGCATAGATAGTCATTCTTTGAGGAGCGATTCAAAAGTATTGTGCTCTCTAAATTGCTCGAGTAAGCAATGCATAGTGGTTTGTGATGTCACCTGGCTAACAAGAATTAGCGCGTCATCATTTGGTCAATAAGAGCTTTCATTTGCATGAAACATGATAGACTTGACATGCGTTTCAGAGGACAGGAGTGGTGCATGACCCAGGGGACAAAAGAGGTGTAATATCCGTAGCAAGGCTGAGTGGCTGTACCATCCTGGGGGTTAGCTCACCCTTAAGGACATGAGATCCTTATCTCTTACCCTTGAGCCAAGACCCTTAAACTGCATTGTGTGGCACTGGACTAGACAATTCCCTGCCCTGTCGGGTTGAGGAGGGTGCTGCCTCTGGCTAATGTCAACATGAAGGTGTTTGTAGCCATCACTCGCAGGTCTGGGGGAATTACACTCCCATCCATCTGTTAGAGGATATATGGAGGAGGTAGTTGTGTCCTTGAGATTGCCAAACGTCCTTAATCGTTGAGTTCTGCTCCCAACCCAGGCAGGCATGGGTTCATCTCCATGCAAATTTGAGTCCTTTAAATAGATGCAGACACTCAAATTTTGAGGAGACGCAACAAGATATTGCTCCTTAAGTATTGCTCACATAGCATTGTTTGATTGGTGGAGGGATGCTCAGAATCTGAAGCTCAAGGTGTATGATTCTTTTTTCATTGCGGAATTGGTTCTTTGGCTTGGGGTTCCTGAGTTTGACATCTCAGTCTCTGTAGAAATTTTTTAAGAATCTTATGGCTAGATCAAGATAAGTATATGCACTGTTGCTGGGTTCGTTTGGGCATACTGTGTTTATGAGCTGGATTCGCTTTGTTGCGAGACAGGATTTATCCCATTCGAATTGCAAACCATAGTCTCTAATATCTCTTTTTAAGCATCTAGATTGCACATACCAGAACATATCCAATAAAGTTTAAAATAAATCTTATGCTGATTTTTGCATCATTGTCATCAATCCAACATTTTCATTTGCTGTGCTGCTTGTATGTTAGATTTTGATCATGTGCTTTCCGTCCATGTAATGTCCACATATGCTATGCACGGTCTGCTCGGCATGCACGTACACTATTGATAAGCAAAACTGCCAAGTGGGCGAACTATTCCCAAATGAGTTGATCTTGGATGCAGCAAAGTATTATTATATTTACACAGTAATTCATCATTGGGTAGTATTTCTTTTTCACTCAACATGGGTAAACCGGATACATATTTCATATTTATTCTTGCAATAACTATGTACCATGCCACTGCAATGTTGGCAATTTGATCGTAAAAAGGTGATGCCATGTCAGGTCGCAGGACATTAGCAACGTATTATTCTTATAGCATGAGATGTGAGTGTTGTTTTAAGCTTGATGTGCAGAGAAGGACGAGGCTGCATTATGGTTAGACCACATAAAAACCCTCCAGAAAGGCCGTTGCTTCGGCTTGGGATGGGGACCTATCGGCCTTGATTCTGATTTGCTCAACATTTCCCACATCACATGGACGTCTTGATATCCACAGGTTTGTACATCATTGTGAAGCTTCAACAGCCCAGCACCTGCACAAAACAAGTCCACATCATGTTAGGAGTAGCTTTCATGCACATCAGTGAGGAAAGTTAAAAGAACAAAAAAAGCCATAGCTTTTTATACAGATAATAGTATCAAAAATTTTACTCAACCTCCTACTATTCACACAACCTTCACACACCACAATTTTTTTTTATCAAATATTTAATATATAAATAATGAATAGAAAAATTAAATTAATTTAAAAAGAATAAACTCCAAAAAAAAATTTAAAAATATTAAAAAATTTAAAAATTTAAAAAAATGTGGTGTATGAAGGTTGGGGAGGTTGTGTAGCATTTTTCTAATATTATATGCTCTGGCACTGCTTTTATTCCTGATGCTCCAACTAGTGGTTCTCCGTTCTAACACCACCAAGGAGGAGTGGCGGCCAGGACCTTTTGGGATCTTGTTTTTTAGCACAAAGTTGTAGGCAACATGGTATTTTAATGTTTGTTGTTAGGTCATTACTGAAGTGATTCTTTTTTTCCTTTTCTGAGCAGGCCATATAACTGAAGTGACTCAGCTTAAAGTCAGCTTAAAGTTGCACTGAAAAAGATGTTGATCCTATGCTTATAAAAAAAAAAAAAAAAGATGTTGATCCTATCATAATTCATAAGGCACATCTTTCGGCGTGAGGGCAAAAGTGTTGGTGTTACCACTTACCACTAGCATGAGTGGCGGCATAGAAAAGTAAGAAATAGAATAGTGTAGGCAGTACTTTGCTGGTTTTTATACATAAAATTAAACTATCTTATTTTATTTTATATAATTTATAATTTTTTTAAATTCTCACACAAAATATAATAAATAATTAAATATTTTTAAATCTCAAAATAAAAATAATATTAAAAATAATATAATAATAATATTTTATTCAACTTTCACCAAAACATCTAATCTCATCTCATTTGAATTGTTAGTTTCAAAATATAGCAACCATGAACAATATTTAATTTCTGTAATGTCTTTTGTTTTTAGAAAAATAAAAATATAAAAACAGTCTCTTGAATTTTCGTTCGTAAAGTGTGTCCTCAACTACGTATTTGACAGAGTGTGGGATTTGATTAACTCTACTTTGTCTTAGACGGAAAATGAGATTTGATTACTCTGTCTTGGATAGAGTTGTGTTGTCTTTGAGACTTTAGGTCTATAGAGGTTTTGTAGCTTGGACTAGATCATATCAGTCACGGATGTGAACTAAGAAGCTATTAATATTGTAGTTAGTTTATAATGTATGTTTCAGGTCAAGTTTGTAATGTCCATTATTAATGAATGCAATATGCTTATATATATATATATATATATATATATATATATATATATATATGTATATAAAAGAAAAAAAAGTGTACTCTGGTGGTATGGCATACAGTCACACTCAACTTTGTTTTGCCTTCAAAGTGGATTTAGCCTACTGGGAATTAGCCCCTCCACTAGTGGAATCTTTTGGGCTATGTACCACGCTTGAGTGTATTAACTAATATATATTAAGAACAAGAATAGGAATTAGGAGAGATCAAGATACAAAACACTGTCTGGATAATGATAATTACACTGTAAACAATAGATTTTTTTTGCAGGGAGATAATTTCCATTAAAGAAAAAGGATAAAATGCATCATTTATTTATTTATTAATAATTATATTATAATTTAGAAAACAAATCAATAGCTTCAGCATGACACAGTTAGGTCAGCAAGTGTAAACATGGCTGAACGAAGCATGAAAGTCGAGAAAATCAATGGATTTTTTATGTTTTGGTTGGTGGAGAATAATACTGTATTGGTGGTGGAAATATCTGTACTGTCTATGAATTGATATTGGATTTGACGAATTCGTACGGACAGGTATTTTGGGCTTGTAATGGGGTCCCTCGTCCTTGGAGGAGTTCCTTAACCCATGTTTTCTTTCTGCTTTTGATTATATTTATTTAATGTCTTTGACGACGTTTTCAGAAACAGGGTTTTTTTTTCTTTTTTTTTAAAAAGGGTTTTTATAGCAATGGGTTACTGAAAATAAATTATAATTTGTAAGAGTTGGGATCAAAGGAAAAGTCGAGATATTGGGTTTTTAGCTAATTATGGTTATTTCGAAAGAAAAGTAAGATCATATTACTATAATAATATTAAGATTGCAAATTTATTTTCAAGGAAAGTATATTTTATACATCAAACTATCAAAATTATCAACTTGTATCCCAAAAGATCTCTCCTTCCTTAGCAAACAGCACCATCAATCACGAATTGATCGTTAAAATTGTATCACTTGTTTTATTTTTCATTAATATTAACGATTAAATTTAAACCAAATATATATATTATAGAAAAAGTAATAGTTTTTTGGTGTACATTAATGATTTCACTATTTGTTGACAAATTGCAAAATGGTGTTAATTTGCATTCTTTTGTTTTTGTTTTTGTTTTTTTTTCCTAAGTACAATATTTCAAAATACTAGGATAACGGTCTTTTTCGCCTTACAAATTAATGGCTAATTTTCTATATATTTTACTGTTCTTGATACTTGTTAAGGATGTTTGTGCTTACCCGGCTTCCTCCTTAAGGAAAAGGGATAATTTTCAAACTCCAAACCTACCCCGGACTTCCCATCTCTCTCTCTCTCTCTCTCTCTCAGTTTGTGTTCCGACAGAAAAATGTAGAAAACGTTAAAAGGAAATTAATCATAACAACTGCCAAACACCAAGCGACCGACACAATACCCATATGATTTAACATGAAAAAAAAAAAATAGTAACATCAGAGAATATCTAGAATTCTATCCAATGGGAACTTGAAACAAAGTAAAAAAAAAAATCATTAAGAAAAATAGGTAGGATGAAAGAAGATTGGACAAAAAACATTATTAAAAAAGAGATTCCCATGTAGTTTGTTTTTCTAGAAAAAAAAAAATTGTAATTTTTCGTGTCCAACTTGTGTGGATGAGATTGATTTCAACATGAATATGAAAAGAAAAGAATATAAAGTGGGAACATGACAGGTTCCATTGGTATGGAGGGAATGTCTTCATTTGAGAGTTTTCTTTTAAACCGTTGATTATAATAAGCTTATAAAGAAAGCAAAAAAGGTTACTCTCATCGAAGAAAAATTCGTAGCTATCTGATAAATTCTATTTTTCTTACTGTTAAACAGAAGCAGAGGAAGGAAAGGAAGAAGAAGAAGAAGAAGAAGGGGAAGGACGTTAACAAAGAGGAGGAGCGTACACTTTCAGCAACCAGAAAAAGAAGAAGAAACAAGACAAAAAACTTGTGTACTGGGGCTCTGTTTTCCAAGACCAGAAACAGAGGAAAGAAAAGATCAATCTTCAGGAACTGTATTGACACTCTGAGAACAAGTTAATCAAGAGAAAAACAGATGAATTGGGAACAACTTATCAACAATTTTTTCATGATACAATTTGGTTACAAATCCCACAAATCGTGGACCAGAAAAAGGAAGGAAACAACTAATTGATTTTGCTGCCATTGCTAACATACAACAGAAGTAAACACATGATGAAAAGCAAATAAAATCAGATCGTAAAAAAGGAGAAGAAGAGACCATACTGACCATTTTTGCGAGACTTAACACGAGCAGAAACAGCAATCCAAACACGCCTGACAGGGAAAATCATTTTCTGCCATAAATCCATCAACTTTTCCTTCACCTTTAGTTTCTTTCTGGGCTTTCTTCTCCTATTCCCACCACCACCACCAAGACGAACCGCTATGGCTCGTAACCCGGCCAGACCTGAGACCCCTTTCCACTTTATCTTCTGATCTCTGTATTATTCTCTCCACACACACACACAGAGCGAGAGAGAGAGAGAGAGAGAGAAATTGTTCTTGCTGGGCAGCTTCGAGAGCAGCCAAGCTCAGAGCGTAATAGGTGCCACCACTTGGTTTGTCGTCTGTTATAACTCTGTATTCAGTGCACCGACACGTGACGGTATCTTTTCTTACTTTATTATTTTTTTGGCATATTATTTTATTATTTATTACTTACTTGCGTCTCTCATCCCACATCACTTGTGTAATTTCAATTTTCATTCGGACCATCAAAACAAAATTTTTAGTTTAATTTTATTAGTATTGAAAAATAATCAATTATTATTTTAGTGTATTTAATAAAAAAAAGGCGTTTTTTTTTTTTTAAATTTAAATATTTTTACGTTGTCAAAGAATGAAAAAACAAGTGGTGCAAATAAATCTATGAAAATCTTTTGGCTTTTGGGAAACTTTATCGTTTAGTCATTTGTCGGGATCTAATTTTTGGTTTAAATTATTGACGTGTGTTCTGAAACGTGGCCAATAAAAACAATTAAAGTCCAATTAGAAACTCTTTTTTTATTATTTATTTATACATAACAATTAATTATTAAAAAATATTGTCAAAATATATTTAATTTGCAATAATAAAAAAAGGTTTAAGGGGGTAGAAGGAATAGTGTCGGCAAGGTCACTGTCCACGTGGTCAATCGGCAACGGATATGGAGGGGAAAAGATTGGTGATTAGACGAGCTCTCTCAAGGTTTGTGAAAGGGATGCCCTTCCCTATCTCATCCTTCCACATTCCAATCTAAACATTAAAAGCTTCTCTTCTCTTCTTTTTTCTGATATCTCAACCATCAATCAATTTTCTATTTCATGGAGAAACAATTGTTCAAAAAGTGATTCAATAATTGGGTTCCTACTTTCAAAATTATTTGCTTCCAATGGAAGATGTTATATAAATATATATATATATATATATATATATATATATTTTATTTATATAGCCCTAATGGAAGGTTTAGGTTTTGGTTTGAAAGGATTTTGAGTGATGGATGGTTGTGGTAAGGGCATGATCCAATTAGATCAAGACAATATAAATCCAAACAAACTAAATGGTATGATTAGACATGTATTTTTCTTTTTCTATTTTTTTTACTTGAGATCGTACGTCAATTCACTTAAAATTCGACCAGAGTAATTAGACAGATCGAAGATGAGCTTACTTTTCAAGTCAAACATTATTCGTATTTTTAATAATGTCAATATATAACGGGAGTGAGAAGTTTCGAATCCAAATTTTCTATTTGGAGATTCGGGTTGTATGTCATCAACCCATCAGCTCTTGCATATACAAATATATACACAAATCGCACATCACAATTTTGAAAATTATTACTTATAATCTTCTACACATTTTTGAATATGGCATCAAATCATTAGTAGATAAATAAAATATAATAAATAATTTTCCCGTAATTTAATATAATACAACGAGAATATAAGTGGATGATGAATAATATTACTCGACAGTTTAATATTCAATTTGGATGAAGACTTTGGCATGATGATTCACATTTTTCATCTTAATGCTACAAGCTGTCACTCTGCCTCATGTTCACCGACTTAAATGTAGTATTTGTGCACTAAAATATAGTGACAAGACTTTAGTGCCATTTTAAAAGGATTTGGACCACAAATCTCTTTAGCTTTCGAAATGTGACTTTTTGTCATGAATTTCGTATATACTCCAGCTGGGTCTCGGATTTTTGTACATATCTGATAGAACTTCCAATAAACACTAGTGATCATGATGAGCTTTCCTACAAAATTTAGTTAGGGTTTTATGACCAATACCATAATATATCTATATATATATATGGCATGAATTAATATCCTTTTTTGTAATTCTTTGATTCAACATTTTTTTATAATTCAAAGAGAGGTAGGTAGCAGTAGTTTGTAGTCTTAGTACTAACTTCTATTTTTGGATAAGAAAATTTATATTTACAATCTTAGGAGAGGTTTAGATAGTGAATTGAGTTAAGATGATAGTTAAAAATTGAATAAAATATTATTAGAATATCATTTTTTAATATCATTTTTATTTTGTGATTTCAAAAATTAGAATTGTTTATTATATTTTGTTTGAAAGTTTGAAAAAATTGTAATAATTAGATCAGATGAATTGAGATAAACTTATTATCCAAACAAGGCCTAGAGTATGTAAGCCTTGTGCATTTCTTTTGAAAAAAATAAGTAATACGAGATCCACGTGAAAAATAAAAATAAAAAATAAAAAAACTTATTTTTTAAAAATAGACCTTATTTTTTTTCAAAAAAAAATCATATGTATGAGATTTGCACATCTTAAAACCATTGCTCTTTAGACAATATAGAATATAGACATAATATTAATACAATGAATCTATATCTTGTATTTATATAATTTCTTCGAATCCTGAAAAAATATTTGAATCAGAAAATTATAAAGGATCTTGATCCATATGACGGAAGATAGGGACGTTGCGTTTATAAGAATGAGACATATGCACCTACCTCCTGACAGCAAAGATTATTCCCCACGCCAGCTCAATACCCAAGTAATTTAGGTGAATATCTAGGCCCTTAAAAATAAATGCACATTAATAAATAAAAATAATTTTGTAAATAATGACATATTCGGATTAAAGAACTTATGGAAGGGCACAAAAGGAAACTCAATTTTGATTATATATTTATACCTAAAGATGATTATACCTATTTAATCATGTGATGCAAAGAAAGTTCTAAAAAGTTCTTGAAACTATAGCAATTAATAATGATACCTATTTAATACATGATTATCTTGTTATTATGATAGAATTAGATAGAGAAGTACTACAGATACAAAGAGATTTAATAAAAGTAAATTTATAGACTGACGTGATTTTATATTATACGTTAGATCTATTTTACGTTAAAAATAATTTTATAATATGATATATATACCACGTCAAGCAACACTAATTTGTCTGAATTTAATTTTATAAAAATCTCTTTAAGAGTTAAGTACTTCTCAATTAAAAAATGTCATATTTTGAACTTTTACCCCTCAAGCTAGCTTTAGTTCATCTATATTTTCGGCCTTAGTTCTGTTATATAATTTATTTGCAAAAACATTATTAATTAATGGGAGCTTTATAATAATCATGCTCATGTTTGAACTTCGTAGGAATTTCGTTTATGAGAGATTGTATTTGAGTATATATTGCCGGTTTTTTTGATTTTTTCATAAAAAAAAGTGTTGCAGTTATAAATAAAATAAAATTGATAAATTAACATGACTTGATAAGTTAAAATATTATAAAAAATATATATAGAATAAATAGAAAGCATCACATTATTAAAAAAATTAACTTATAAACTTAATTTTATAAATATATTTATAGACGTGACACATCTTCTTGTTCATATATAATCAATTGGTATGTAATAAAGTTTGTCTCGTGCGGGTTCAAAACCTTCTCTCACCTAATTAATTAATCCTAACAAAGCATGATCATTGTACGTAGGGTTCTTTTTAATTTCCAATTTTCTTAAATGTTGGTCCAATGTGGTCCATCTTGATCCCCCCCATCCACCATAAATATTATATCCATAATCTTAATTGATCTTTATGGATATGATTTTTTCAATTGGTCAATTATATGTAACAGTGGATAATCTAATCATAACATCATTAAATATATCTAAACCCCCTCTCTCTCTCTCTCTCTCTCTCTCTCTCTCTCTCTCCTCTTTGGGTTGGAAATAGGGAATAATTTTTTTTAATTATCATATTTTCGTCATCAAACGGTTAATAAAATAAATAAATAAATAACAAATAATCTCTTTAATTATTCGATATTAAAAGGTTAATGTATAGTATTTCTTGAATCTTTTTTTATTATTATTTTTGTTATAATATGATCATATAATAATAATAATATCAATAGTAATAACAATTGTAATCATTAAGGTTTCTTATCAAAGGACATTATAAATAAATGCGTTACACATTTGAATGATTAAAGATAGGAAACAGAACAATGATCAGTTCATTGATCTGCTTCATGTCCAATCAGCATATGGTAAGAGATTTCAAGCAGACATTGTTAAGAGATTTTTATAGTTTAATTATGGACTGATTTGTTTGGATTAGGAAGTAGGAACATGTCTGTCATCAAATAAGAGGATCTTATAACATTAATTAACCCTATATATAAGACAAAATATTTCTGGTCAGATTCCATATGATCCATTTCACACAGATAAGAGAATAGAATAATGTGGTTTTTTGTTCATAATTAAGCTTTCAGAGTAAATTAAAGTTTGGTTATAACCCAAAAAAATAAAAATAAAAACTGTAATATTTGGGTCCAATTTATATATCACAGAGATGATTTGATTATGAAATCAACCTACTTTCATCTGAAACATATAGATCCTGGGTTGAGTATTGTTAAGTGGAGTGGATTTTATGAATTTCACTCATCCATATTGTGTTTTCTTTTAAGATATCTATTAAATCAAGGAATGACGAAGCTTCTGCAATATAAAAGCTTGTCTTGATTTATTTTCATTTTACATTTTTCTAATCATAACTAATATTTTTAGAAAAATATTATTTATCACCATACCCGCTTATCATGATCTGATATTAGATAATTGATTAACAAGTGAAACATAACAAAAAAAATAGAAATTAACATGTCAATTATCACAAGAGTAGTCACTCTTTTGGGTTTGAGATTCCAAATGATCTAGTCTTATCCCTTAATCCAACAAAAAAGAAAAAGAAAAAGGAAAAGGAAAAACATGAAACACAAGAGTAGCAGGAGGGAGGGGGGTTTCAACATTGAGAATAAAAATTAGTTGACTAGATGCCACAAGTATTATTATTATTATTATTGCCTCAACTTTATAGAAAGTTGAAATGAAGGGACGTTGGTTGCTGATCAATTTCCTCATCAATAATTTAACTTTTTCCTATTGGAATTATTCTCAGATTGCATAATGTCAACACAAAGAGAGTGAGTGTCTACACAGTAGCCTCCTCCTGTTGTGGCTGTTCCAATGGGAGCATCATCATCAACTTTAGTCAAAAACATTTGAGTTAACTTTAAAGACATGATGAGTGTATGCTCATGAAGAAGGAATAACATCATCCCCCAACCAATCATATTAATTTGAATAATAAAATATCAATATATATATATAATTTCCCTTTTAGAAATAATGAGCATCGATCTTTCTTTATCAAACATATATCCATGCTTTTGTTCAAAACCAATAGAACAAAACATGAAATATTATTAGTGCTCTCTCCTTTATTTTTGCATTTGCAATCAACTAGTGTTCATATTCCAATCCACTGCACTTAGCCCCCATAAAAAAAAAAAAAAAAAAAGTGACTTTTTCTAGAGCTTTTGAAAGATAGAAATGACTGATTTAGATGCTATGGTTTTGGATTAGCTAGGGAGGGTAGGAAACAATCCCATTTCTTATCAAGAACACAAAGGTTTAAGCATTGGATTCCAAAAATGTGGATAGAATTTTCAAGATCCATCATTAACAAAATATGCTTTGTGAGGAATTTTCTAGTCAAAATAAAGTCTTTATATTGTAAAAGTCTATCAAAATCTTTATTATATTATAATTCTATATCATTCTATTTGTTTCAGCATAAATAGCTTTATAAAATACTAAATAAACATTAGATATTTGGGATATCAACCTTAGAAAATGGTGGCTGGTGGCTGTTTTCCTGAAAAAAAATTGTCCAATTCCATTGATCTTTGTGTTGCCACATGAGAATCTTTGTCCAATTTTGAGAGTGTAATTGATTAGTCATAGTCAACCTTAGAAAATGGAAGCACTTGTTTTTGCCTTCAAATTCTAAATATTGAGAGCTAGGAAGAACTTCTAGGTTGAGGTATCACCCTGAATCCACACTTGTCTTCCAATTGTTGTTTGTGGGAGAGAGTGCAATCATGCACCTGTCCTCTTCGTTCACCCACTTTTATTTATTTTACTGGTTTTATGTCTCTTCTAGAAGGCAATAAAATCAAGTGGGGGAAAAAATGAGAATGATGAGTGGATGGACAACAATGGCAGCAATAACATGACTTGTTGCCATTAATTACATTAACCTCCGTTCGGATACATAAATATTTTTAACTAATTTCATTTCATTATTATAATTTTTTTAAATTTTTTTATAAAATATAATAAATAATTTAATTTTAAAACAATAATAATATTAAAAAATAATATTCTAATAATATTTTATTTAACTTATCTAAAATCATCTCATCTTACTATCCAAACGAGCCTAATAGTTTGTGACACCCTCCTCATTGGATAGTCAACAAGAGCATCATAATTAGAGGCTTTAGACCTCATTATGGATTTTTAACAAGCTACTGCAAGTTGCTCAAACCACTGCAATTCAGGTAAATATTGAAAGTATAATACTTTCATTTTATCATATATAATTAAAATCATTTATATAAGCATTAATTTTTTTTTAAAATGACATCCAAATTCACCAAATCTGTTGCTAGGCATTGGTTCTTCCTTGGGGTATAAGCTTTTGGACTCCAAAGCAGTCAGCAAAAGGATCATTTTCATGGTATATAATCTACATATACATTTGCAATTCTTGAATTTCAATTGTGAAACTCTTTTTTCTTTATTAACATCTGTGTTAATGTCTTCTAGATTATGTCATCTGATTCTACCTACCAAAAACTCTTGAATTAGTGGGTTTAGTCCGTATGGGCTTACTCTTGTACAAGTGAGTGTAGTTGGTCTCACGCTTGAATTGTTATTGATAGTTGGGCTTAACTTTATAGGGCTGTGTTATTTCTTTTTTGGGCTAGTTTGAGAACACATGTATTTTTAAATATTTTATTTTTAAATATTACTCAAAAATAAAATCTTTTTTAATTTCAAATCTTCAATTATTTTTATCTAATTATTACTTAATCAAAACAACTTTCACAAAATTCTAATTAAAACACACAAAAAAAAATTACTATTTTTTTAAATTTCAAAATAAAAATTATATTTTAACTTTATAATATTTTTATTAAACTTTTTTTCTTACATTTTTCAAAATCCAATAAAACATCTTAGCTCAAACAATTTCTCTATTTTTTTCAAACCATTTCACTACAAGACCTTAATCTTCAATTTTTAATATGGACTGACTCCAACAAATAAAGAACACAATCGAATTCTAACGTTTAGAGTAGAACAAAAATATATTAAAAATAACCAAGCAGATAGAGAGGGATGCAACTGGTCTCGTTTGTTTTTATAACTCCTTTCAACTTTTCTAATCATTACAACTTTTTTAAATTCTCAGACAAAATAAAATAAAAAATTTAACTTTTTTAAATTTTAAAATAAAAATAATATTAATAATATATATATTAATAATATTTTATTCAATTTTTAACTTTAATCTCTACTTATCTCATCTCAAATGACAATTTTCTTTCAAACCAAACACCCCACACGAAGCAAGAAGGGACTACTATATATCCAAACACGTACCCCTCCCAACTTCACGTTTCCTACCTTATAATATTGGGCTTAATCGTATAGACTCCAAGGACTAACAACGCAGACAATGTATAAGTGATCCATAGTCTCTTTATCCCTTTGCAAGTGTAGCAAAATCTAAAAATGAACGTTTTATGCTTCTGTCAATCCTCAATACACAACCCAAAGATGCAGTCCGAAGCTTTAAACATGGCTCCTCCAATGAAGTTTCCTCTGATCTATTCCGCCCTAAATTAATAATGGTGTGTGTGTGTGTGTTTTTGAATATTGCATGCAAGCATATTCAAGAATCAATACTCTAGTTTGGGTAATTGAGTATTCTTATAATACTCTATTACTATTTATTATTTTATTATTACTTTTCACTACTATTTAATATTCTATCAATATTTTTTTACTATTATTTACAGAATATCTGAAATCACCTCACTATCCAAACGCAACCAAATTAAGTTGTATTTTGTGCAACAACTTATGTTAAGAATAGCATATCAAGAATAGCATATCAGTTCCAACTCTCAATAATATCTCAACAGAAGAACATGTGTCAAAGGATGGTAGTTGTCGATAGAGTCTGTTACAGATTTAATTATATTTGAATAATTGTATTCATATCTTATCTTATCTTTCTGTTGTAACCATCGATACTCATCATATTGTTAACACTATGTCTATAAATATCAAGCATACCAAGCAAGATTGTTATCCTTGCTAATTCAGCTATTTAGACTTTCTTTCTTGGCAATTAGAGCCTCTCAGTTTACACCTTTTTTATGGCTACACTAAATCCCACTTCTTCTCCATTTTCCATTCCTAATATGTCTCATCATGTTTATACCAAACTTGATGACACAAATTACCTTGCATGGGTGTGCCAATTTACCCCATCTTGAGGACAAATGAGCCTCTGGGATTGTTGATGGCCCAGAACCTGCTTCTCCTAAACTCATTGTTGATCCTAGTCAACCAGACAAAATGAATCACAATCCTGCTTATGAGACTTGGGAGAAGAAATATCAATTTATCTTAAGTTGGTTTATAGTTGCACTGTCTAATAAAATTGTCCCAACAGTGCATGGCTTAAACACCTCTAGGCAGGTGTGGACAACATTATCTACTAGGTATGCTTCACTTTCAAGATCCCGAGTCAATCATTTAAGGAGACAACTTCAAACCTCCAGATAGGAATTACGTACCTGTAGTGATTTCATTCACTACTCTAAGAGTATAGCTGATCAACTTGCCCTTGTAGGCAAACCAGTAAGTGATAAAGAGCTAATCTCTTATATTGTGGGTGGTCTCAACCCTCAATATAGTTCTTTTGTCACTTTTTATTCCTTTGCTACAAAGGATACTGCTATGAAATTTGAGGAGTTTCAATCTGAGCTACTCAGTTATGAACAATTGATGGCAGCACAAACACCAACTATTGAGTCAAATGCCTTTGCTTTATACTCCAACAAAGGACTTGGACAGAACAGAAAACCCAACTATAGGTCCTCTACTAAACCCAACTTTGGAAAAAATCTTGCATAAAAGAAACCATTGCCTTCAGCCAACAATACATCTCAAGGTAAACCATCCTCCAATCAGTTTGCTACTAATAAGCCTCTTTGTCAGATTTGTGGCTGGACCAACCACCAAGTCTTGGACTGTTTCCATAGAATGGACTATGCAAACCAAGAAAGACACCCACCTAAAGAACTTGAAGCAATGGTGGCTTAGTCCAATCTTTTTCATGAGGATGAAACATGGCTAGCAGACAGTGGGGCTACAAATCATATCACAATAGACTTGGAAAACCATGCATTGCAACAACCATATCAAGGTACTGAGAATGTGGCTATAGGAAATGGTAATGGTTTAAACATTGCACACACTGGTTCCACTACCTATCATCTTCCCAACTCTGATTAACATCTAAATGACATTTTGCATGATCCCAATGTTTCCACTAATCTGTTGTCTATCCAAAAATTCTGTCAAGACAACAATTGTTACTTCAAACTAACTGATTCCTATTTCTTGGTGAAGGACAACTTGACAAGGGCAATCCTCTTACAGGGACCCAGTGAAGGCAGCTTATATCCTGTGCATCTCAATAAGTTTATCACAAATAAAAGGGCATCTATAGCACTGATTGGGATCAAGGCATCAATAGATGTCTGGCAAAAAAGATTAGATCATCCTAATTCTCAAACTCTACATCGAGTTCTTAAAGACTACCAGCTACCTGTGTCATCCAATAAATCCCACTCAAAGCTATGTATGCCCTGTCAATTAGGAAAGAGCAAACATCTACATTTTAATAAGTCTAACCGTGTGTCTTCTAGGCCTTTAGAGTTGATTCACAGTGATGTATGGATCTCATCAATTTTATCAATAAATGGATTCAAGTATTATATTATTTTTATTGATGATTTTTCTAGATATTCTTGGTTATTTCCTCTAAAGTTCAAATCTAATCTGTTTGATTGTTTTGTCAAGTTTAAATGCATCATTCAAAACCAACTCTCTTGCAAAATTAAACAATTCCAAACAGATGGTGGAGGTGAATATACTTCAAATATTTATTTACCAAATTTTTGAGTGATAGTGGGATTTATAATCGATTTACCTACCCTCATACATCCCAACAGAATAGGATTGTTGAGAGGAAACACATGCATGTGTGTGAAACTGGTCTAACTCTCTTAGCATAATCTCATATTCCATCCAAATATTGGGTAGAAGCATTTCATACAGCAGTTCACTCAATCAATAGACTTCCTTCAACTATGTTGCAATTTGAGATACCTCTCACCAAGTTATTTAATAAAGAACCAGACTTCTCCCTTCTAAAAACTTTTGGTTGTGCATGCTATCCTCTTCTCAGACCATACATCAAACACAAGCTGGAATTCAGAAACAAAAAAATGTGTCTTCTTAGGCTATGGTTCCAATCAGAAAGGCTATAAATGTCTAGATTTGCAAACTAATAAAATTTACATGTCAAGACATATAGTCTTTGATGAGAACTTATTCCCTGCGCAGGAGAAAGGCTGCACTCACTACCCTGCTCGAGGACAATCCTCTCCATAAGGTACTGTCATCTTACCTTATCATTTTTGTTCACTGAACTATCATCTTACCCTCTCATTTTTGTTCACTGAATTCTCTCATTATCCCTATGCACTCATCTCAAAACATGCTCACAAGCAATCACATTCCCTCGTATCAACTCAGAGTTGAGACTAACCCTATCACCAATTCCACCCCAAATATTGAAACCACACTACCATTCAATTCAGTTGACTCTAAGACAGCCCCCACTCCTAATCAAACCTCCGATCTTTTACCTGCATCCTTTCCTGCACAAGTCCTTACTCATGACTCAAAGAAAGCATCCACTCCCACTTCAACCTCTAATTATTTACCTGAATTCCCTCTTGCATAGACCATCACTAGATCCATGATAAGAAATTCCAAACCTAAACAATTCTCTGACTATCATTTATATCTCTCCAACAAGTTCACTAATCATCCTGTTAAAGCCTTACATACCAGTTTTCTACCATGTGAGCCCAAATCATTTTCTAAAACTATGTCTAATCCTCATTGGTTGACTGCAATGCAAAGTGAATACCAGGCTTTGCTGGATAACCAGACATTGAGCCTTTTCCCGAGACTCAGACAAAAATGTTATCCATAATAAATGGGTGTACAAGTTAAAGCAAAAACTAGATGGTACCATTGATAGATATAAGGCCAGATTAGTTGCAAAAGGGTTTGAACAAAGAGATGACATTGACTATACAGAAACATTTAGTCCAGTAATAAATCCAGCCACAATTCGATTACTTTTGGCTATTGCATTACACTTTGACTGGCCTATCAAACAATTGGATGTATCCAATGCTTTTTTTCATGGTTTTCTCAATGAGGAAGTTTTTATGAAACAACCTCAAGGTTTTGTGGATAGAGAATTTCCTAAACTTGTATGCAGGTTGCATAAGGCTATTTATGGCCTTAAGCAAGCCCCAAGGGCATGGTATATTCGACTTACTCAAGCCCTACAAGGTCTTGGCTTTACATGCTCTCTATTGGACACTTCTCTATTTATGTATCACAATGGTCCAGTACATATTTATGTGCTCATCTATGTTGATGATATACTAGTGACTGGTTCTCACAGCTCTAGTATCATGGGGCTGATTCAAAGTTTGCAAAAAGAATTCAAGATGAAGGACTTGGGTGACTTGAGTTACTTTCTCGGCATTCATGTACACAAAACCTCTACAGGGATGCATCTCAATCAAGCTAAATACATCTATAGTCTGCTAGATCGTACCAATATGCTTGGAGTCAAGCCTTATTTAGCTCCTTGTGTTTCTAGACAGAAATTAAGCAAACTTGAGGGTGATCCTTTACCTGATCCCACCATTTATAGACATATTGTTGGTGCCCTACAATATTGCACCCTTACAAAGCTTGATATCTCATACTCAGTAAATCAACTATGTTAGTTTTTACATTGTCCTACCACTATTCATTTTACAGCAGCAAAAAATGTACTAAGATATCTATAGGGCACAATTGATCATGGCTTATTTTTCAAACCAGGACCACTACAATTGGCAGCATATTGTGATAGTGATTAGGCTAGAAATCCTCTAGATAGAAGATCAACAAGTGGCTATGGAGTGTTCCTAAGCACTTGTTTGATCTCATGGTAAACAAAGAAATAACCGGTTGTATCTAGATCCAACACAAAAGTAGAGTATAGAGCTATGACTTTTGCAACAGCTGAGTTATATTGGTTAAGAATGCTTTTCAAAAACTTGCAATGTTCAATTGAGTCTACTCCATAGCTGTGGTGTGATAATATGGGAGCATTACCACTAGCCTCTAATCCTATTTTTCATGATAGAACTAAATATGTGGAGATTGATTATTATTTCATTAGAGAAAAAGTGACTAACAAATATATCATACCTCAGTACATAGCCATTGCTGATCAGATAGTAGATGTCTTTACAAAGGGACTCACTTCTTCAAGATTCTTGTTACTCAAAGACAAACTAATGGTCATTGAATCTCCCATCAAATTGACAAAGGATGTTAAGAATATCATATCAGTTCCAACTTTCAACAATATCTCAAGAGAAGAACATGTGTCAAAGGATGGCAACTGTCGATAGTCTGTTACAGATTTAATTATATTTGAATAATTATATTCATATCTTATCTTATCTTTTTGTTGTAACCATCGATACTCATCATATTGTAGTCTATAAATATCAAACATACCAGACAAGATTATTATCCTTGCCAATTCAGCTATTCAGACTTTCTTTCTCCTTATACCTGTAGTTTTTCATCTCTCAAAGTAGTTTTCACATAATCATTACATCAGTTTTCACAATTTGAAAAATAAATTATCAAAAAGTATTTTCTTCGAGATCCAGAACTTTTAACTTAAAAAATTCCACATAATTCTATCTCTAGAGTTTCTTTGATCTTTCGATCAAGATTTCAGAAATTAAAAAAAAAAAAAAAAAAACCAATCTAATAATCTCTTGAAAAATATAATTGCCAGCAACAAGCGATTTAATAATAAGAAACGATTTTTATCAATTTAAAAGATCTAAACACAAGATTTAAATGATAAACATAATAAGCAAATAGTACTTAAACTCATATTTTAGATCATCATCACAAGCTTAAAATCAAACAGTGGCAGGAGATCACAATATTTCAAGTTTCCTTAAAACTTTCCCAAATTAATGCTGCTGATCATGTCCTGCATTTTTGTACGTGCACTTAAAATACATAAACAGTACTCCAACCAGAAAACAAAAACAAAGCAGTTTGACGCATTCCATCCCTAAATACGAACTCTTTCTTTCAACAACTCCACGAAAGAGTTGGATTTAATCTCTCCGGCAACCACCATGGTCGTCAGCCCATTGTACTCCACATCCATAGCAAAACTGGAACGCACACCTACAACCAAAAACATTAACTTGTTTATGCAAATTAGTTTATATTGTAGCGTGTCTGTATTTTACATGATCTATTGTAACATAATCAACATCATAATTTATGGTCCATGTGACGGGTCTGAGGTTTAATTGAATAAAGACACGTTGCGTTTGCACAATCTTCAAGTTTATTATTATAAAAAATTCTGTTCTCTGCGCAAATGTTTCATCAAACCAAGTTCAAGTTCTGCTCAGTAATGTTTTGAAGATAGAGAAATGCTTAATCTACAAAAAGATTTTACAAAATTAGGTTTATTAACTTACATGAGTTAATGTGATAAGTTAATAAATCTAACGAATCACATTTAGCTACGTCAGTGCCAATCAGTTTATAGTAAATATGAAAACGAACTGACCTGCAAGTAATGTGTAAACAACCCTCAGTCCTTTCCACAATGTAATTGCAATTGGGACACTTCATCCATTTCCTATCCCTTGCAAGTTCCCTCACCAAGAGATCGTTCCTCCCTCTTTCATTCTCATCCAGTCTCTGAAACTCTTCGCAATCTACCCCTGGGTGCCAGGGAACATTACAGTGTGCACAGAACAATCTATGGCAGAATGGACACTCTGACTGCCTGATGACTTCTCCTTCCTCGCCATCATTCACCAACATGGCTGAACAAAATGGACAGTAAAACTTCTGGGATGCAGGAATCAGCGCTTCGCATTGCGCCACTTCCCACCTTTCCAGCAAGTCTTTGGGAAGCAATGGCCCGCAAGCATCGTGTTCCAGCACAACCTTGCAGTCCAATCCGGGGCAACAAACAACGGTTATGCTCTCTTGGATCTTCGTGGCAACATGTTTCCCAATGCACACTGAACAAAATGAGTGAACGCAGCTCTCATTTCTGAACATCTCGTCACTGCGTCTCCTTTCATCACAAATCTCGCAGATGCAATATTGAGATGATTCTCCTGCTTCTTTCGTTCCCTCCACTGGCTCTGCATTTGGGGTTGGAGGAGTTGCTTGGATTTCTGGTGAGGATGAAGAGGACAAGGCCTCCTTGTTTGCCATTTGGGAAGTGATCAGGGAGCCCATTAGAACCTCTTGAAACTGCAATTCATCTGCATACTGTTCATCCGAAACTGTGAAAGTCTGATCATTTTCTTGTTCACCATCAGAGACTAGTAAGAAGTAAACATCATCTAAATACACAAGGTCAGAGGCTAATTCTTTTGCCATATTTCAAGGTTTCTGTTTGAACAATCAGCCCCTGATCACACACTCGGCAAAGCAGAATGCCTATGTTTCATGTACTATAATGGAATTAGTGGCATCAAGACTATAGACAGTATTAGCTTAGAAGATGCACAGAAAAAGAAAATAAATAACAAAGAAATTAAGCCTTAGCTGAGAAGATGTCGTCTCTGATTGGAAGATTTGGGACTCCTCTTTTTTTCTTTTTTCTTTTTATTTAAAGCAATTTGTAACTTCAGCTAGGGGTTTGAAGCTTTGGAATCTTCTTGATCTTGACGTACAGAAAAAGGAGAAAACTAAGAAAAAGGAATTGACTGTGTGAGGCTTTCACACACAGTCAATTATGAATGTAGGGTCATGTAAAATAGATAAATAATGTGATAATTTAAAAAAAAAAAAATCAATGTACGTATGTTTATGGGGTGTAAAGTATTGCTTTGTTATCATTGTTTTTCTCTCCAGAGCATACTGCAATTACAGATCCAAGCACCTTAGGAGATAATAAGTTTGGAGATGAGAGTTCTTAATTATGTTGAGATCTGTACAACTCTTATTTCGATATATATACATAAATATGTATATATATGTAAGGATATAAGTGTATGATGACTTTGTGATATAATCAGGATAAAAGTGGACCAATCATAATTATTAATTAACAATAAGACAAGTTTAGATATGATGGCTTAATTATATTAAGATTTTTAGAACTCTTATCTTTATATATCCAGAACTGACCAGAAGCATGTATATAGATAGACCGAGAGATATATACATGATATTGATGTAAAAAAACAAGGTCCGTAAACGGTAAATATATTTTTTTGACAGTTTTGAATAGAGATTTATGAAGAAGGAAAATCATCATTTGACAATTACCCATGCATGCATCAATAAAAATTAATTTTTTTTTTTCGTTTTCATTTTTCAAAAATTCCGAAGTTCTTCTAGTTGAAAATTCATTTTCATTTAAAAGAATTTTACAAATTTTGAGGTGGCCTTTTTCATCATGTTCATACCATCCCAATAAATGATCCGGGTCATTTGCTTTATATTCATTTTTCTAGCTAACCGAAAGGTAGAAAAAGGCAAAAAAAGAAAAGAAATGAAAGCTAAAACCCAATTAACTCTCTTTTGAAAAAAACAGAGAGATTCCATTTGATTATGAATAGAAGAAAAGTTCAAGTAGTTGCTAAAAATCCCAGTTCCGCTATGTACAGGCGTAGAAATGCGGAGGCCCTGTTCACTGCGCTGACGTGCACTTATTAAAAAAAAAGAAAACCAACGGACGAAGAAATGAAGAAGAAGACCCACTTATTATCACCAGAGCCCACTGCTTCAACCTTGTATTCGCATTCTGCAGGTTATCATCTCCACCAGCTTCCAATAGATTTCCTCAAGGAAATGAAAAAAGAAAAAAGATAGAAGATTCTTAACACATACAAAAGCTGGTTTCTTTTTCGGTGAAAAAGATAGAAGAGAGAAACCCATGAAAAAAATCTATGGGTTTTATTTTTTGAGTTTCAGATTTTGTAGAAATTGACTGAGATAAACAACCCATGAGATAAACAGGGAAGGAAAATGAAAAAGATAGCAGGAAACCCATAGAAAAATCCTCAAACCCAGCAACCCCTTGCAGAAATGGACTGAGATGGAGTAGTGAGTTACCTAGGATGAAATCAAACCGACAGAAATGCACGTCCCCTTGCAGAAAATCCTCACACAGTTTCGCATTTCGTATTGCAATGGGAAGGACAAGAGAAGTAGAAGGGGAGACGGGAAACCGAAAGCAGTCTAGGAGAAAGAAGAAGAAATGCTAAACGCACCGTTTTTTTTAATCCAAACGGTGTGTTTTGAGTCCACGACCTGCTCACGACTCCTGCGGCCCTGCTTTAGACTTTTTTTTTAAAAGAATAATGATAATGCAAGTATCGCGCCCACTTTTTTTAAAATTTATTATTAAAAAATTAATTATTTTATGTAAATTATTTTAAAAAAACACACAGTATTTTATATTTATAAATATTATTTCTCTTAAAAAAATCCACCCGTCCAGTCAACGTGAATGAGTTTTTATTGGTTAGTGTTGGGCTAATCAAAGAACTCTTGGAACTTGGAATGGAATGTTCACGGGCTTAAACAAACTGACCAAACTACTCTAAAGCCCCCAAACTAGACAGCCTCGAAGTCCAAAAATCTTGCTTTTAGCCCAAAAAGGGAAGACCACTTTACTGATGCAGTAGGCATGGTTATTGGGCTTCAGACACTCCTAACTCCAAAGGTAGGTGAAGGCTGAAGCTAGACACTCGGTTCTGCAGCCATCAAAGACGTTCTCTCGGTCACGTCAAGGTAGGTAAAAAGCCTGCTTATTGGGAGAAACTACAGCACTACCCATTGCCATTATTCAGACCCCACCACCTCCACCACCCAATACCAAATTCACCAACCCAACAACAATATTCAGTCTCCTTCTTCACCAACCAAGTGTTTTTTTTCCCCCATTGCAGATTGCTTGCTTTTCCCCTTTTCAACCTCGACGAAACTCCACAATCCCCATTACACCCCTTCACCAACCCCCAGCTTCCATCTTGATCCTCTCCTTTTTTTTCACCTTTATACGATCGATGTTTTCGACCCCTAGCTAAGCTAGCCTCCCCCCTCACCAGCAACAAGACCCCAACATTTCCCTGGTTTTCTTGTCTCTTTTCCTGGCAGTCCTTATGGCTATCCAGACAGAGCAGCCAGGGGAGCTGGTTTTCCGGTCTAAACTTCCTGACATTTACATTCCCAAACATCTTCCTCTGCACTCATATTGCTTTGAGAATATATCGAAGGTCGGCTCGCGCCCTTGTTTGATAAACGGTTCGACCGGCAAGGTGTACACGTACTATGATGTCGAGCTCACCGCGCGCAAGGTCGCTTCCGGCCTCAACAAGCTCGGTGTTGGGAAGGGAGACGTTGTCATGCTTTTGCTACCCAACTCGCCGGAATTCGCTTTCGTTTTCCTCGGTGCGTCGCATTTAGGTGCCATGACCACGGCTGCCAACCCTTTCTTTACAGCTGCAGAGATATCAAAGCAAGCGAAATCCTCCAAAGCGAAGCTCATCATCACTCAGGCATGTTACTACGACAAGGTGAAGGATTTCGCAGATGAAAATGGTGTTAAGATCATGTGCATCGACGACTCACCCCCGCAAGACTGCTTGCATTTCTCGGAGCTAACACAGTCCGACGAGAACAACATCCCGACGGTTGACATCAGCCCCGACGACGTGGTGGCACTGCCTTACTCTTCGGGGACGACGGGGCTACCCAAAGGCGTGATGTTAACGCACAAAGGGTTGGTGACGAGCGTGGCTCAGCAGGTGGACGGAGAGAATCCAAACCTATACTTCCACAGCGAGGACGTGATTCTGTGCGTGCTGCCTCTGTTTCACATTTACTCCCTCAACTCCGTCTTTCTTTGCGGATTACGAGCTGGAGCAGCCATTTTGCTCATGCAGAAGTTCGAGATTGTTTCCCTCCTGCAGCTGATACAGAAGTACAAGGTGAGCATCATGCCCATTGTCCCGCCGATTGTGTTGGCCATATCTAAGTCCCCTGATCTCGATAAGTACGATCTTTCGTCGATAAAAATGCTCAAATGTGGAGGGGCGCCGCTGGGAAAGGAAATTGAAGAAACAGTGAAGGCAAAGTTTCCCAATGCTAAATTTGGTCAGGTATGGGTTCTTTTCAATCTTTTCTTAATTTATAATCCTTGGGTTTTATTGGTCGTTTCCAACATGCAAGTTTGTCTTGTTTAATAAGCCTAAACGAATTGAAATACTTCTTCATCTTCAAATAATAAAAAAAAAAAAAAATCTTATTTACATGTCCACCTGACACATCTAATAAAGTATTTATGTACTTCAAAATTTGAATATTATAAATCAAATTTTAGTAAATATTATGCACTACATATCAATTTAAAAATAGAAAAACTCAAAATAAATATTAGAAAATTTAACTAATATTGTGTTATAAAGAATATGTGTCGTATCTTTAATTTTTCTTCCATTCCAAGGACATATTATGACATTTTTATGACACTCAAATCAAAACTCATCATTAAATGATCTCTTATTTAAAATAAAATAAAAATAAAAATTTGGTGGATAACATCATGCATATCTTGGACTCACTGTAATAAGATCTCGTTTAATATAAGAAGTGTTTTATCTTATTTTATATTTTTTTATTATTATAAGTTTTTTAAATTTTTATATAAAATATAATAAATAATTCAAATTTTTTTAAATTTTAAAATAATAATAATATTAAAAATAATATTTTATTTAACTTTCATTTCAATTTATCTCACTTTCTAAACTATACCAAATATCTCCGCCGCTTGTTGTGGTTCAAGCTGCAAAAGAACTCCTCCCAAAAAAGGATGGAGATCTCTGTCTTCCAATTAATCTGGCTAGGATCGCTGTCATGGTGTGGTATTCTGTGATCCGGTCTGCATTTTCGTCCCACTGTAATAAATTGCAATAAATCTTTTCAATCTTTTAATATTCTATATTTTTTATTTATTTTTTATTTTTTTATTTTTTTTCTTTTATTAAATATTTATTATATAAATAATAAATAATTTAAAAAAAATAAACTCAAAAAAAAAATTAAAAATTATGAAAAAATAATAAAAGTTTAAAAAAATATATGAAATATAAAATATTAGAAGGTTGTATAGAAAAACTCAATAAATTATTAATGTCTCCGCCTAGCGTATTTAATATTTATGGGTCAAGCCTCCTAAAAGAGAAGGGGCCTCCATGTCAGGTCACCTACCATATCCACTTTCTTTCACTGTTTTTTATTTTTTATTTTTTATATCAGAATAAAATAGAGGTGCTATTCCACTGTTTGAGTACTACCGCTCAAGACTGCCTTCAATTTTTTATTTTTTTAATATTTTTTATATATTTCAATATTTTTTAAAAATAAAAAAATATATATTAATACATTAAAAATTGCTTCTTAAAAAAAAATTGACCAATAGTCCACTACAACGATCAAGTTGCGGGAACGGACTATCTTTTCCCAAAATAGAATGGAACAAGAATAGAATATATAGTATATGAAGTGACGAAGCAAAAGGGGCTCTACAAGGTAAATTATTTCAAGTGTAAATTATTTTGTCATTCTTACTAAAATTTCATATTTTAGGTATATTATTTTCCATTTAATTTTATTCCATAGAATATTTTAAATGAGAAAATTCCAAGAAAATTCCAATTCTTAGGGGGATTTATTAGGAAAATAATATTTATTTTTAAACACATTTATAACCTAGGAGAAGATAAATAAAGTATTTTTGTTTGTAGTCACTATTATTATCTAAAAGGTTTTTGAAAAATCAATTTAAAAACTTAAAAATTTATTTAAAAAAAAAAAAAAAAAAGAGAGAGGGAGATGATGGCGAAGAATATGCATGAGAAGATGAGGAGATAGCTAGTCATCAATGATGGAGCAGTTAAAATAGAGTTTTAGGTCACCGACTCCTCCTTTCAACTTGTGCAAGTACATTACCAACCGGAGGTATTTATTGAGCATTTTAGGCCCTAAACTTCTTAATTTGTTTTGGATAATTATTTTAAGAGAAATGGTTTTGTCACGAAAAGGTATAAATTCATTAATTAATATGATTTGATGTGGTACGTTCATTGTAAAGTTATTTTTATTGTAAAATAAATATAATATATCAATAAAGAGAAATGATATTTAGAATCATAGAATGCACAAGTGCTGCATAATTTTTTTAAAAAAAGTGAGTACATTATATAGGATCCACGTGAAAATTTTAATTTTTTAATAATAGATCTCACTCTTTCAAAATAAATGCGTAACGCTTTCATAATTTATCATAACTGTATCTAGTATTACTCACTAATAAATATTCATGAGGAAGTTGTTTAGGATTGTTGTTATGGTTGCTGGAATACTTGCTCTGCATCTTCAGTTAACTCACTGCAGTTAAGTAATAGTCTCCAATCATGCATGCTCGTGGGTCAAGCTTCCATAAGTACTCCGATCCCCTCCCAAAAAAATTATGGTCCTCCATCTCTTCCTCATTAATCAGGATCGCTTTAATGGTTTGGTATTTGGTATGCATCTTGCATTGTCCTCACTCTAGTAAATTAGAGACTCCAATCATATTTGTGAGTGGTCAAGCTTCCAATTTCAAGAAGCCAGCATAATTTCCTATAATTTCTGTCCAAACGTTTTCTACAATTCACAGATAGACATATGTCCCCGTTTGGATTGAGAAGCGATTTCAACTTATCTCATCTTATTATTACAATTTTCTCAAATTTTTACACAAGAAATAATAAAAAATTTAATTTTTTTTAAATCTTAAAATAATAATAATATTAAAAAAATAATATTCTAATGATATTTTATTTACTATCCAAATAGGACCACTAGTCTATGAATCTCTGAAATATATGTACATAAATAGAATGTGTTGAGTTCGAAAATTATAGAAAATCCAGGTCATGTGCCTACATGATCTATACCTCATCCACATTTATATTATGGTTAGTGTTTCACACATCATGTCACCAACCATATATCTCTTTCTTTCCTTGTTTTAGTTTTCTTTTTTCTCTTTAATTACCCCTAACTTTCGGAAGAGAGTATACCTAACCTGGTTGATAGTAAAACAAAATGATAAATAATTTTGATAATGGAGGATATAGAGGTAGGTAGTTAGCTAGTCAATAATGGAGGCAGAACTGTTAAGATTAGAGTTCTCTAGACCTAGACTTTTTTTTTATACACAAAAAATGAGAGCACATTATTACCAACTAGATACATTTATTGAGCGTTATATCTTTTAGAGTTTGGTCCAAAACGAGAGATACATTTAAAATATGTCTTCCAATATCCATTGATAATTTATATTGTCTAGACGACTTATATTTTAGGATGGTTCAAAAAAACTCCAAAATTCTAAAAACTCATATGTAGATCATTTAGGTTGCATTTGGATAGTATGATATTTTCAGATATTTTGTTAATAGTGTGAAAAAATAATAAAAAAGTAATGATAGAATATTAAATAATAGTAAAAAATAATAAATAATAGTGAGGTATTTTCATCAGTATCCAAATTACGCCTTAAAAAATACCATCTAGATCAGATAGGAAATTGTTCTTTCTTAATTAGTACCGATGTAGGTCTTCTTGGGAACTGTTTAATGCTTCTCATAAATTTCTTTGGTGCATGGAGAAAGTGCTTAATTTTGTTCACGATGAACTTAAACAAAATATTTGGTTGTAAAAAATACAGGGATACGGAATGACAGAGGCAGGTCCAGTACTGTCAATGTGTTTGGCATTTGCTAAAGAACCATTTGAGGTGAAATCAGGAGCATGTGGCACTGTTGTAAGGAATGCAGAAATGAAGATCGTCGACCCCGAAACTGGTTCCTCTCTTCCCCGCAACCAACCTGGAGAGATTTGCATTAGAGGAGACCAGATCATGAAAGGTACGTACGTATAAGTAAGCACTACTTTTATAGAAAATGATTTTCTGTGGTAGAGAGATGGACATAAAAATAGATACTGCAATATTTATACAGATAATAATAAATATTATAGTATCCATTTATGTGTCTATCTTTCCCGTTTAAGAGGATCTTGACCCATTACTTTCATTTCTATCATGCTATTATTATCTACATAATTAGATATTTGGTGTTGAGATCACCTTACTTAGCCTTGTTGATATATGTTCAGGTTACATTAATGATCCGGAAGCCACAGACAGAACCATAGACAGAGAGGGTTGGTTACATACCGGCGATGTCGGCTTCATTGACGACGACGACGAGCTCTTCATCGTTGATCGGTTGAAGGAATTGATCAAATACAAAGGGTTTCAGGTTGCCCCTGCCGAACTTGAGGCCTTGCTACTCACCCATCCCAACATCTCTGATGCTGCTGTCGTCCCGTAAGTTAATTTTGTTATCAGAAATGTTTGGCTCAAAAAAATTCTCATATCTAACCACATTAATCAGCTCCCATGCATGTGAATGATGTTTGCCATGCATTTATATATACAGCATGAAAGACGATCTAGCGGGAGAAGTTCCTGTTGCTTTTGTGGTGCGATCAAGTGGTTCTAACATCACAGAAGATGAGATTAAGCAGTTTGTGTCTAAACAGGTGACTTTTAATCTTAGATCTTGCTAAAAACTTTGACTTTTCTGCGTTAAATTTTGTTTTAAAAAGTAGTGTTTTTGGCTTCTATCTTAACTTGAGGTTGTATACATGTCATGATTTGTGATGGTTCAGGTGGTGTTTTATAAAAGAATAAACCGAGTATTTTTCATCGATGCAATTCCAAAGTCGCCGTCGGGGAAAATATTGCGCAAAGATTTGAGGGCGAAACTGGCTGCTGGTCTTCCAAGTTGAATCCTCCATATATATATATATATATATAAAGCTATATGAAAGCTATTGGACTTTGCTACAAAGAATTTCTCTAATTACTTTGTATTTGAAAAGAAAGTATGTGTAAAGGACTTGAATTGCAATTGCAAAACCAATTAATACTATATATTATGATTTGTTATTTCTTTGTTAATCTTTCAGATGTTGTGTTTCTTTCTTCAAGATGTTTATGGAGGATCTTTTACTTTGCAATTACTCCACACCCTAGGGGGCAAATCCAACGTGGGAATGATATCAAGGTCGTCCCCAAGGAGATTCGGTATGGTGGATGCCCTCTCTCTATTGCCGATGATTTCTTCGACCCTTTCACAAAAAATAGAAAAAAAAATTATATCAAACATAAAAGATATTTCCAATCATAGAATATGCAATAATCGCGCAGTTCTTTTTTAAAAAATGAATAAATATGAGATTTATATGAAAAAAAATTAAATTTTTAATAGTAGATTTCAATTTTTTTAAAAGGAGTACGTAGCTTTTACACAACCTATTTGTATATAGTATTACTCTTTTAAGACGACATGTAAGTACGGTATTATTGGGTCACAAATGAGTTCATTAATAAAATTTATAGGATGTCAACCCTTTACATAATAAAATAAAAGTGTCCATTATGCTTTCAAGTGCTCCAATGACTATCCTTTTTAATTTGGGATTAAGAGACTAAACTCTTGATTGGATTTAAAAAATATCTCAATTTATGATCTTATCTAATCATTATAATTTTTTTAAAATTTTTAAATAAAATATAATAAATAATTCAATTTTTTTAAATCTAAAAATAAAAATAATATTAAAAAAATAATATTTTAATAATATTTTATTTAATTTTTATCTCATTTTAACTCACTATCCATACCTCCCCGGTCAAGAAGTGCATCATGGCCGCAAACAAGTGGTGACCCATTTGAGAATGGCTTGGATGCGTATATCCATTATGTGATACAATAGAGGCCAGAAAATATTAATTAATTCTTAAATTCCAATTGTCGGTCAATCAAATCTAACCTAGGATTAATTTATAATCACCCAACTATGAAGATTTAGCCACAAGCATCATGTGGAGTACATTCATTAATAAATGTAGGCTCGTTCTTCTTTTTTCTCACGTGGAATTGTTTTAAAGTTTAAATAAATCCTTAATAAGAGAACCATCTTTGCATACGTAAGGGTATGTTTGAACTTTGGATGATGCTATAAAATTTTGGGAATAGTATTAAAATAATTTGAGTGAATATGCTTTATTAGATTTAGGAAACGTTTGGATTGAGAGATGAGTTGAGATGGTTTGTGAATAGTATAATAAGATATTTTTAGAATATTATTTTTTAATATTATTATTATTTTAAGATTTAAAAAAATTAAATTGTTTATTATATTTTGTGTAGGAATTTGAAAAAATTATTTTGAAATTTAAAAAAATTGAATTGTTTATTATATTTTAATGTGAGAATTTGGAAAAGTTGTTTTAGGGACTTAAAAAAAATTATTATATTTTGTGTGAAAATTTAAAAAAGTTCTAATGATGAAATTGAGATGAGTTGAGAAGAGTTGTGAATATAAACAAGAGAGAAAATTTTGAATATAAATATTTTTAAAATAAGTATTGTATTAAAGTTTGTGAAAAAAATAGATAAAGTTAAAAAGTTAATTGAATATAAATTTTTAATATAATTTTTATTTTGATGTTTATAAAAATTGTATTGAATTTTGTGTTTGAGTAATGATTAGATAAAAAGTTTTAAAATTTGAAATAGAAAAGTATTTTTTATATTTAAGTGAGCAATCTTTATGAATGCAGTTACGAGAGATTTTAAAAATATTTGGTGTCACCCATGCCCTAAAACAATTCCTCGTCAATGATAATATGTCAAAGTTAATCACAAGAGAATGGTAAGCATAGCTTGGGCAAATAGTCGCCTGATTCACCCGGATTTCTAGATTTCAAATCGGACTGAAAAAAAATCCGACTCGGTTGCTCACCTCTAAAGGTGGGTTTGAATGTTGAAGTAAGTTAAGTTGAGATAATAAAATATTATTAAAATATTATTTTTTAATATTAAAATTGTTTTAGAATTTAAAAAAATTGAATTATTTATTATATTTTGTATTGAAATTTAAAAAAAATATAATGATGAATTGAGATGAGTTAAAGATCCAAACGCACCCTAACAGTGCCCGGCAAGAATGAGCTTGTAATCGTAAAAGAAATGCATGGATGCAAAAGGCCCATGACGACGGAAAGAGCCCATATTCATCAGACCAATAGAAAGTAAAGCCCCACCCCCACAAAAAAAGGCCATGCTACGGGACAACTATTTTTTATAGCCAAAAATATATATATATATAATATATCATTTTTTATATTTTCCCCTTTCATATTTGACACACATCAGGAAAAATTCATTTTTATTTGAATAAAATGTAAAAATTTGACAAAAAATGAAAAAAAAAATCTTATTAATAATTGTCATAAAGAGTTGTCAAATGGGATACCTAAATACCACTTTCCTTCAAGAAAATAGCAAATATTTGCGGCCTGCCATGTGACAACCTGACTTGACCGAACTGAATAAAATTTACTTCGTTTTTTTTTTTTTTCCCTATTTTTGGAACTTACTTAAACGGAAACAACTTTTCATGTTAGAACAGAGTCCCTCCCGTTAGCCAGGCCCACGGTGCTTCTTAGTTGTGCTGCGATAAACAAGACAGAGACTCCGAGTATCCCAACGGGGATAGTTCTCTGGTTAATTTTTTTCGAGAGAAATAATATTTACAGTTGTGAATTTAAGTAAATATGTAACTGATCCAATTTGGTACCATTATTAGAAAATTGTTTATTTACAGCCAGTTAATTCCAACAAAATGATTATTTATAGTTAAAATGAGTATGTCTTAGTCACAAATAGTCTTTTCATCGCAAACAAATAGTCACAAATATCCGTTTTTCTTCTAGTGGGTTTGATTTTGGATAAAATCTAGGACCGAACCAGTACCACCAATTTTGCATTTTTTAAAACCAATTACGCACTGGTTACCTTCCTAAACCGGTATTTCCAGTTTTATCAGTTATGATCCGATTTTTCAATTTTAATAAAATGAAAATTTCTTAAAAATATATATATATATATATATATATATATTCATTAAAAAAAAACTGCTTTAAAAAATCCGTTTTATTCCAAAATTTGTTACATAGCTGAGTAATGAGTTGATTGAGGCAATCATTTAACTACCCATGGAATCAGTATCATATTCTAGACAAAATGCATCTAAACCTTTAATAAGAAAGAACCACCCATGGTTCAAGGACTACCCTAGTTGTTATTGTGTGGTTCAAGTATGATATGCCAATAAAGAAAGTCATCGTTATATTATAGCAAACGATATGGCCCAACATGCCCTAATAATCGGATTAGACTATAGTAATTGAATACCATCAATATCATATGACTAATATGAGATTTCAAAGTAATTTCAAATAATTTAAATAAGTGAAATGAAAAAAAAAATAAGTGAGAAAAATTACTGTCGAAGACAGAGAGATGTGAGAGAGGGGCTGCCGGCTGCGTGAGGCAGTGAGAGTGAGATAGTGAGAGACAAAGAGATAAATGAGGGGTTGCGTGACTCAGTGAGAGATGAGAGGACAACATAGTGTTGAGAGAGGGGCCGAGGAGCTGTGTGTGTGACAGGAACGGCTCAAGAGGTGAGGCAGTGAGGGGAGGTGCAACGACGAGAGTAAGGGTCTATGTTTCTGAGGGGGTGACGACGAGAGGGAGGGGACCCAGGCTGAGGGGGCGACGACAAGATGTGCAACTGGGTGAGACAAAGACCAAAGGGCAGAGAAGCAAAGAGTGAGGAAGAGAGGGCCAGGGGCCTCAGGTGATCATATTTTAGCCTTTTAGGTTTTATTCATTGGAGAGGAAAAGACGTCGTTTCGTGATGGTTTATAGTATATACATAGTAATATATATTATTATAAATATTTGTAATACATTTAATACTATTAGTATATGGTAAATGAGTAATAGTATAATACATTAAAGTCTAATACACTAATTTATTTATCAAAATTATTACTAATACTATAGTGGCAATATATTATAACTCTTACTAATACTCTTAAAATTATTACTAAACTCTTATATTATAACTCTTGTAATATATTAATATATACTATAACTATATATTATTCTGCCATAGTGTTACTACTACATATAGTGATATTAATACTATAAGTCTATATATAGACTATATAGTTATACATTAATGAATATAATAATACATTGATACTAAATATATAGAGTTATAGACTATAATGATTTAGTTATAGTAATTAGTATAACTATATAATAGTATTAATATTAGACTATTAGTATAACTACATATTAGTATTAGTTATAGTGATTTAGTATAACTATATATTAGTATTTGTTATAGTGAGTTTAATTTATTATAACTATATTATTGATAGACTATAGTGATAGTATTAGTATACTAATACTAAATTACTAATATTATTAGTATCACTATATCATTATTTCATATGTAATTATTTAATATAGTGATTTATATACTAATTTATATATAGACTTAAAAGTATATTACTAATAGTAATATACTATTAGACTATTAGTATTAGGCCATAAAATGTAAATTGTAATTAATATACATTATATACTAATGTATATTATCTGATACCAAAGTCGTATATCCCAGGTAATATAATATAATATGTATTATATTAAGGTAGTTATAAATAAAAGCAGTAATAAAAGAAGGCGGTATAACCAGCCATATGCATGAGAACAATTAAAGCAGGCGGTATAACCGACCATATGCATGATAAAATAAAGTAAATAAAAGAGATATACAAAATAAACTTTATTGAAGACATAATACTTACAAGGAGACTAATTCTCAGACAAGGTGAAGACAGAAGACATGAAGAAGAAACAGAGAGTTGGTTTACAAGGAGTAGGCTTGGGAGAGGTTTTGGACGAGTGAGGGGAAGGCTTCAGATGAGAAATTTCTGAATGCCTTTCCTTCATTACAACTTCTTATTTATAGACACTAAAACAGTGCAACACAGTACAACACAGTAACTCTAATAATACATGAACAGTACTATCACGTGAAAAACAATTACAAACAGTAACTTAAACAGTAATTCTAATAATTCATAAACAGTACCAACTCGTGGAAAATATGTACACAGTCTGTTTGTCGTTTTCTTTGATAATAATTTCGAGCGGCGACAATAATCTGACATGAGCAGAGGAATCTGGGACAGCTGTAGAGAAAAGTAGTAATCTTTTTGAATCACATAATCTTTTGGAGTCACATAATCTGAGGGTCATAATTTGTCAATTCCAGTTCAAACGGATCTTGAGAATCCATCAGAGATACCGAATAATCTTGAGAAGGAGAGGCGCCTGAGTGAGAGGCCTGTTGGGAAGGAGAGGCCTGGAGGGCTGCAGGTTGTTGTAATGGAGATAATCTGGCTGGATGTTGTGAGTCTTCTTCTTCATCACTATCCGAAACTTGTGACATTACCTCGGCTAATTTTTTCAAATCTTTCTTGCTGGTAATGGATGCTAATTGTGCTTGAAATCTGCTTCGTTGGACAAGTACTTCTGGAGCTTTGGTAATTTTTGAAAACTTTTGCAGGACATGATCGTAATTGTATTTTTCCCACCATTTGATAGAGACTTGGCGAGTCAGGAACATAATGGTTTTAAAAGAGGGATGAGGTTTAATAACATATTCCCATTTCATAATCCAATTTAATTTTGTCTTAAGAAAGAAGAGAAGAAGTGGTGGACAATGGCTTAATGCTGGTGGACTGTCCTCCTGTGAGGTAAAAATTCGAAAACTTTCCTGGAGGGGGAGAGGAAGAAGAAGAGGTTCGGGTCCATAATGGTCCCACCAAAGTGAAAATCATTTAGGAAGTGTCTTGATTTCTTGTAATTTGTCAAAATGAAGAAACCATGAATGGCGCAAATTCTTGTTTTGTTTCAAAAACATTTTCGTCCATGCCTGTTGATAATCATAATAATCATAATAAGGCGGATCATAAGGCTGAGAAAATTTTCTTGTTAAATACGGATTTTTTCCCCATTGTTCCAAAGTGAGAACCTGTTTAATGGTGACTTTATGAAAAGCAATAATTGGAGATGCAGGTGGAGATGGTTGAGTTTGAAGAGAGCAAGGGATTTCTGAGAGAATAATTGAGTCGGAGTCTACTAATATGAATTCATAAAAATTTTGGGTTTTCTTAATGTTTTGCGGGATATAATGCCAATCTGGTAAAAGAAAAGCATCAAGTAATTTTTGGGGATCAGAAAGGTGTTGAATTTCAGACTCGATGGGGAAGACAGGGTGCCAATGTGATTTAACGATAATAGGAGATGTAGAAGGCTGAGATAGTAATGGAGGGCTAATAATCTGAGAAGGAGAAGAAGAGGGAGAAACAGCTTTGGAGTAGGTGGGTAATTTAGGAGAGGATAATGGTGAGAATTGATTATATGATGGTCTAATATTTTGTGGTAATGACCCTAGAACCGTATATGGTCTTGGGGTTGCAGAGGGGCAAGGCGAAGGATATGGAGGAGATGGTGGTAATGCATAGGAAGATTTAGTCTTTACTTTGGACTTTGAGGAAGACATGATTTTCCCTGTAAAAATTCTCGGGATAGGAAATCAGGAAGAGAATTAGAGTCTCCTTTAATATGCTCAATATCAAAATCAAATATACTTAATATAGCTTGCCATCTGGCAAATATTTGCTTAGCAGCCAGGTTTTTTATATCTTTAATCAAAACTTCCTTGGCTGACTTGCAATCTATCCTAAGTAAAAACTTTTGATTTAACAAATCGTCTTGAAATTTAGAAATACATAATACAATAGCTAAAATCTCTTTTTTAATGGTGCTATAATTCTTTTGAGCAGGATTCCAACATCCTGAATGAAATCGAACAATCTGTTCAGAATTATCTGATAATCTTTGTTTCATAATTCCTCCATAACCAAGATCAGAGGCGTCTGTTTCAACAATTTTAAAACTATGAGGGGATGGTATTCCTAAGCATGGTAATTTCTTAACATGTATTTTAATTTGTTTTATAATATTTGTATGCTTTTCTGTCCATGGTGGTGGATTCTTTTTTAATCTCTTAAATAATGGTTTACATAATGGTCTAAGAGATTGGTAAAAATCTGCAACATAATTGAGACTTCCCAAAAATCTCTCTGTAATTGTTGTTTTTCTTTTATTTCATTTGGAAATTTATCAGCAAACTCTATTGCTCTACTAATTGGAGTAATAGTTCCTTGATAAATATCGTGTCCAAGAAATCTAATTTTGTTTTGAAATAATTTTATTTTTGGTGATGAAACAACTAATCCATTTTGTTTAATAATTTGTACAAAGGTATTTAAATGCTTCCAGTGTTGTTCAATGGATGAGGAGAATATTAATACGTTATCTATATAGACTATTGAAAAATGAGTAAAAGGAGTGAATATTTCATTCATAATATTTTGAAATTCACTAGGAGCGTTTTTTAATCCAAATGGCATAACATTCCATTCATAATGTCCAAATGGGACTGTAAAAGCTGTTTTATATCGATCTTTTTCAGCAATTTGAATTTGTCAAAATCCACTTTTCATATCAAATTTTGAAAATACTGTGGCGTCATATAATCTAGATAATAAATCTTTCTTATTAGGAATTGGGTACCTAATCCATTGTAATGCTTTATTTAAGGGTTTATAATTAATGACTAATCGAGAAACTCCTCTTTCTAATTCTGCCTGTTTTTGAACATAAAAAGCAGCACAACTCCAAGGTGATTTACTTTTCCTAATTAATCCTTTTGTTAATAAATCATTAATTTCCTTTTTGCAGAATTCTAATAATTCATTATCCATTTGGATTGGTCTGGCTTTAGTTGGAATATTTTTTTCAGAAAACTCCTTTTCATAAGGTAATTCAACTATATGTTGTTTTCTATTCCAAAAATCATTGGGTAGGTTAGAGCACACTTCTTTTTCAATCATAATTTTAAAGTTATCAATTTTTTGAGTTAGTAATGGGTCCTTTAATTGTTCTTCAATTCTTTTATATTTTAATTCTTGTTTTAAAAAACTTATTTGTTTTTCTTTTCTTTTAATTCTGTTTTTTGTTAAAATATTAATTTCTTTGGTTAATGAAACTTCTTTTAAAGAATTAATTTCCTTTGATACAGGAGGAAATATAAATTTAAATTGGACTTCTTGTTCAAGTATTTTGGTGGAAATTCCTTCCTCCGTTACAGAGAAAGGGTAAAGTAATGCAATGAATGGATTTCCTAATATTACTTTGGTATTAATATTTTTTACCAGAATAAATGTTGTTTTAAAACAAATTCCATTATTACAAATATGTGCATTAGATAATTTATAATTTATGTTTAATTTTGTTCCATTAGCTTGGGATAATGTTTCCTTAGTTTTTTCAAAATATTTGGAGGGTATTAATCCTTCTTGTATACAATTTAAATCTGCTCCTGTATCTAATAGAACAATTGTAGTAAAAGAAAATTCTTGATTAATAGAGATCGTTACTTCAGTATACCATTTTTGAAAATTTATTTTATTAAGGATATTAATGAAATTATCTGTTTCGTCTTTAATAACAATTGTCGAACATTCTCCTTGTTCTTTATTTTGAGAATTATTTTTATCTATTTTTAACAATATATAATTTCTTGTAGTAATTGTTCGTTTGAGACTTCTAATTTAAGATTGGATGTTTTTAAATTTTTAATTTCTTGTTTTATTCCATTAATTTCTTGCTGTAAGTCTTGTAATGTGATTTTTTGTTTTTCTGTTTTAAATCTTCCTACTATTTCTAAGAAATTATAAGGATCTGAAGAGGTTGCTGAAGTAGTTTGGTTATTGAAAGTATCTTTTAGCTTTTCTAAATAATCTTTTCTTTCCTGTGGATCTCTAATTTTATCTATTAGTTCTAATATAATATCCTCTTGTTTCGAAAGTACATTAATAGTTTTATTACAGAAACAATTGTTTTTATCTAAACAATTACAGACTTGTATTTCATCTTCTTCAGATTCGCTTTCAGAGAATTGTTCCGAATTACTTGATTCTTTTAATTGATAAATTTCTTCTTCAGAAGAGCTTTCCTCTTCTTCACTTGAATGTACTATGAAAATATTTAATAATTTTTCTTTTAATGTTTCAGGTACATCTAATTCATTAATTTGTTGTTTAACTTTGCAATTTGATTTATAATGACCAGCTTTTCCACATTTATAACAAATAATCTGTTTTTTCTTTTTATTGGACTTTTTTAGAGGTTTTATAGGTTTGTTATATGTCTGTTTATCCTTTATTCTTTATAAGGTCTTTTATATTTTCGTCTTTTATTAGAATAATTCTTATAAACTCTTTTCCCCTTTTTGTGTCTTCTTGAAGGAGCTAATAATGGAGTATAACCAAATTGTTCACAAAAGGTACCTAATTCTTTTCTAGCAAATTTCTTTTCTTTATCCATTTGCTTTTTTAATCTTAAATCATTACACATAGTTAAACCAGTTCTATTAATAGTAGTTATTATATCACCATATGTAAGATTATAGAAATCAATAGAACCATCTGAATTTACTAATGATTCTCGTACCTTTTGGGCGAAGTAATATGGAAATCCGGCTATGAACTTTTCCTTCCAGTATGGTTGTTGGCAATCATTTCTGATCATAACTTTAGTTAGAAATACATCTTTATACCAACGGAAATCAGATAATTGAGGACATTTTAAATTAATCAATAAATCACTAGTTCTTTCTTTGAATTGGACAGGATCTCCAACAAAATGTTTGGTTAATACATATATCAGAGTATTTACAGCATCTTCTAATGGTAATCCATTTTCTGTTTTAATAACTTGCATATTTTCATCATGTTTGTATGCATTTAATATTTGTGACTTTTGTTCATTTGAAAGATAATGATCCCACCAGCCTTTTAGTTGGCCAGTGAACCCTGTGACAATAATATGTGCTACTTGGTGGTCAGTTTTTCTATTACTTTTATAGACATTAGCAACCATAATCATTTCTTGGAAATGGTTTAATATTTCATATTCAGATAATCCATCTATATTCCATTCATACAATACATCTGCTGAAAAAGCAGATCTTACTATATGTTCTCGTTCCTCGAATTGCATATCTGGAGGAGTAGGCCTTGGATACCAATTACGAGTAATAGAGACATATTTTTTAGAATCTCTGGCGTATATTCAACAGTATGATCTCCTCTAATCTTATTTATTTCTAAGTTTTTTAAATTGGTTTTTCAATATTGCTTAATTCGGAATAAGATATTTCGAGAGAATCCGTTTTACTTAATACATTAATATGGGTTGTTTTGAAGTGGATGCAGTGTTATTAATGGTTAATTTTTCCAATTTGCTAGAGATTTGTTTTAATAGGTCATTTTTGTTTTTAGAAAAAGTGGTTTTTTAATGAGATGGGATTTCATGGGAAATGAATAGAGGGGTTTCTTTTGTTTCTTTAATAGTAGGATTGACAGGGGATATTTGGGCTTCAATTCTTTCTAATTGTTTGCTCATAGTTTTTAAATATAAATTGGTGTAATTATTTTGTTGGATTATGTTATCAGTGTTTTTAGATTCTATTGTACTATTATGTTTTTTTATCGTGAAGCAAGTATTTGGGTATTCCTTTGATTGAATTTAATAGCTTCAAATGGAGGGTATTCTTCATAAACAACCTTGATTGTTTTCTTCTTTGATCCATTGATTAGTGGTTCTGTTTATGGTTGATAAATTGGTTATGATTTATAGACTTTCGAACCATGTAAAGAAAGGTATATTAATTCGTATTTCTTCTAAATACTGGTAATATTTTTCTTGAATATAATCTCTTTCTAATTTTGTAAATTGAGAAAAATATTAATCTTTTATGACCATTTTCTTCTTTCATATATTCTTGTTTAAGATATTCTTTATTAATTTTAAATTCTTCTTTATTTTAGGGTGTATATTTGAGCATCGTCTCCAACAACTTGAGAATATGTTGGAGAAGAAGGCCCATTTTCAGGATTATGAAGAAGAAGAGATGCCCTATCTTGATGACTAGCAGGATGGCTAACAGTATAAACTGGTGTATCAATAATATTTCCAGGGATACTCCCCTAATTTGTGTATCTATACTCTGAGATCTGTTATCAAAAATTTTGAGATCTTGATGTAAGAACATATCGATGTGTACGATAACTTGAAGGTGTTGAGAGAAGAATAATGTGAGATAAAAGATCTTCTAAAAGGTTGAAAGGCTATTTGGACAGTTCCGTTTGTTCTTTGATCTATATATTCAAGATCGTCTTTGGAATTATTTTCTACTCTAGGTAATGGATGTAATGTTTTCTAATTGCCATTCATTAGGAAGAGTAATCTGATTCAATTAATTTTTGTTTAGATTTGATATACTAGAATTTTGCGTACTAATTGTAATAATAATGTATACCCTTTTGGACTGGTAATAAGGGCTTGTGGTTTCTAATGTTATGTTTTCATTAATTTTATAATGAAATCCTATATACTATAGTTTAAGGATGTGATCCTTCCATCATTCTATAACCATCCTATATACTAATCATGTATTATGTACTTATAAAAAAGAATATATTGAGAATTATTAGGCCATCAAATTTTTTTAATAATATTTGAATGATTTTTTTTCTTTTTTGGTAAATGATATTTAGTGATCTTATTTACAGCTGTGGTATATAAATTCAAATATTTTGATATTTAGGATTTTTTTTTTCAATTCTAAATTGATTCTAAGTGAGAAAAAATATATTGATGTGATTTATCAATTTCAGTTTATTTTTAAATTAATTTATGATAAAATGTTATTAATATATGTATATATATATTATGTTTAAAGCATATGATCAATTAAATTTTTATGTTTAAGATTAAACTTTTATTTTATAAATTATAATAACATTATTTTATATATAATTATAATTTATATAATTATATATATATAAATTATAGAAATTATATAAAATATCAAAATTATATATAATATCAAAAAAATAATTTAAAATATATATTATATGGAACTGGTCCAGTTCGGTCCGGGCCTAAAAAGCCTAGAACCAATTCTAGCTAGTTTTGTCATAACAGAAACCAGCTTCTGACAGGTCCAAAATGGGACCGATTTTCCTTTTTTGTTTTACACCCCTAGACTCAAGCGTCGTGTAAGTTTTTTTTTTAAAAATGAGTAAATACTAGATTCATATGAAAAAAAATTAATTTTTTAATAGTGAACTCTACTCTTTTTCAAAATAATTACGCAATACTTACGTACTCTACGACTGTTTGCAACATTCTTCTTTCTTAAATTAAGAGGCAGATATTTTCAACTTAGATTGTACCTTGGTTGGTCTCTGATATTTATACAGGTTCACTACATTCCTTTTGGTAGAGTTTTTCCCATTCCCACCAAGCTTATTAACCTCATCGCATTATTACTGTAAAAATTTGGATGGTCACATGTCCGTTCATTGCCACTTTCTCGGTCGCCCTGGTACTTTCTCGCCTAACTACCTTATAGCTTCTACGTCGGTTCATGCTGTGAAATCATTAATTATTCTAAAAGTTTAATAATGAGTTAGATTTAATTATTTATATTATATTCTTAATACTCTCCCTCATGTATGAGTCAGAATATTTTTTAATAGATGTCGTAACACGTGAAATATTTAATTAAATGGTGTATAGTATATAGTTTGGATTTATACTCAGAATTTCTATTATGACATCATGTGAAATTACTATATATTTAAAAAATTTAAACTGATAAGAAGAGGTAAATAATGATTATTGGTAATATATTCTTTAATACTCTTCGGGCCAAACATACTACCTCCACTTCATCTATGGCCGTGACATCAGTACCCTTCCCTGCCTATACCTTTCCTTGCCCACGCTTCAAGGTTGAAGGATCCTCTGGTACCTTGCCTTCATGGGGTCTTCACACTCAACGAAATCAAATTGAATTGTCAAAAGGTATCAGATCCCTATCGTATATGATATGGAAAGAGCGTACTATAAATGTGGCAGTTAGACTTTGGAATTTTGGGTTCAATACGAACCACTTACCAATAAGGTGCCATACCTATCATCTCCTGCTCAGATTGCCTAACTCGACCAGTAAACGTCACAGCCTTGGCCGAACCGGCGGTCCGTGTGTTTTTTCAAAGCCCTTGCTTATTTATAGGTTTTGAAATATACCTGGTTTATTTTCGTATATAAGGTGATATGGGTTGAAATAAAAATTAAAAAATAAAAAAAATGTTATTATAATATATATTATAATATTATTATTATTTTAAAATTTGAAAAAATTGAATACTTTTATTTTGGATGAAAATTTAAGAAAATTATAATAATTAGATGATAGAGTAATGCTAGATATAAGCTCAAAAATATGAGATATGATATATTGTGAAACAAACGAGATCTGATTGTCTAGATTTTGTACATTTTTTTTGAAAAAGAATAAAGTCCATTATTAAAAAATTAATTTCTCTTATGAATCTCATATTTATTCATTTTTTTAAAATTGATGCACATCACTTACATATTTTATAATTACAAATATTATTTCTCATACCGCAAAACCAACTCAATGCTAAACAATTTTAATTGAGGTGAAGATTTTTTAAATTAAATTCAAATATGACCTTTATCTTAATTTTTTGCCTTGACTAAGTACTAATGTATGGAACTTGTTCTAACTTTTTTCTCGAGACTAATATGCCATTGGAAACTTTGTCAATACGTCCTTTCCAAAAAATTTCTTATCCCTTACGATAATTAAAGGCTCAAACTTGGCGAACCAAATAGGACTCAAGTCAACATACTGATTATACATGCATGCATACATACATAAGATACATGTATACATAAATATTAAGCTTGATCCCAATAAATCTTGTGAATTATTTCAAATTGATTTGGACTTATTATATTCTCAAGTCGATATATAGAGTACATCATTTACATCATTTAAATGATAATATTTGATTTGTAAGATTTAAATTTTAAAATTTATTTGCTGAATCAAACTATGACATGTAAGCACTTTATTAAATGTATTTTATCCGCCGGATTGATAATAGAATTTGTTTTTTAGAGTAATGGCAATTAAGAAGGCTTAGCACTTAAAAAGAAAGAAATCTTAATGATTTGGCCCCTCAAAAAAAAATAATCTTGAATTGGTCTATATGTACACAAAATAGGAATGTATTAATTAAAAAAATGTGAATGATAAACATTTTTAATGGTAATGTTTAAGGAGGTATTTGAGAGAAAAAAATTATTAGGTACTCTCAAATATAAATTACATGTGGTGGGAGCTTCAACACCCGACCTCTATGAATAATTTACTCATATATATATATATATATATATATATATTATAAACATAATTTATTCATATCTTAAAACAAGATTGAAGTATTGCCTTTTGTATTGTATGAGTTAGGCCCTGTTTTGGATTGTTAGATGGTTTATTTTTTCTCATCTTATCATATTTCATCTCAACATTTAAACACCATAAATATAAACATTTTTTAATTTCAAATTTTTAATTTTTTTCATCTAATCATTATAACTTTTTTAAACTTTTAAATAAAACACAGAAAATAATTTAACATTTTTAAATTTCAAAATAAAAATTATATTAAAAATTTATATTTTAATAATATTTTAATTTTTCATATTTTTATTCAATTTTTTCTTTCTTTTCTCAAAACTACATAAATATCTTTACTCAAATTATTTATAAATTATTTTATTACTATTTACAAAATTTCTATCTCATTTCAACATCTACACAAAATCAAGATAAAATATAAAATTAAAAAAATTTACTATATATCAATTATTATTTATTTTTACACTTCATAATTTTTTTTATAAGTTGTGGAGCGTGAGCAGTATATAGTGACTATAAAAAGAATTATTAAAAAAAAATAATAGTGAAGAGTCAACACGAAAAAGGTCAAATCATCGTGCGGCCACTTTGGGCAAATACGTGTGCGTGACGCCATGTATGAACGCGGCTAGGTTGCCACTGTACCACACTTGGGGAGTACGGTGATTTTGCGTCGGCTGTTCATGTTTGACTTTATACTATTCTATCGTAGATAGCGCCTCCTGGTTCGTAGTAGGGAGCAGAGCATTCACTTTAGGCGACGGCCGCATTTGTGGCTATCGGCTATACGTCCAGCCTATACCACCTCGACCTTTTTGCGGATCATAACAAATAATATATATAAGTTTTAAATATAAAAAATTTGTACGGATTTTTAATAAAAAAAAATTTCATCAAATATAAAAAATTTATTTATTTATTTTTTATGAAATTCACATTTTTATAAAAAACTTGATAAACCTCTCTCAAAGTTCATGCATTGGGGGTGTTGTAGTGGAAGATGGATTCCCTTTATTATGCAATATGGGCTTATGTACATAATTATTTTATTTTCAAATTGGTATTTATAGCACACCATTTATATTATTTAAATGATAAGATTTAATTTATAATATTTAAATATTTTTTCTAAATTAAATAATATCATATAAGCATTTTATCAAATACCTCCTACACACCGGCTTAGACAATAAAATGAGAGGATCTCATTTACCAACATTGTTAGCAAATGATAGTAAGAATTAGAGTAATATTAGATATAGTTATGAGTTGTGCAAACCTTAAACATTCATTTTGAAAAGAATAAGACCTACTATTAAAAAACTAAATTATGAAATTAATTTAAAAAAATTCTAAATACAATCATAGAGTTTACACATACTCATATTGAAAAAATTAAATAAATACGATACTTATAAAAAGAAATTTAATAATAGATACATTTTTTTTAAAATAAAATGCGTACTCTATCTCTGTATTTAATATTCTAATTTAAATGGGTAAAGGTGGGGATTATAAGGTTGGGGTTGGCGAGACATTGTTATCTACAAACTTGATGTATATGGGAAGGGAAGGAATGCCGCCCACCCAATCAGCGTTTCGTCGGTGCCCTCGCTACCAACCAGCTCACAACTAAATAATCATTTATTTGCACCTTCGTTTCAGCCTTCACAATTCTTACAATCCCCATTCAATCCCCACCCCCCATTATTTTCAATATAAGTTAAAAGAAAAAAAAAAAAAGAGTTTTTCGTTCTTGGGTTAATAGGGGTTTCTCTTAAATGACTATCTTGCCATTCCCTTTTATTTAATAATTAATTTAATATGAGGTTTTGTGACGCTCGTGAAAGGTTAATATTGTTATTATATTTTATAAATTTATTTTTGTGAAATCTTTTTATGACAATAACACTTCTTTTTACTTAAAATTACATAAAAAAAAATTTAGAATTCAAATCAATGCCACGCCACATTTTCATTTTTTTTTCTTTTTAATGTAATTTGAAATTCAAATTTAAAACCTGGTTAGATAGAGAATTTGAATTTTAAATCTAGGCATCTAAACAGGACACGAGCTTTGTGAGAAATAATATTTATCATTTTAGGGTTTGAAAACTTGGTGCATTTTCTTTAAGAAAAAAAATGAGTAAATCTAAAACCTAAATGAAAAAAATTATTTTTTTTAAAAGAGTGCGTATGGCTTGTACACCTTAAATCTGTATCTAATATTACTTTTTTATAAATTCTAAATTTTAAAATAAATATTATTCTTGTCATTATTGTTAACGTTGTTGATGCTTAGTTTAATTTAGGCCAACTTATATATGTAGGGGGATATGGCAGGTGCGCTCTATCCACCATATTTGTATAATGGATCATTAGAGATGCATAATGATTTTAACACGGATTATATCATCATCATCATCATCACTATCGTCATTATTTTCTAAGCCAAGACATGCTTTATAAGACATTTCTATTTATTTTTCAATAAGAAAATGCTATTAATAGCCATATGCAAGACATGCCTACTACATTGTTTTTGTTATGTTTCGGTTTGCATCCAAGACCATCAAACTTGGATTGAACAAGTCAAAGAAAAACGCGAGAAAAGGTCAAACAGATCTAAGTGAAGAAAAACAAAGAACTCTGAAATCGGGACGAATCGGGTACCTCAGAGACTTCGAGATAATCTTTGTCCGCTGAATCTCTACCGCAGGTGATTATCTCGAAGCATGAGATAGATTTCGCCATTTTTTTCCCTCCTATTATTGAATGTTTCTCTCAGCGAAGCCAACTGGGAGCACTCTATTGAACACAATCACACAACACCCCCCAGTCTATATTGGTTTGGTGCGATGTTGGGGGTGAGGGCAAAAGAGCCGTGACAGGGCTTGGTGCGGTGGAAGATGGTGCTCGCGACGGTGGAGCATTGAGAGGGAGAGAGAGAGAGAGAGCACTGCATGAAGGAGAGAGACGTCTGATCCATGAATTTTCGGAGGAGCACGAGAATGAAGAAGAGAAGGAGGAAGAAGAAAGAGAGAGTGAAGAAGAAGGAAAGGAAAGACTAAAGAGAGAACGATCAAGACAGCTCATGGGAAAGTTCCAATAATGCCACGTGGGAGACGATGCCGTGGGGGTTCCCCTACGCTGTTGTATATAGCATTTTTGTTATTAGGGATATCATATATCATAGCCAATGCTATCTTTGGTTCCTCTATTATGTAAGACTCGAAAATAATTGAATTTAGAATAAATCAATAAAGCTTTGATGTAATGTAATTGAGATTTTATTTTCAAGTTTAGTGTCATTTTGCCCTACATTCAAATAAGCATTAAATATATGTAAAATGTCACAAACACCCTTAACTGAAAAACACTTATGTCAAGGATCATTAAGGCAATGCACATCCTTTTCGATCAATTTGTTTGGGACATAGGAACTCATTTTTAGAACATTTCTTATATATATATATATATATAAATATTCTGTATTTATACACAACAAGCACATGTATGTAAAGCTGTTTAAATGGAAAGGGTACTGCATATAAAACAGTATTAAGGGGTGATATAGTAATTCCAACAAAGTTGGAGAAGGTCTTGCACAAAGCTTGGAAAGGGGCAGCAAGGGAAACCAACCTAACTAAAGTACATATGAAAGGCATACGTTCTTCTCCTACTCGTATTCAACCTCTCTCTCTCCCTCTCTAAAAGACTTATTTTCCTCTCTAGACACCATTAAACCACCTCCAACACCACCCTCCTCTCCATACAAATGAGAAAGAGAAACATAAAAACAAAAGGTGGTAGATGCATGAGCCACAAACTTAATACATAATCTCTTCTTTCTCTCTCTATCTCCTCGCTTTTTTACTCACTCACCACCTTTCCTTCCTAAATTCCTAAATCTCTTTGCACTTTGCTCACCAACCACCTTTGCGATTCCCCTCCGGTTCCACGCTCCCTCAGCCGCAGTCTTCCCTGCCTCTTCAGGTACAAACAATGCCTGCCTCTTTCTCTTTCTAGTGGCTTTGTTCCTCTTCTTCCTTTTGGGTAGTCCGTTCTTGACTTGTCTGCTGGGTCTTTGGTCGTGAGCATTCTGCGTTGACGGCAGACAAGTCTCCCGTTTCTTATTTTGGCTCTCTGGATTTCTTGATTCTTGTGTTTTGGCCCCTACAAGCGTGTTGTTGGACTCTATTTTGTGCTTGTGCATTTGGGCTTGTCTTTACGATTAACGCCTCCAACAAAGGTGGTATGTTGGTCGGGTTGACTTTGTTTCCTTGGAGAGAGATCAGGAAATCCTACTAGGGGATTCTTTCGTTGTTTGTGTTGGTTTCTCTTGACACTGATCCCGTTTAGCAAGATGAGTGTTTTGTGATTAGTGTCTGCAAATTACAATGGATCACCAGGTGGCTTATTTTTTAACCTGTTTTTTTTCTTTAATTTCTTTTTGGGTTTTATGTTTCCCACCCTTCGACTAACTTGCAATTGATACACCAATTTCAGCAACTCTGAAAGAAGATTGGCCCAAACCATGGAAGGTTTTTCGTGTTTGCATTGCTTTGTTTTTGATAGTTCAAGATCAACCGCATTATTTCCCCTTAAATGCATACAAATCGAAGGCAAGCTTGGTTCTTTATGGAACTTCAATGGGAAATTATTGTCAGTTGTTTTATATTTATTCCTGTTCTAGTGTGGGCGCTGAGATATCTTAGGTGGTGAAATTTTTGCCAGTCCTTTGCAGCTTGTAAAGATGAATTTGAGTGTCAGGAGTCGATGTTTTTTAAGATGATTTGACCGAATGGTGATATTTGATCCCACTGATCGTGTAGACTAGTTTCTTAGAAATTGCCTTGGGTCTTTGCTTATGTGATTTTTAGAGTTTTGGTAACCAAATGCCAATTTTTAGATAGGCAAATCACCAATGAAGTAATCCTGCTGGTATAACAACTTGCACAAACATGGAATTCCCATGTCTTCGATGAGAAGACATGAAGCATAATATATAAAGGATTTTTATAATAAGGCTATATTGTAGTGCAGGTTATCCTTCAGTAGGAATCTTGTTTCTAAATGACATACTAGTTACATAAAGATGTTTCTTGTGGTAAATTTGATCATGTTCTCCAACTGTCATATCAGCAACTGTATTATTCAACTGATGCTGTTCTCTATACTCGTGTTTGAACACTATATTTATTTCTTTTTGTTTTATTCATCTTTATTATAACAGGTGCTTCTATGTTGTAATAATATCTTTTTCAATGGTTTCAAATTGGTATTTAATGCATTAAATCGTTGTCATTTCTAAGTAATTTCTGTCTGAAACTTGGTTTCATGTGTACCTTTGTCACAGTGTTCTTCCTTTTGTGATCCAGGGAGCTATGTGATACATGAAAGAAGTTGAAAAGTAGGCCATTGTACATTAATTGGAAATTTGAGTCAAAATATGGTGAGCTTACGAAGGCGCAAGCTTTTGGGGCTATGCTCTGGTAATTACTTTTTGAAATATATACATTGAAATTATTGTGTGCTTCTGTTGGACTGTCCTCTATAGGCTGCCCAACTCGGAGTAATTAACATTATTTGTTGAGTAGGTAGCATAATTTTCTGGTAGAAGTTAAATGTAAATGCCACTACTCAATCTGTGTTACGGATTCTAAATAATTACATGCTGGTGAACTGCAATTTAGTTTTATCACAAAATTAATTGGCCTCTGCAGGGAGAAGTTCATTCATAGCTCCACTTCCTAGGGTTTTCAATGGAACTGCTCCTGCAAATCCTACCCAGACTAACAATCCTGTCAGAGTGCATCCAGTACCTTCAGATGATGTAAGCCAGCCGGTGGGGGTAAGAAGTATCAGTCCTTATCTATTCAACCATCAGCATCAGATAGAGCATTGAAGTTGTTGTTACTCTGCCTTGATAAGTCTTCACATTGCGCTATAATTCATACTATTTTGTCCAAAATTTTGTCTGGGCTGGTTTGGATGTGAGATGAGATAGAAATCATCTCATCTCAACATGCAAACATCACCAAAACACAAACATTTTTCAATTTCAAATCTTCAACTTTTTCATCTAATCATTACCTAATTATTACAACTTTCCAAAACTTTCAAACAAAATACAAAAAAGAATTCAGCTTTTTCTAATCCCAAAAACAAAAATATATTAAAAAATTATATTCTAACAATATTTTAACTTTATAATATTTATATTCAACTTTTTTTCTCCTTTCCCAAAACCCCATAATGCCATCCAAGCATAATGGGCCTCCCTCATAATTTTAGGCCCTAGATAGTAGTTTTGTTCCACTGCATTGTTAATGTATAGATCTTAGTGATTTGTTGTGGCAAAATGATTAGCTCTGCAAGTTAGTTATTCCAACCTCCAACCCCATTTACTTGGTTAAAATAGTTCATTCTGCTGCTTGACGACTGGGTTGGTCTGACTTCATAGTGGATCATATATATTTAATATTTCTGTCATAAGGACCTCATAGGGATATTTCTTAACTAGGCATAATTAAGAAATTAACATATGTCCCATTTACATCAGCATCCAATCATGGAAGTAATCCCTGAGATTGAATCTATGGAAGTAAAGGGAAAAATGGATGGTGGAACAATATCATCATGAGAACTACATAGCTATTCTCCCCTTAGTCGCTGAATGGAACCTGGGGATCGTTTCGTCACATAGATTTATGCTTTCATTAACCATGGTTGAAAATATTTAGATAGTAATGTGTATATTTCCTCTCCTGTATTTGCACATGGTGTACAATGCTATGGTGAGATTCAGGATATATGATGAATCCATCATTGGCAAGAAAGTGAGATTCAGGATATGATGATCCACCATAGGATATTGGAAAGTCTGTTAGAGACTGGCATTCTGTTTTTGGCAAAAATGTTCTTCTAGGTAACATGATAGCCTTGGAGTAACAGATTGTTAAGTTGTCAAATCCTAAAAGCTTTGGGATTTTGATGCCCCGACTTGGTTTTACAAACACTTGTGCTTTATTGACATAATTCCTAACTAGTCAGCTGTGTGCTTGCAAGATGTATGATTCTATTGTATGCTTTGTGCTTACCTTTTTAGTTTATGTTTCCCAGAATAAAGTACGATCTGGATCATCAAATGAAACTGGTTCAAGCTCATCCAAAGAGCAGCCCATTCAACCAGTTGCAGGTTTGTTGTTCTGCGAATTATCTGCTCTAAATATGCTTGAGTTAATTAAGCCAGAGTGAACTTAAATTTGTTCCTCCATTTCTTCTACAAAGAGCAGCGATATTTTTCGTCATTTTTGGTCAACTTTTGTTTGATAATCTGCCGAAAGATTGTAATTGCTGGATACCTTAAAGAGACAAACTTAAAAACTTATTCTTCTTATTATGAAATAAGTTGATTGTGGGTTGTTGTGGAATATTTTTTACTAGATTGATCTGAGATGATAATAGAAATAATGAACAAGGAAGGAAGGAAGGTGATACAAGAACGAAAGAGGTTGGAATACAAACAGTTCTCATAGATTAAGCTGGTGAAATTAGCACTACAATTTGAATACTTTATATGAAAACATCCCCCACTTCAAGTAATCAAGTACCCTTGGTTTGAAAAACCTGGTTATGTAATCTTATGTTGCATTTGATGATTTTGGTGTTTGAACAATGCTGTGTCAGAAATTTCATAAGATCTCAACACTCAGTATTTTAGGAGTTCTTTTTTCAGGGTATCAACACATACTGCTCATCTAGAGAACAAACCGTGCTATCAATATTTTCTGAATCATATTTTCTTTTCCATTTTTCCTCCTCAGTAGCTCCTGTATGACTATCCTTTGAACAAACTAGGTATTCATCTGTAAACCTTTTGTGGCCCTCTGCTTGCTCATTCTTTCAGTGTTAAGAACCATTGTCCTTTAGTTATGCTTCAAGATTGGATTCCCATGCTTCACGTGCTTTTTAATGATCAAGTAAACCAACAAAAAAATTATTTAGGTGACATGACACCAAGAGTGAGAGCATCATGTACTGTCAAAGTCTAAAACTTTTCAGTACAACTGAAGTAGGAGTCTTCTACACAGAATGTCAATAAATTCTATTCAATTTAAAACTCTCCAAAATTAGTCATTTCCTCTTAAATTATTGATGTCTTAAAAGCTGGAGGACATCTTTTGATAACTTTTATATCTATGTTTCTGGTTTGCAAGAGTGTTTTACCCATTCCATATTTTGAGCTGTTGGAGATTTGCCTGGTTTAGTTGCATAGTTCCATTGAGTTACAGCTTTGTATACTTTGGATGCATGTGTCTTTCATCATCGTGTTTTATAGTTTTGATTGTATTTTAATTTTTATGACTCTCATGGGCAATGCATTTCCTTTATCTCTTATTTATTTATTTTTTTCAGAAGTATAATGATCTGAGTTTAGCCCTTTCTTATGGATCTCATTCATGTAAAATGTTGTGAGATTTCTGGCTGTTCTGAAACTTGACATATGTTAGTCTTATTATTGTGATTATTTTATTGTAGGGCCACCGATAAAACGCAGAAAGCGACACAGGAGAAAGCTTTTTCAAAACCAAGAACCATGTTTGATGAGAGGTGTCTATTACAAAAATATGAAATGGCAGGCAGCAATTAAAGTTGATAAGAAACAAATTCACCTTGGAACTGTTGGTTCACAAGAAGAGGCTGCTCGTTTGTATGACAGGTAACTCTGAATTTCAACCTTTGTTCATACCAACATTTTTTATTTGCTAGAGTTCTATTAAAGATAATATAACAGTGAAATTATATAAAGAAAAATGAACTAATCCCCCCTGCTCCCCGCGACGAATAGAGAAGAAAAAGAAGAATAGTGCATTTCTCAGCTGGCACAAGTTAAAAAACCATAACCCTGTTTGTGTGGTAGCTGCACAAATCTTTTGTGTTTACTATCTACCTATGGCCCTGGTTTATATTTGGTGATTGCCCACCTTGCTGTTTTGAGCAGTGCCTGCTAAGATTACTGAGCCTCACACTTTTCTTTGAAATTATAGCACCTTCAGATCATACCATATTGGTCTTTATGATGTTGTGCAACTGTGTCTAAATCCAAAACCTCTTGATTCCTTCTGTATTGCCATCTGAAGTTATTCTACACTTTCCAATTATTGTAGCTAGAGACACAAACGCTTGTGTTTTTTGAAACTGAAAAACTTCTCCATTGATAATCTTAGGAAATGAAGGAATTTTTTGTTCTTTCCTCTCTTTCCTCCTTTTGATGACACGCGAAAAAGATCTATGTTGACTGAAAAAACCCGTAAACAAACCAAAAAAAAAAAAACCGAATTAGCTAAGTTGAGTACATTTGCTCTTGTATATAGCAGTGTACAACCCCTAGAGATTGGCTCAAGTGGTAAGAGCCTTGGTGGTATGCTTCCTCCAGGTTTAAAATTTGAACCTTTCAGTGCAAACAATTTCTAGGGGTCATTAGATTGAGCAAATTACCCTTTAAACTACCCGAGGTGCACTTGCAGGAAACTCTTTGCTGAGAGCCTCTGCACCCCCAAGATTGGTCAGAACAGCCAGTGCCAATAAAAAAAAAAAGGAAACAAAGAGCATTCTACAATCAGCCCTGAAATAATGTTTCTAAGCAAAACAAAGTTGCTCAATTCACTCTTTCATGTTTTAAGAATCTATTTCTCTTCCCTGATTTAAATTTGGCAGAATCCCTTACTTTTGGTAACCACAATATAACAGAAAGTAATTTTTTATTGGTCTGAAATTTTAATATTGGAATACACCAATTCGGTACGAAAGATAACTGCAAACTAGTAGAAATGAGACGAGATGACATCCTTCAAGAAGGATAGTAAAGGATGAGGGTGATCCCTAGAGTCTTCCGATAATTGACTCGTCTTACATGAATCAGCAATTTCAGTTAACATAGCAGGAAGTCTAATCTTCTGCCTTTCAATTGATAAAAAATAGCCAAAGTCTACACTATTAGTTGAATTTATATAGTGAGAGTCTTTGAGAGTATTTTTCTGCTCAAGAAACATTGAGGCAAAACGACCAACAAACTTATAGGTACTACTAACATTATATGTCAGGATATATACAAATATATAACTTACTGTTCAATATCTGGTCTGTAGCTTTTTCTTTTTCTTCCTTTTTATTTTAACTTTTGGCATTTTTTTCTCTCGTCTTTTGGGTACGCTCTTGACTTCACTCGCTGAGTGAATTTGTTGTGAATTCAGCAAAAAGTGGATAAGATTTTGGATTGTAGGAAACTTCCTTTAACCCATTTAAAAAATTGGCATGTGTCCATTGATCCTGTGAAAAACACGTCTTTTTTAATGAAGGGACACGTGACAAGTTTTTAACTTGAGACTTTTAAAAATGCATGTGTATGTCAATTGTCTATGGACACTTGTCATTTTTATATATTAACTTTGTTCAAACTAGTTTGGAGGAAAACTCTATCCTTACACTATCAAGCAATTCAAATTGGATATTAAGCTTTCTATAAACTTCAATGTGCACTTTCAGCTAAAATCTGACTGTTAAGATGAAAGAAAAATCTAGTGGTGACACAATTTTAGCAGTCAAATTAAAAGGAGGGAACAAAGCGAAACCTATTGGTATTTTAGTTCGTCTGCTATTCTTTTGGACTACCTTGTGATAAGAATACCATCTCTATTATGAATTATTAATTGCTTACTTATGGTAGTTCTGCTATTCTTTTGGACTTCTGGCGTTTCTCATGGTTGGCATTTTATTGTGTGATCTACTTGGCCAAATTGGAGAAGGAAATCATTAGGCCAAAGGGAAAACAAGGAAATTAGTACATTACTGAAGTTTTTGGGCAGAGATTATGTGCCAAAATAGACTAATAACGGGTATGTGTGCACTCATTTGTCCCCTTTTTTTTTCCAATATTCCAGGGCTGCTTTCATGTGTGGGAGGGAACCCAACTTCGAGCTTTCTGCAGAGGAGAAGCAAGAACTTAGGAAATTCAAGTGGGAAGAATTCTTGGCAATAACTCGTCATGCAATTACTAGTAAAAGTAATATTTCTGGCTAGACTCTATCATAGTTTTGTTCAGGTTCACGTCTCTTGGATCCTTATATGATTTCCTTAAAAAAAATTTCAGAACATAAGCGAAGGCTTGGGACGGGGTCGCAGAGGAGGTCGGAGTCTCCAATGAATAACAGTGAATGGGAAGGCAAGAAAGAAGCCAATGACCTTTCAGCTTCAGAAGATGTGGAGCCAGACACATCAGCCTCTTGAAAATTATGAACAAGGCTGAAATCATATTCCAGTTCTGACAGTGAAGTTGTAGCCGATAGGGCTCCATTTTTGGTTTACAAGTATTAGCGTAATAATGGTAGATTTCATTGTCTCCTCAGAAGCAATTCCTTACGACTTCTGCACTATAAATAGTTACATACTGGATGTAGATTAGTTATAAAATACCATTATATTTAAGCCATTGAACTCGAGCACAGCTATAATTCTTTCTTCCCATAGCGGAAGAGCTTCTTGAGAAATTTCTTGTGAAAAAAGAAAAGTTCTTTCTGGCTGTAATTTGTGGACAATCCCAGTAATCTGGTTTGATCTGTACCATTCAAATTTTGCTCTATAATTTGGTTAAAATCTTCAAGTGATCCATGGAAGACAAAAATCTTCATATGAACCAACAAAATTAACCCACCTGGCCTTTATCTTTCTCAGCAAATAATCCCATCATAAGTCCATATATTAAGAATCTTTGGAGAAGTCCATATATCATTGTGTGTACGAGTGTTTAGAGGTCCATATACAAAGAAATGATACCTTGCACCGGATCTATAGGCTTTTTAAAAATTATAATGCGTGTCTTAGGCTATCAATTAGTTTAAATTTGTATTATTGTTTAAGATTTTGATCACTGATATGAAAGAACTTCAAGTTTTTATGAGATTTCTATTTTGTCTTGCTCTTATGTTGTCATCGAATTAGAATGGATAAGAGGCTCGTGGGATTGTATGGACGGTTATATTCTTGGAGTGAACTCCAGGTGAATATGAGAGTCACTATTCTCATGTATGGGAGATGAGATTTAAAAATGGAAAATGATAGTTGAACCGAGAAAGTTTACCGACAAAATCGATCGATTGTATTATTTTCATTTAATGGTTAAGAAGGTGACTATTAGTTAATTAATATTTAAAAAAATGTTTGAAAATATATAAAAAAAATGATTGAAAGAAAAATAAATAAAAAAGGACATTTGCACTTGTCGGTACAATGATTCCACAGTATTGTGGGTACAAAAATAAAAATTAAAAAGATTGTTGGAAATTATAGAAGTGGTATAACGTTTTAATCAAGCAAGATTGCATCGAAATTAAACAAATTGGTTTGTGTTACTTCTCAGCGCTGCTGTTATGCAGAGAGCAATGATGTATTCTCTCTAATCTTGGCCACCCAATTCAGGCGACCACATGTGTTTTGTTGGGAATGAACCAACTTTATTGAATATTCTATTAAAACACATAAAAAAAATCTGATAGGCTACTTTATGTTCTAGACGACTTCAACTATATTACAACATTAATAAGACTCTGTCCCAAGCGAACAAGTAATTGCACAAATCATAGGTATCTTCTCGACCCCAATACGCGTCCTTTGCTCCCAAAATTGCAATGTTTCAATGAGTCGTAATCATGTCGGTCTGTTTTTCTTGAGGCTTCTAAGTGGGTGTCAAGACTTATCTTTCTGTTTTAGTTAGCAGTTTTTTGATAACCTGCTACAATTTGTCTCGGTTTGGAAGGTGAGCGAACTAATGTTTCTTTCCTGCCACTTCCTACAACCACATCCCATCAAACTCACATTATTTTAGTTCCTTTCTATTCATCAAGATCCTTCACAATTTGGACTCTATAAATACTACCGGCTACATGTTCTCTTCAATCAACACAACTAGCCGGCCAATACCAGACGTGAAACAAAACCAGCTCCAAAAACATTCTTCTC